>JAKSZT010000049.1:9950674-10057497 GCA_026826555.1 Tolypeutes matacus
TTTATTTATTTATTTATTTATTTATTTATTTATTTATTTATTTATTTAAAAGTAGGCAAAGGAGTGAAGAGTTTATTAAAAAACAAGAAAACGAGAAAAGTACATGGTCCATGGACCATGGGCACACTGCAGGGTGAGTGGCCTCTTATTATTGAGCTTTGGTAGCTTTTATATATTCAGGATACAAGTCCTTTATCAGATATGTGTCTTGCAAATATTTTCTTCCAGTCTGTAGCATGTTTTTTCATGCTTTTAACAGTATTTTAAAGGGCAGCAATTTTTAATTTTGAAGAAGCCCAATTTATCAATTTGCATTTACATGGATCATGCTTTGGTGTCATATTTAAGAGACCTTTGCCTAACCTAAGGCCACATACATTTTCTCCCATGTTTTCTTCTAGAGGCTTTATAATTTCAGGTTTTACATTTAGATCTAGGATCCATTTTGAGATAATCTCTGTATGTTGTGCAAGGTATGGATCCAAGGCACAGATCAGAATTTTTCCAGCACCATTTTGGTTGAAAAGGCTATTTTCCCCTCACTAAATTGCCTCTGCATCTTTGTTGCAAATCAATTGTCCATATATGTGGAGATTTCTGGACTCTCTAATCTGTGCCACTGATTTATTTGTGTATCATTATTCCAGTACCACTGTCTGGATAACTGTAACTTTATAAGACTTGAAAGCAGGTATTCCAACATTGTTCTTTTTAAAAGTTGTTTTGGCTATTCTAGGTCTTGGTATGTCCTTATGAATTTTAGAATCAGCTTGGCCATTTTTACAAACAAGCCTGCTGAGATGTTGATTGCTATTGCATTGAATCTATAGATCAGTTGAGGCAGATTTATCTCTAGTGCACTACCTATTCCCAGCAGTTCTGAGGGTAAAAATATGAAAGTATGTGGTATTCTTCCCTCCCTCTCCCCTCAGAACCTCTGGTATCACCGTTACAAGTTCTTCCATTACTAGAATAATAATACATCTACTTTGGTCCATAGTTGCATTCCCCTCTTATGTTTGTTCATTTCTCAATCTTGAGGATTTTGAGATGATGATGTCCACTCTGTTTCTGATTGAGCGGGGGCTTAGTTTCCTTGGGGCAGATGGATGGAACAGTCTTGCTTACAGTTGTAGATACTCTATTTTCCGGGACAGGCATTGTCCATCATCATCATTTTGTTAGTTGTTCTGGGCAAGTCTGATGAACTGAGAGTAGGTATTGGCTGTAACTCTGCTGAGACTCAAGGCTAAAACTGCATATGTACAGACTGAAGATTTAAGTCTCCGGGACATAAATTTAATAAGTATAAGGCTAATTATAGATTTTAAAAAAGGGGGCAGAAGGGTCATGTGTAGGGAAATTATAAATAACTCTGTTACACTGGGGAAATAGGTTAACATATATTCCAAAGTAAGGCCCACCAACAGGGTGCTGATTTCCTGGGGTTGTGTGCCTTGCCTATAGTGTCCAGATGTCTTTAGAGACCTCAGTAATACCCTGCTTGAGGCATTGAGATCTGCCTGAGACATGCATAAGTGTAACCTCTAGAATGACCTCCAGACTCACTTTGAAATCTCTTAGCCATAAAAACTCTTGTATTTAATATTTCCCCCTTTTGGTCAAGGTCTTTTTTTAAATGCATCGTTAGTTGGTGCTTGGTAATTATCCCTTGGTGCCAGGGAGGCCTGTCCCCAGGAGTCATGTCCCATGCTAGGGGGAATGCAGTGAGCTTATATGCTGAGTTTGGCTTAGAGAAAGGCCATATTTGAGCAACAAGGTGGTTTTCAGGAAGTAATTCTTAGGCAATATATATTTCTAGGCTAAGTTTTGATTTCAGCATCCATGTCCATGCATAACCATAAAGTTTAGAGTTGGATATGAGAATGGATGAAAGAGTAAGGCAGATGTCCATTTCCAGCAGCCTGGAAAATTAGCTAACTTGAACAATTCCATCATTGAAGATAATTAAAAATGCTGGAGAATATTTTAAATCTTTTAAAAATATTCCAGCATGACTGAGCTGGAAAGAAAGTAGGAAATCCAAAGAGCTCCAAAATGAAATGAAAGTGGAAATTTGGGGAAGTAAGCAAACTCTGAAGCCAGAGTTGGCCTTCAATGCGTCTGCTAAAACTCAGCAATCCTGACTTTCCTATTGATGGTTGGGGGCAGGACAAAGTGATGCTGCCCCCTGCAATTCCAACACACAGCTAATAACTACATGGACCTCAGAGTGTGAATCATACTAACCAACCACATTTGAAGGGAGGACAGGGAAACTGGTATTTTGAACTTTGCTATGGGTAGAAGGAAGAAAAAAATCTCCTTTGATAATTCTTAGCCATAAGCGAGGCCTTACCTGAGTTGATAAAATACACCCCGTGTTGTCCAAAAGACCTCAGGCAGAAAACTTTTTATAATGGTCCAGGGCTGATAAAGCCCTCAGAAAATGAGTAGAAGCAAATCTATGTCCTTCCTGAAGGAAGACAACTTTAATTCAAGTTTCAAAGCTTTCCAGCAGACAAAATTCCAAAGAACATTAGTAAAAAACAATAAAATGCCCAATGAACAGGAGCCAGTAGATAAAAAAAACCCAGCTGAATCAAAGCCACGCAAGTTTCTGGTTTTGGAGTTCTCAAGTTCAGAATGAAAAATAAAGACTAAGAAAATGGGCAAGGACTAAGGGACTATCAAAAAAAAAAAAAAAAAAAAAAAAGACAAACAGATTTGAAAAAGGAACCAAATAGAGAATTTAAATGAAGGGTAGAGCGAGAAGATTAGCATATATGCTGTTGTAGATCCAGAAGAGGCATGTGGGAGAGTGTGAGAATATTCTAAAGAGTTCCAAAAGGAGATAATAGAAAGAATGGAAAGAGATAATTTTTTTTGTTTTGTTTTTTAAAATTTTGTTGAAGCATATCATTCACACATGAACATACATAAACAATAAGTACATAGTAAAAGCTGTGAACTTAGAAAATAAAAATGCATATCATCATGCAGGGCTCCCATACATCACCCCACCCCCAACACCCTGCATTGTTGTGAAATATTTGTTACAAACTATGAAAGAGCGTTGTCAAAATATTACTACTAACTATAGCTAACATTTGGTGTATTTTCCCCCAACCTACCCGATTATTAACACCCTATATTAGTATTGCACAATATATTCATTATAGTTCATGAGAGAATGTTCTCATATTTGTTCTGTTAACTACAATGCATGAAGGAGATAATATTTAAAGAGCTAATGCCTACAAATTTTCAAGAATTGTTAAAAAAACATTAATCCTCAGATTCCAGAAGCAAGAAGTCTCATGCAATATATACATATACACATACACACATATATAACAAAAGAAAGAAATTCTCAACTCTGTTCATCATAGTGAAAATGCAGAATGACGAAGATAAGAGAATAAAGGTAGAGAGAAATAATACACTAACTCCCAAGGAATGGAATTTAGACTGACAGCTGACCTAGCAGCTAGGTTGGAAGCCACACTACAGTGGTAAAATAAATTTAATACAATAAGAAAAATCAACTGTCAGCCAGAGATGTATAGCCGGAAAAGTTATCTTTCAAGAATAAGAGTGAGAGATTGAGGCAAGATGGCATCGGTTTGGGAGGGCACTCACTTGAGAGCTCCCTGGAGATGGCAGATTGTGGACAGGGTCCTGCCCGGGGGTCTGTGCTGTGGCCGCACAGAGCGAGAAGCTTGGGACATCTATCTGCGCAGACTGAAGGCGTGGACTGATCGGTAGAGATTCGTGAGTTTAAAGCCTGCTTGTGGTGGGTAACACAGACGGCTGAGCTCCACCTTTAGGGGAAAAAAAAAAGAAGCCGGTTTGAGCCCCGGCTCCCACCCGGCAAGGGTGACAGGGCCTGGTGAGAGGGAGCGTTCTCCAAGAGTGGGAGGGCTCTGGCAAAGCGGCGAGAGAGCTTTCCTTTCTGTGGATTCGGCTGCCTGGAACCCCTTGCAGCTTGGGCGAACAAAATAGCTGGGTTGAACCAACACCTGGCAGAGGGGAGGGGTAAATCTGCTGAGGAAGTTGGTTTTCCTAGCTGCCCAGGGGGAAGCCCCAAACGCTGCCAAGCCGGGGAGAGAGAGCAGTCTCCCAGAGAGGGAGGGTTCTGACAGAAGGCGGAGAGGGGATTCTTGACCGTCGATTCGGCTGCCTGGAGCCCCTCATAGCTTTGGGGAGCAGATAAGCCGGCTTGAAGCAGCACCAGGCTGCGAGGAGAGGCGAATCTGCTGAGGAAACCTGATTTACCCAGCAGCCCGGTGCCGCTGAGGCTCGGCTCCAGAAGGGGTGGAGGCGGCCGTTTTTCTCCTTCTGCACCGACAAGCCTCAGAGCTTCAGCTCCCCTGGGGGGGCCAGGAAGTGGGAAGGGCTTGATTAGTCTCCACGAGCCTAGTCAGGGATAACAAGGGCGGTCTAAAAACTTCAAGATGGAGCAAAAGCACAGAGACCCTCCGAACTACGGCCAATCGGCTGCTGACACCTGTCTTAGTCCCTCGCTCCCCGACCCGTCGCCACAAGATGGCCGCCGCGGCGCGGCTCCACCCCTCCTGTTCCCGCGGCGACGTGGCCCCACCCCTCCTGTTCCCGCCGCGGCGTGGCTCCACCCCTCCTGTTCCCGCCGCGGCGCGGCTCCACCCCTCCTTTCCCTCCTAACCTTTTATGGGCATAAAGCCTGTCCCTGCCAATGAGAAACTGCCTAGTCGCACTGCCCCATCCCCCCATCCCCTATAAATACCGAGACCAACCTAACAAACTCAGACTTGGAGCCCAACCTTGTCTCCGGAGCGTGAGTGGTCTCCGTGTTCGTTACTCGCCGTCCACCAGCACCCCGGCCGTCTCCCCCAGACCCCGAGCCCCTGACTCGCTGCGCCCGGGGACGCCCAAGCTCCGCGAGCCGAAGACTCCTTCCCGAGGACCCCGACCCCTCTCCGCTCCCCCTCTCTCGTCTCCTGACTGGTGGCGGAGCCACCAGGAGGCCACCCGGAGGCGGCAAACCCTAAAACAGCGCCGACGACAACACCCTCGGTGAAGGGGGTGGTCTAGAAGAGGACTTATTTTGGGTCCTGTATTTCGCCAAAAATAAATAAATAAAAGACAGTCACTTTAAAAAACGAAAAGTGAATTCTTCTTTTTAATATAGTTTAATAGCTAAAATCTGCTTCAAAACCTGCAGACAGAATCCTGCAGGGAAATTGATTGATAAACACAAGCAGGCTGAGAGGATCCATAAGGATCCTAGTGGGAACACTGTTCCTCCTTAGCTTTGTTTGACTGCTTGCCTGTGTGGTTGTTTGGTTTTTCTCTGCTTATTTGTTGTCTCTTGCTTTTCTTTCCTCTTTCCTCCCCGCTTTCTTTTTTCCTTCATTTTTAAAAATTAGGTGCTGCTAGCTTGTCTATTCTTTGCTGTGCTTCTTCAGTGATTTTCCATTCTCTGTCTATATTGATTTCGTATTCCAAGCTATCTCTTATACTTCCTTCATCTTTCTGCTTTCTGCTTCTGTTGTGGTTCTTATATACCACATTTTTTCATTTGCCCACAAATTAAGGGTGTCAATTTCTAGTCTATCTATTTTGTTTTCTTTTTTCGTTAATATTAAATTTTTCCTTTCAGCCCTTTCTTTACTCTTTCTCTCCCTCCTTATAATTCTAGCCTTCTAAATCATTATATATATATTCCTCTATTTGGTTTCCCAGTCCATTGTAGTTACTCCACTTTTTTTTCCTATTACTCTACACTTCCTGCATGAGTTAAATGTTCATTTCATTAAGTCTTACTTGGCCCCTCTTCTAACTTTTATCAATATTACTATTATCCTTCTTCCTTTCTCACATCTTTTGATTCCTCTGGCCCTAATCTTTTGCCTTCAAGAGAACATAGAAAGAAACAAGGAAATAAAATAAGAAGAAAAAGTGTCAAAGAGAAAACAACACACATGCAGAACCACCAGCTAAATAAAACTCTAGAGCAGAGAGAGAAGTTAATCAACTGAATAAACCCATCAAGATAAAATGATAACTAGAGGGCAACAAAAAATTATAAACCACACTGAGAAACAGGAAGACATGGAACAGTCCAAAGAACAAACTAAAAACCAGGAAGAGATGCAGAACATTGAACAACTAATCAAAGCTTTCCAAACAAATATCATGGACCAACTTAAAGAAGTGAAGGAAGAGATTAAGGATATAAAGAAGACACTGGGAGAACATACTGAAGAAATTGTAAACATACACAAAAAGATAACGGATATGATGGTGATCAATGGCACAATCCAAGAAATAAAAAAGATGCTGGATTCACATAACAGCAGATTTGAACAGGCAGAAGAAAGAATTAGTGATGTGGAAGACAATACATCTGAAATCAAACAGATGGTAAAACAGATTGACAAAAAGATAGAAAAAAATCCAGCAGGGACTCAGGGAATTAACCAATAACACAAAACACACAAACATACGCAGTATGGGCATCCCAGAAGGAAAAGAGAAGGGAAAGGGAACAGAAGGAGTGTTGAAGGAAATAATGGCTGAAAACTTCCCAACCCTATTGAGAGAGATGGGTGTGCAGATCCAGGTAGCACAGGACACCCCAAACAATATAAATCTCAACAGGCCAACTCCAAGACATATACTTGTCAAACTGTCCAATGCTCAAGACAAAGAGAAAATACTCAAGGCAGGAAGAGAAATGAGAACCATCACATACAAGGGAAGCACAATAAGATTAAGTGCTGATTTCTCATTTGAAACCATGGAGGCAAGAAGACAGTGGTATGACATAGTCAAAGTACTAAAAGAAAAAAACTTCCAGCCACGAATTCTCTATCCAGCAAAACTGGCATTCAAAAATGATGGAGAGTTCAAAATATTCACAGATAAACAGAAATTAAGAGAGTATGTCAATAAGAAACCTGCACTTCAAGAAATACTAAAAGAAGTTCTACAAGTTGAAAGGAAAAAACAAGGGAGAGAGAGTTGGAGGAGAGTTTAAAAACAACTAAAAAGACAAAAACAGAAACAAAACAACATATAACATACATTAACCCAAAGAAAAAAATGGCTGAAGTAAGAAATTCATTGCGAGTAATAACACTGAATGTTAATGGATTAAACTCACCAATCAAGAGACACAGATTGGCAGAATGGATAAGGAAATATGATCCATCTATATGCTGTTTTCAAGAAACCCACCTTTGACCCAGGGATTCAAGGAGGCTGAAAGTGAATGGCTGGAAAACAATTTTACAAACTAACAATAGCCAAAAAAGGGCAGGAGTAGCTATTCTAATATCAGACAAAATAGACTTTAAATGCAAAACTATTGTAAGAGACAAAGATGGACACTATATATTAGTAAATGGGGTAATCTCTCAAGAAGAGAGAACAATCATAAACATTTATGCACCTAATCAGGGTACCTCAAAATACATGAGGCAAACTCTGGAAAAACTAAGTGCAGAAATAAATGCCTTTACAATTATAGCGGGGGACTTTAATACACCATTATCATCATTATTAACAGAACATCTAGACAGAGAATCAGTTAAGAAACAAAGGCTCTCAACAATACATTAGAGGACCTGGACTTAATAATATACAGAACACTACACCCAAATACAGCAGGATTTACATTCTTCTCGAGTGTACATAGATAATACTCCAAGATAGACCACATGCTAGGCCACAGAACAACTCTCAATGAATTCAGAAAGATTGAGATTATACAAAATAATTTCTCTGACCACAATGGAATGAAATTGGAAATCACTAAGGGCCAGAGAAACAGGTTAGGCACAAGGATATGGAAGTTAAACAACACACTCTTAGACAAACAGTGGATCAAGGAGAAAATCTCAAAAGAAATCAGTAACTACCTTGAAACTAATGAAAACTACAACACAACATATCAAAACCTATGAGATGCAGTGAAAGCAGTCCTGAGAGGGAAGTTCATAGCCATAAATACATATATTAAAAAAGAAGAAAGAGCTAAAATTGAAGACCTAACTGCACACTTGAAGGAATTGGAAAAATAACAACAAACTAAACTAAAAGGAAGTAGAAAGAAGGAAATAACAAAGATTAGAGCAGAACTAAATGAAATAGAGAATAAGAAAGCACTAGAAACAATAAACAAAACCAAAAGCTGGTTCTTTGAGAATATCAATAAAATTGACAAACCCTTAGCCAGACTAACAAAGAAAAAGAGAGAACAGATGCAAATACACAAAATAAGGAATGAGCAAGAGGATATCACTACTGACCCCACAGAAATAAAGAGTATCATAAGAGGATACTTTGAAAAATTATATGCCAACAAGAATGATAATTTAGAGGAAATGGACAAGTTTCTAGAAACTCACAAACAGCCTACATTGATGAAAGAAGAAATCGATGAACTCAACAGTCCAATTACAAGTAAAGAGATAGACTCAGTCATCAAAAACCTCCCAACTAAGAAGAGGCCAGGACCAGATGGCTTCACAGCTGAATTCTACCACAGTCCGGAAAGAGGTAACACCAATTCTGCTTAAGCTCTTCCAAAAAATAGAAGTAGAAGGAATATTGCCTAACTCATTCTACAATGCCAACATTACCCTAATACCAAAACCAAAGATACCACAAGAAAGGAAAATTACAGACCAATTTCTCTAATGAACCTAGATGCTAAAATCCTCAACAAAATATTTGCTAATCGCATTCAACAGCATATCAAAAGGATTATACACCATGACCAAGTGGGTTTCATCCCAGGTATGCAAGGATGGTTCAATATAAGAAAATCAATCAATGTAATACACCACATAAACAGATTTAAAGAAAAAAATCACATGATTATCTCTATAAATGCAGAAAAAGCATTTGACAAAATACAGCACTCTTTCCTGATAAAAACACTGCAAAAGATAGGAATAGAAGGAAACTTTCTGAATATGATAAAGGGTATATATGAAAAACCCAAAGCTAACATCATCTTCAATGGTGAAATCCTAAAAGCCTTCCCTCTGAGATCAGGAACAAGACAAGGATGCCCACTATCACCACTCCTATTTAACATTTTCTTAGAAGTATTTGCTTGAGCACTGAGGCAAGAAAGGGAGATAAAAGGCATCCGGATTGGAAAAGAAGCAGTAAAAATTTCATTATTTGCAGACGATATGATCCTATACATAGAAAGCCCTGAGAAATCTACAACAAAGCTTCTAGAACTTATAAAGGAGTTCAGTAATGTTGCAGGCTATAAGATCAATGCTCAAAAATCATTAGCATTTCTGTACACCAATAACAAGCAATCTGAGAAGGAAATCAAGAAAAAAAATACCATTTACAATAGTAACTAAAAGAATCAAATACCTAGGAAAAAATTTAACTAAAGATGTAAAGGACTTATATACAGAAAACTACACAACACTGTTAAAGGAAATCAAAGAAGACTTAAATAAATGGAAAAATATTCCCTGTTCATGGCTAGGAAGACTAAACATCATCAAGATGTCTATCCTACCCAAACTAATCTACAGATTTAATGCAATCCCAATAAAAATCAACACTGTATTTTATAAGGAACTGGAAAAACTAACCACAAAATATATTTGGAAAGGTAAGAGGCCCCGAATTGCCAAAGACATATTGAAAAAGAAAAATGAAGTTGGAGGTATCACATTACCTGAGTTTAAAACATACTACAAAGCTACAGTGATCAAAACTGCATGGTATTGGCACAAGGATAGACCTACTGACCAATGGAACCGAATTGAGAGTTCTGATATAGATCCTCACATATACAGTCATCTGATATTCAACATGGCCACCAAGCCCACTCAGTTGGGAGAGAAGGGCCTCTTTAACAATTGGTGCTTGGAGAACTGGATATCCATATCCAAAAGAATGAGAGAAGAATACCATCTCACACCTTATACAAAAATCAATTCAAGACGGATCAAAGATCTAAATATAAGAGCCAAAACCATAAAGACCTTGGAAGATAATGTAGGGAAGCATCTACAGGACCTTGTAATAGGAAATGGTTTCATCAACTTCACAGCCAAAGCACGAGTAGCAAGAGGAAAAAATAGATAAATGGGATCTCATCAAAATAAAAAACTTCTGCACTTCAAAGGACATTATTAAGAAAATAAAAAGGCAGCCTACCCAATGGGAGAAAATATTTGGCAACCATATATCTGATAGAAGCCTAATATCCTGCATATATAAAGATATCTTACACCTCAAAAATAAAAAGACAACCCATTTAAAAAATGGGCAAGTGACCTGAAAAGACACTTCTCCAAGGAAGAAATACAAATGGCTAAAAAGCACATGAAAAAATGCTTGACATCACTAGCTATTAGGGAAATGCAAATCAAAACCACAATGAGATACCATCTTACACCCATCAGAATGGCAGCTATTAAAAAAACAGCAGAATATAAGTGTTGGAGAGGATGTGGAGGAATAGGAACCCTCATCCACTGCTGGTGGGATTGTGGAATGGTCCAGCCATTGTGGAGGACAGTTTGGCGATTCCTCAGAAAACTAACAATAGATCTTCTGTATGATCCAGTGATTCCACTGCTGGGTATATACCCAGAAGAATTGAAAGCAAAGACACGAACAGATATATGCACACCAATGTTCATAGCAGCATTGTCCACAATTGCCAAAAGTTAGAATCAGCCCTGGTGCCCATCAACAGACGAATGGATAAGCAAAATGTAGTACATACATACAATGGAATATTACTCAGCTGTTAGAAGGAATAAAGTGCTAACACATGGAATAACATGGATGAATCTTGAAGACCTTATGTTGAGTGAAGCAAGCCAGGCATTGAAGGATGAACAGTATATGACCTCACTGATTTGAATTGAGGAAAGTGAGCAGTCTCTGAGAACCATTGTCTGAAAGATAGGTTAACAAAGGAGAGAGAGAGAAGAGTAGGTTGTGAGCCATCACCCATATGGACATAATCTATGGTAAAATGATAGAGTATAGTTGCATATTGAAGGATAGGACAGGTGGGTAGTGATATTACTGGGTTTGGTGGTGCAGGGTTAACAGGTGGGTAGATTAGGAAGGGCAGGTTAGAATATACAGGGCATGTAACTATGAATCTTGTCATCCCATGAGTCAAGACAGGGGGGTGTCATATGATCCAGGGGGATGGGGAGGAAGGAACAGAAAAGATCAAATGGGGTATTTAGCGGTCATGGGAAATGTTTTTTCATTACCTTACAGTAATGGACACAGGACGTGGTAAATATCATCAAAAATTATTAAACTGTACCATCTAAATTGTAAACTATACTGTAAACCATTGACAATGTTTAGTAGCTATGTTTCACTATCTGTATAACAGTTATAACAATGCTACCATCCAAAAAAAAAAAGGTTTTAATATGGAGTGGGGAAGGGGGAGGGAGGTTGGGGGTTGGGTATATGGGAATCTCTAGCATTCTGTGTGTGACTTTGCTGTGACCTAAAACTTCTTTGAAAATTAAATGAAAATTTGAGAGACACTGGGGAGTGAGAGGGGGAAGGTGTCACAGTACACACTGGACATCCGATAATGCAGTGATAAAAGGAGAAAAAATAAAAATTAAAAATAATTAAAAATAATTTTTTTTGTTGTTTTTTCCCATTTTTTTTGAATGTCCCAATCCATTAATTTTATTTTATTTTTAGGTTTTTTTTTCTGAGTTTCCTTGTATTTTATCTCTTGCATTTAAGCTTATCATTATTATTTCATTTTCCTATTAATTGTATTTGGTTATTATATGGGCTTCTTCTTCAAGGAGGTTTAGATCACAGAAGGGTTACAATGGGGGCTGCAGAGGATCATTGGTGGTGGGGTGCCTGGGATGGGGTATTCATGGGAGTAAGTTCATCTGAATATACATGAAAGATATATAATATTGTTCAAATGATCGAGGGATGGGGCATAGTCACGGTGGGTGGACAATCACTCAATAAATGAGGGAATACTGAATTCCCAGCCTGGAGAGCACTGCCACATTCTCCAAAGGAGCAGCAACAGTCCCCTGAGTGCAGGGGCAGTGTCTGGCAAAAGAGGATGGCCCACTGAAGGGTTCTTGTTATTGATAACTAGCCTTATGAGTCTTTGCTCTTGTAATTGAAACTTGGCCTACTGTTATGGGGTGCCTAAGGGTTGCCATCTGAGAGCCTCCTTGTTGCTCAAATGTGGCCTCTCTTTAAGCCAAACTCAGCATATGAATGCATTACCTTCCTCCCAATGTGGGACATGACTCCCAGGGATGAGCCTCCCTGGCAATGAGGGATTAATACCAAGTGCCAACTGGAAACACGACTGGAAAAAGACCTTGAATAAAAGGGGGAAAAGGTAAAGACAAATGAGTTCATGTGGCTAAGAGACTTCAAAGAGAGTCGGGAGGTCATCCCAGAGGTAACGCTTACACACACCTCAGTGGGATCTCATAGAACACCAAAATGGATATCACCCCACACAGAGGGGCTCCTGAGGGCTCTGGAGACACCCAGGTCCTATATAAGGGGGGATTGCCCCAGAGATTGACACCTTATCAGTGGGCTCTACTTTGGAATCTGTGCTCCTGAGAGTGACAGAGTTGGACTCAAATAAGTCCTCCCTGCACATGGTCCATCAGTCCCTTCTATTCAAACTTCTATGTGGTGCTGGAGTTTGTAGGTGTACTTCCAGAGACTGGAGGCTCTGGCCTGGCATGTGCCAGCTGTGCCTGGAATCTCGGTGGAGCTGCAACTCCTACTCTACAGCTCAATGGATTCACCCAAGTCACCTGGTGAGGAGACCATGATGGACAACGGCCATCCCAGGGAATGGAGAGAGTCTGCAGCTGCAGGTAGGATAATCCCATCCACTGTATCCACAGGATATAAGCCCCCTCTCACTTGGAGGTGGAGTGGACATCACCATTCCAGTCCCCTCAGGAGTAGGGGAAGAGCTATGGACTAGAGTGGACTTAATGGCATTCTGTTGTAGACATATTGTGATTCAAGCAATGGAAGAAATTATAATAGTGAGGTGGAGCCAGTGGCTACTAGATGCTTTTGGGGCAGGTGGGGGAAGGGCAGTTGTAATACAGGGGCTTTTTCAGGACTTGGGGGTTGTCCTGAGTGCCATTGTGGCGACGGATAGAGTCCATTTTACATCAGCATATACCATGCAGAACTGTGTGGAGAGAGTGTGGTCTACAATGTGAACTATGGTCCATGCTTAGTGGCAAAGCCCCAGGATGTGTATATCCATTGCAGGTGATGTGCCACACTGATGAAGGATGTTTATGTGGGAGGTTATAGGAGGTATGGGAGGTGGGGAACATGGGAATCCCTGTAATTTTTGTGTAACATTTATGTAATCTAAGCATCTTTTAAAATATATATGAAAAAAATAACATTTATGTAAGCAAATGCACATGTACGCATATATATTTATATATCATTTTACAAGTATTGGTTAGCATTGTGAAAAATTTTATTTTCACCTACAATTAAAAAAAATTCAAAAAAAAAAAAAGAATATGAGTAAAACAAAACATTTTCAGTCTTATCATCACAATAAGAATGTTGACTGGCAAAAGAGGGGCCCCTCACTAAGTGAAATTCTAATGGATGTACTTTTCAGGCAAAGGGAAAATGGATCAAGATAGATGATCTGAAATATAAGAATAAATGGAGAGAAAAATATCAGTAAATGAACAATAATTGACTGCATGGACATTAATAATAATGTCTAAGTTGGGCTATAAAAAAAGGATAAAATTTGGGTGAGGAGGGTGATCAGAACAAGGTCTTATGTTATTTAGGAGGAGGGGAAATATATTGATGAGCACTGGCTTGTTAAATATCCATCATAAAATATCTAGGAAGAGTTTTAAAAAACAGATATTGATAAAAAGCATTAAACCAGCAGAGAGGAAAACTTTGACTCATCCAAAAGAAGGCAAGAATGGAGTTGGAAAAACACTGGAAAAACAAGGCAGGAGAATAGAATGCACAAAATAATACAGGAGAAATAAATGTAAATGCTGCCTATCAATACTCACAATTAATATAGATATTAGATTCTCTAATTAAAAGAGAAATATTACTGGGTTAGATTTTAATTCAAAAGAGACACACCTAAAACACAAGGACTCAGGAAGTTTTAGAAAAAGATATACTAACGAGGTGAGTACTAATCAAAAGGAAGATGGCATTGCTATATTCATACATGATAAAAAGTATTTTAACACCAAAGCACTACTACAGCTAGAGATGGCCCCTGAATAATGACTAAAGATTCAACTCACCAGGAAATTAGAACATGCTATATAACTCTGTGCACTTAATAACATAGCTTCAAAATACGTCACACATCTATTGGAAAGTTTGAGGAGAAATGAACAAACCCACCATGATTATGGGAGATTCTAGCAGTCATTTCTCAGTAATTGATGCGTTCATTCAACAAATGTTTATTGAGCACCTACTATGTGCCAGAACTGGGACTACAACAGTGATGAAAACAGGCAAAAACCCCTACTCTCCAGGATCTCTGAGTCTGAGCATTGATCAAACAACAGAAATCTATAAAGACATGGAAGATTTGAACAACACAATTACGATTTCATCTAATGGGCATGTGTGGAATCTTGTTGTTGTTGTTTTTATCACATGTGGAGCATTTATGAAATGTAATTCTTGCTAGGGGTAAACCACACACATACCTAAATCTAAGGCTTAGTATTTACAGATCGTGTCTTTTGCCCACAAGACTACCAATTTAGAGCCGAGACAGTAGGAAATGTTCACACCGTTCAGTAAAGCTAAAGGTGAGCATAACCCATGGTGTGTTTTATACCCTTGAGAAACGCTGTAAACCAGGAGACATTTACAAGAATGTCAGAGAAGCAAGATTTTATTTTTTTAAAAAAGAGATCAGAAACAGTTTGCCTGGAAACACATGTTCACCTGCAGAAAGAGGGTGGAAAATAATTGTGGTCTATTCTTATAACCAGCAATAAACACTCATGAACACAACTTCTATGTTATTTCATCTACATCAAGTTGCAATGATGTACTATGAAATGACATGTTGCTGAGTGTTGCATGCAAACACGGTTAGATGGTGAAAAAAAAAACCAAGGGAAGGCTAGACAGGATGACACAGGCTGGTAGGAAGCAGGGGAAGCCCTGGGAGGGCCTCAGAAGGGATTGGTAATGTTTCCATTTTTTACCTAGCTGAGGGAGACATTGATTCTACAATGGCCCCAAGTACCGCTGCCCCCTAGTGTCCGCCTGCGGTCATGTCAGGTTATGTGGCAGAGGCCATCAAGGTTATTACTCTGTTGATCTTGAGTTAATCAGGTGGGCCTCACCGATCATATGAACCCTTTAAAAGCAGAGAGTTTCCTCCAGCTAACTGCCGAAGAGGAAGTCAGAGAGTCAAAGCATGAGAAAGCTCTGACTGTCCTTGCTGGCATGTCAAGGAACTGGGGATCTCGGTTCTACAAGAGCAGAGAACTGAATTCTGCTCACAACCAGACTGAGCTTGGAGGCACAGTTTTCTCCAGAGCTTCCAATGAAGGCTCATCTTGGCTGACAACCTGATTTCAGCCTTATGAGACCCTGAGCCGAGAGCCCAGTCATGCTGGGCCAAACCTGCAACCCACAGAACCGTGAGCTAATAAATGGGTGCTGGCTTAAGCCTCCAAGTTTGTGCCAATTTGCTACACAGCCATAGAAGCTAATATACTTGGGTATTTATATTATTGTAGTTGTACCTTTTATATATGTTATAAATATTCTTCAGTGTGATTTTTATTATTTAATAAACTTTTTTTTTTTTTTTTTAAGAGAGAGCAGCAATTAATTCTCTTGACTTCCATGGGATTTCTGAACAATCAGATGGAAGGAAGGAAGGGAGGCGGGTGAAAAGAACATAAAGACTTGACCTACCCAATCATGATGATGAGTCCAAGATAAAGCATGCATTATGGGCTGTGCCTGAGACCGTTTTTATAAGTCTTTTATTAGATTGCATAAAGTTACCAAGCAAAGGTTATAAAGTTGGGCCAAGAATGCAGGTTTCTATTTATGGAGGCCCAGATTTGGGGAAATGATTCAGTCCTGTTTATTCTATGTGATGATGTTATTGTTGCATCGAAAATAGGGGTTGTAAAGTGATTCTACATGTTAGCTTAAATGTGTAAATATTTTTGTTATGGCATCCTCGTGTACACTGCCAATGGATATTTTATCATTCCGTGCTCGAATTAAATCCATTGCAATCAAAGGAGGCATTGGGCCTGGAGAGAAGCTGCCCTGCTGCTGAGCCCTGACACCATCAGACATGGAACTGCTCCTAATCAGACCAGTCAAGAGGGGCATAAAGCTCTGGAGCCAACTCCGCTGGCTCCAAAAACCATTGGAACAGATGTGGCCTGAATGGCATCAAATAAATCGGACCTAATGTGAATAATCAGCCACAAGATGGCATTTGAATACTGATGACATAAGGGCTGGGACAGCATTGTAAAGTAAACGCCTGTATATGTAATAGCCTCTTGCCTTCCCCTGTCACTTTCTACCCTATCGCTAAGTGAGAAGATGGCCAAGTTTATTCTCTCCATAGCCTAAGGGTCATAAGATATTTATTTATATATTAAAAAAAAATTTTTTTTGCCTCTCAATTTGCCCATTTCTCTGTTGAATAACTCTCCCCACCGTAATGAAAGTTCCATCAAGCAGAGAGTTTGCTGATAATCCCCATTGTCCACACTGACGTTTTGCAGCCGAGCAATGATTATTTGCACAATAAAAGTGTCTTGTTGGGGGAGCGGTGATGCTTTTAGATATTTTGGGGGTGGCATTGAAGGGGACCAACATGTCAATGTGAGAAAGCAGAATCTGGGTGGGTGGTGAAATTGTGACACGTTGATGTGACAGTTAAACTGGAGGAAAATTTTCAAGAGACTGGAGGCAAGTTAGTACTAAAAAAGGAAGGTAACGTAAACTCTCCAAAAAAGAAGGGGTAATCTATCCGGGAGTTGTAAATATTGTTTATAGATATTTGGAAATGATACATGCTGATAAAATTAGATTTGGGGAGTCTTACACAGAAGTTTTGGCTGGCACTGAAGTTTGCAAACAGACATTTCTGTTGCCCGACAGAGCCTAGGCTCACCCAAGGCATTCACTGAAAGCAAACCCAAGAGAAATCAGCATCAATTATGATTACAAACTCCAGTTGCCTCGATTAGGCAGAGGTGGAAGAGACAGAAACCAAGGGCTAGAATTTTTTGACATTTTGTTGATGATTGTCTGGACTAGAAATATGGGGCAAAGAAATCGAAAGTCGTGGTTGTGAGCTACAAATCCCATTACTAATCACCTTGTTTTAGTTCAGAGTGTTACTATGACAAAGTGGGTCATCGCTCCAAGATGAGCTGCTTACACAGTAAAAAAAATCTCATCAGAAATATTTCCCACGTAACTGATTTATTAATGGACTGAACAGAGAGGGGCACAGTGAGGAAAGAGCTCAGTTTTCCTCCAGCCACTGCCTTTCTGAACCCCCTTCCTTGCCCCGTGATGGAGCTCTGGCGGATGCCATGGCCTGCAGTTCATGTGACCTCTGAGAACTGCCACATTTTCAGGTAGGAAAAGCCCAGTCCAGTTTAATACAGAATTCAACCCCAAGTCCAGGTCACGCTTCTCCTTTGCCCCCCGGAACGTGCAGTGGGCTGCACGGGCCTGGCTAAGCCGCCACCTTGCCCTCCACTCGTGAGCCTCCTTCCCGGCGGAGGTGGGGGCAGGAAGTGGGCGAAGGGATGAGCGAGAGGAAACGGGGCAAAGCTCTTTTCACTGCTCTCTGCTGAGTCAAACTACCCTCCGCCATGGGGACGCCCGAAGCCGCCTCTTGTGGGGGACCGCGGCCCCGCGCCTTCCCTTGCACCGCCGTCTTTGTGCCTTCTTCCCTGGCTGGCTTGGTTTTTCTAGGGCTGCCGTAACAAAGTGCCACCAGCCGGGTGGCTTAAAACAGGGGGAATTTATCCCCCCCCCCCCCAGTTCTGGAGGGTAAAAGCCCCAAATTAAAGTGTGGGCAGGGACACTCCTCTTCTGAAGTCTGTGGGGTCCTGCAGTGGCGGGCATCCCTGGCTCCTGCCCTGCCACACGGCCACCTTCCCTCTCTCTTCCTGTGCCCAATTTCCTCCCCTTACAGGGAAAGCGTCCCTTCTGGATGAGGGCCCACCCTAACCCAGTTTGGCCTCCTCTGCACTAATCACATCTTCAAAGATCCTCTTTCCACGTAGGGTCACAGTCACGTCTTTTGGGGACACAGCTTCAACCCAAAACACTGACGAACACCCACAACCACTTTCCTTGAGCTCTTGGGCGGGCTCCTTTCCAGAGCACGCGCGCTCAGGTGCCTGCCACTGCGCGCTCTTGGCCCGCCGAAGCCACACCGAGTCGTGTCCCCCCCGCCACCAACAGAGAACGAGCAGACTACGGGGCTCCAGCTGCCCCTCGGCCTCTGCCTTCCAGCCGCCGTTGCAGGCTCTTTGAGTGTTTCTCCGGGGCACCCTCCTCTGGCTTGGGGCAGTGAAGGGGAGTGGGGGGTCACTGGCCTTCAGGACCGGAGACGGGGTGCCCGCTTTTCTCCTCCCCTGTGACTACGCCGCAGCGATGCCCCCACCAACCTGCCGCTCTGCGCCCGGTGCTTGCAAGGCCCTTCCGAGGCCCTGGGAGAGGCCCGAGCAAGGGGCCTACGTATATGGCCACATGATTTTCAACATTTGCCAAAGTAAAATATTTTATTTTTATTAAATTGTATATACTTCAGGTCTCAAACTGTATATACCTTAGGATCCCACAAAACGGATTCTACCCGTTATCCTGAGGAAAATGCCCAACAGGAGGACCAGGGTGGGAAATTAAAAGCAGATGGGTGGTCTATGACATCCCAAATTGCCCCCTTTCCTCACTTGGCTTTCTGGATGGAAAGACAAGTGTAGTGGAGGGCTACACTTGTTGGGTCCATGTATTTGGCTAGAGGATTTGGGGAATGACTGACCTGTTATTGCTCTCAGCAACTCAGTGGCCGCCTGGAACACATATATCTAGCAATCTATCTAGTTATCTATCAACCCAGTTAGCTTAAAAAAAAGGGGGGGGGGGAGCATACTATACACACAATTCTGCAATATCTTTTTCTTACCTAACATGTAATAGACATTTCCCTGTGATCATATATAGATCTATCACATCCTGCTTACCATAAGTGTCTATTCATTTACATTTGGGTTGTTCCAATTTTCCTTATTATAAGCATACTGCTTTTATTCAATTTTCACTCTCCAACAAGGCCAGACCAATTTATACTCAAGACTATATGACAATACTCATTTTCTCCCACCCTTGATAACTCCAGGTTTTAGAAATCCTTTAAATTTTTGCCAAATATATCAGCCCCAAACTGTATCTCCTTCCTTTAATTTGAAAAAAAAAAAAAAAAAAAAAACACACAAAAAACATTATCGATGAAATTAAACATTTTTCCCTGTATGCATTGAACTGATTTAACTTTTATTTCTTCTATAGTGAATTAATACTTTTTCCTCACCTACCTTTTCATTCTGACTCAGGAAGTCCTATTGGGCCAGTGTTGGTAGAGACTGCATGGGATTTCTAGAGCTCAAGGTTTTCAGGAGACTGCCGCGTGGCATTTCCTCTTGGCAGGTTACAGGGCTCAGAGTGGTTTTACCCACAGACAGACTGTGATAGTTTGAAACTGTATGTACCCCAGAAAATCATGTTCTTAAAGCTAATCCATTCCTGTGGGTGTAAACCTATTGTAGGTAGGACATTTTGATGTTACTTCAGTAAGTTACTTCAGTAAGGCATAGCCCAGGGTGGGTCTTAATCCTCTAACTGGAGTCCTTTTTTTTTTTTTTTTTTTAAGATTTTATTTATTTATTCATTTATCCCCCCTTGCTGCTTGTGCTCGCTGGGTCAGCCAACCACGCCGTGCGGGCGGGCTTGCCTTCACCAGGAGGCCCCGGGAACCGAACCGGGGCCTCCCATATGGTAAACGGGAGCCCTACTGATTGAGCCACAGCCGCTTCCCTATGGAGTCCTTTATAAAGGAATGAAATTCAGACAAAAAGAGAAAGCCATAGGAGCTAAGAAAGTCACGGAAACCAGAAGCTGAAGCAATGAAACCCAGAAGAGAAGGAAGAGACCAGCAGATGCTGCCATGTGCCTTGCCATGTGGCAGAGGAGTCCAGGATTGCTGGCCGCTGGTCTTTAGGGAGAAATCATCACCTTGATGATGCCTTGATTTGGACATTTTCATGGCCTCAGAACTAATGGCTTGTAAACTAATAAATCTCCATTGTAAAAGTCAACCCATTTCTTCTATATTGCATTTCAGCAGCCTAGCAGACTAAAACTGAGGGGAGCAGGGGACACTTTTTGTACATACAAGTAGTTGGACACTGTGTGTCAGGGCTGAGAACCTAAAGAAATTGGTGTGTGGCCAAGTGGAACCTGGCCAGCCAGCAGATGTGCAGGCTGTACTGAGAGAGGGTTTAAGACAAAGGCCACTATAGCATGGCCTTGATCTTCAGAGGAGCAAGGGAATTGAGGAAGGATGGAGGGGGATTGATGGTGGGTGGAGCAATATTTACTGTTTTTAAACTGCAAGGCAGTTTTTTTTTCAAAATTTAAAAGAATTTAATGTACAAAATGTATGTTTCAAATGATTAGTTGTATGATGCTTAAGGCCTTACTAAAGAGTTTAAAAGATTATGAAATCATACATCAAACAATGTACAGATAGTGGCAGTGCTCTGCATAAAAGAGTCATTTAGACCAAGAGTCTTATAAGGATTTCTTCAATAAAGTGTTTCCTGAATGTGTCCATTGAGGCCCAAAGCTCTTTCACAACAGGATCTGGCCTGGGGCTTCCAAGGTCATACCTGTTCTCTCAACTTCAAAGAGCATCATTTGGAGAACAAGAGGAGGAGTTTTTTGAGGGATGCTTTGAATTCCTTATTCCTCAGGGTATAAATGAGAGGGTTCAGAGCAGGAGTCAAGATGGTGTACGATATGGCGACCACTTTGTCCAGAAGGCCAGCAGAGCCAAGGACTGGCCAGATGTAGGTGTAGAGAATGGTGGAGGAGTACATGGTGACTACAATGAGGTGGGAGGAGCAGGTGGAGAAGGCCCACTGCTTGCCCTCAGCTGAGGGGATGCACAGGATGTTGGTGATGATGCAGCTGTAGGATGCCATGGTGAGCATGAAGTTTATCCCAGACAGGAACATGTCCACAGTGAGGACTGAGATGTCAATGAAGAAGGTTGGGGAGCAGGACAGCAGTAGTATAGGCGGGATTTCACAGAAGAAGTGAGTGATGGTGTTGGGGCCATAGAAGGACAGCATGATGATCAGGACAGCGAAAAGGATGGATTGAGTGCCCCCATCGTCCACACGAAGGCCGCCAGCACTAAGCAGACCCTCCCCCTCATCAGGGTGCCATCGTGCAGTGGTTGGCAGATGGCCAGGTAGCGGTCATAGGCCATGGCGGTGAAAAGGAGCAGCTCTGAGCTCATAGACCAGGAGGAGAAGAACATCAGGGTGAAGTAGCCGCTGAAGGAGATGGTGTTGTCTGCAACCAGGCTCTGCAGGACCTTGGGCAGGATGGAGGAGGTGCAGACCATGTCCAGCATAGCCAAGCTGACCAGGAAGAAGTACATGGGCGTGTGGAGGTTGGGGCTGCAACGGATGGCCCTGATGATCAGGCCATTTCCAACGAAGGCGACCACAAAGAGGGTGAAAAAGAGACAGAAGAGGGTGGCCTGGAGCCCAGGGTCCTCAGTGAAGCTCTGCAGGATGAACATGGCCACCTCTGTCTGGTTCCCAATGGCCATGGGAGGAGCTGGTTCACCTCTGCTGGAGGCAGCTTAGTCCAGGCCTCTTTCTTATTAGGAGAAGGTGGCTTTATTTTAACCAAAAAATGAAGACTACGCGGTTCCTTTTAATGAGCAATCTTTTCTTTCAACTGCCACCAGTAAGGGCACCATCACCTCATGGCCACCCAGATCCAGGCTCCACGTCAGCAGGAACCTGGCCCCAAGCTGCCCCCCACCCCAACTGCCAGGGCCTTCTTAGAATAGGAAGTAAATTTTTTTTTTCAGCTTGAATACAGATTGGCCTAAAGAAAGGAATTTATCTATTTAAACTAGTCCAGACCACATGAAAAGATGGAATGCTTAATTTTATTAATTTTACAAAGTTAGCATAATCTTAATATCAAAATCTGATATAGAGAATGCAGATAAAGATATATGTGGCAAAACTCCATTCATATTATCAACAGCACTAATTGTGGACTGAGAACCCAATGAAGGCAATTATGAAATATTATGAAAGGACATTTAACAAGGCCTAAAAAGTGGAAAGACCTACCATGTTACTGGATGGAAAGACAATAACATAGTTGCAATTCCAATCAGAATTCCACTGAGTATTTTTTAATTAGGCAAATTATTTTAAAGTTCTTGTGTAAAAGTGCATATGCAAGAATTGCCAAATTTTTTTTTAGAAAAAATATAGAGAATATTAAGGTATACTGTGAAAGCATTATAAACAAAACAGTGTAGCACTAACAGAGGAATAAAAAATGAAAGGGCTCAGAAACAGATCTGTGCAGACATGGGAGGGAATTTCAGAGCATAGTGGTATTTCACCTCACCAGGGGAAAGGGCCATTTGCTTTATCAATGGCTTTGTCATGATATAATATCAGGAGAAAATAAACTGAGATCCCAACCTCATACAATATTTTTTTAAAAATGCATTTCAGGTAGACCAAGTTCTTGATTTTTTTTTTTTTTTTAGGAGGTTCTGGTGATTGAACCTAGGACCTCATACGTGGGAGGCAGGTGCTCAACGGCTGAGCTACATCCACTCCCCAATGAAAGTTGGTTTTTTCATGTGCTTTGTTTGTTTTTAAGAGGTGCCAGGGATCAAACCCGGGACCTTGTATATGGGAAGCAGGTGCTCAGCCACTTGAGCTACATCTGCTCCCCTTGGTCTTTTTATTTATTTATTTATTTATTAATTATTACTATTATTATTATTTGTTTCTCTTTTTTTTTTCTTTTTTTTTTCATTTTATTCTTTTTTATTCCCCCTTGGTCTTTTTAACTGTAAATATATTAAGAGAAAATTTAAGATATGTATTTTATAACCTTGGGTGGTATAAACATTTAGGAAACCCAGACTCCATGAAGAGTCGACTACTTAAAAAGTAAAAACTTCAGTTTGACAAAGGAGAAAGTAAAGGATAAAGTTAAAAGACAAACAACTGTGTGGGAAAAAGCATTTTTTAACATGTGAATGACCAAGCATCGTTATCATAAGAAAAATAACAACCTAATGCGATGAAGGGCACGAATGGGCTTTATGAAATGACCATAAATGTATAAAAATATGCCCAACCTTGCATGCAGAATTGCAAATAGTGAGATATTTTATGTCTACCAGACTGGCAAAAAAAAGAAAAAGAAAAAAAAACATCCTGGATGCACAGCAGTGTGGGAAATGGGCACACTCATGGCTTGTCACTACATTAAAAAAAATAATAACATGAAAATATTTATTAAAATGTCAAAACTATGCCCTTGTAACTACTCTTAGCCCAGTGGTAGTAATTTCAGGAGCCCATCCTCCAGGCATAATACATAATAGCAACATCTGTAAATGTGTTTGTACGAAAGTTTATTGCCATTATTGTTCTTAATAGAAAAGAAATGGAAACGGCCATCAGTAAACAGCAGTCATTCCATGGAGCCATGTGCATTTATGGACAAGCATGTCAGGTGTTCTGAGATGCAGACTTTTCCTTTCAAGGCAGTGGCCGTCTCCCAAGAGTATGTCCTTAAGAACTCGTGAGGGTTCGCCCCAACGTTCTCTAGACATGCCCTTGACTCTGCGGTGCTGGCTGAGCTTCAGATAGGATAGTATTATGGAAAAATTGTGTTTGTGATCTTGCATTTAGTAGCAAAACAGGTGTGCCCTCTGGGGCCACCCACACGAGCCTGCTTCTGTACTTAAGGCGGCCACAGCTCCTGCCCTCGCCCCCGGAGAGGAGGAGGAAGTAGCGTCGTCCTTCCCCCAAATCAGTTTTGGCTTTATGGCCCCGGTGTGTGTCGCCCCAAACCCTTAGAAATCTGACGGCTTGGGTGGAACCACATTGAAAAGGTTTTTAAAATGATTTAAGAAAACCCTAGGGGGGGAGGGGGAATTTAAAAAGCCAAGATGCTATGAGTTCTTCAATAGCATCTTGAACTTCTCACTCTGTGAAATACTGTCTTTGAACCATTAATGAAAGCCACGTTGCCCAGGGGCCTTCTTGTTCCTTTTGTTTTTGAAGACAACTGCTGGTTCTCCCACCCCTTGGGGGGCATTTCAAACAGCCCTCGCTGCCCAGGCCTCCCCGCCACCTGTGCCTCCAGCTCTGCTCTCGCCAGTTTGGGTGAACGAGGAGTCCCTCCGGAGGCTGAAGCTTCACCACCAGCACCATGGAATTGCAGTCCCACAAACGAGCAGAGGTCTGCAGGGCCTAAAGGAAATTAGAAACCTTAGAAGTCACAGGCTTCTAGGCTGGAAGAGATTTTAGTGTTTTTTTTTTAAATCCACCCCCATTTACAGAATGAAAGGAAATATGAATTGAGGCAAGGAAGACTGGCTTTAAGCTTCTGATGGTTGCTGTGTGCCTGGGCTTCCCTAGGCCAGTGCTTCTCCGAGGGTGTCTGTGGATGTTTTGCTTCAAATCACCCAGAGAACGCGTCACAAATGCAGATTTCTCAGAGAGTCCAATGTGGTGGGTGTGGAATGGATTTTAAAGGCTTGCAGGCGATTCTTACATTCTCGGCTGCACTAGGGCTCAACCTACCTCCCACGGAGCATCTTCTCAAGGCTGCTGTGGCTTGGTGGGGGCACACGCAGATCAGTTGTCGGTCAGCTGAGGTCTGGAAATGTAGTCCCTGAGCCGACTGAGACCTTGCCACGCAAAGCCTGAGCTTTATTTTCTTCCTGACCCTTTAACGGGCTGCGACTTCCAGGACTGCTCGAACAGAAGCGACTGCTTTGTCTTATTCTGTGCCCAAACAAGCAAGCCAGTTATTCTGCCCACCCGGGGAGTTATTTTTCTCCTTGGGACGAGGAGAGTTGAGTCTCCATGCTCCTGTGCTGTCTTCCATCTGCTTTCTTCTGGGGGTGGGAAGCTGGCATTGGGCAAGGCAAGAAGGGCTGGCGTTCTTGGGTGGAGAAGCCGTTCTTAGATTCTGAATCCGAGGAGAAGTAGGGACCTTCTCCCCAGGACCATTTACATACACAAGATATCCATGTATTTCTGAAGATACAGGGAACTGCCGAACTCAAAACTAAGAACCGTGCTAGAGAGAGGAACTTTCCTACTTTAATTGACCCTAGGGACTCACCAAGAGCATATGCTAGCAGACCTAGTAGATATTTAAAATATCTAATTTTCAAGGAGACAGTGGTTGGGGTAGAAGCAGCAAGTTTTGCAAATTGCTGATAATCATTGGGGCTGGGTGATGTTGCATAGGGGCTCATTAATCTATTTCCTCCTGGGTATGAAAAGTTCCATAATAGAAAGGTAAAAAAATCAAAATAAAATAACTCATTTTTTTTCTCTCCAATTTACATTTGGGTCTTGCTTATTGGTGGAATTGGGGAGGCCAGCTGCCTGCAAAAGCCAACTAATTGAGTCTCCACGATATGATGCAATTTCCAAATCTTGCAGCCCAGAAAATCCTGTATTATGTACCAAATGCCAGGCTTCCTCTGGTAATTCATAACCTCTTCTGTTCTCTGTGGGAGGCTTATATCAGCCAGCTACTGCTAGAATGACACTACGTGGCAAGCCATCCCCATGCAAGGCGGTACAAGAAAATACACTTTTATTCTGGAACAGGGGTCTGCTGGTCAGCTGGGGCAGGTTTGCTTCAGACTGGGGGCTGGCTCGGCTGCTCTGATGACTTCACCTGCTCAAGTGTGTTCCAGATGTTTCTTGTTTTTCTAGGATTGTTGAGCTACACAGGGTTCATACAAAGGGACAGTGGCTCAGGAGAGCAAGCCTCCCTCTGCATCTTGTCTGTGAACATCTGATTGAACCAAGCAAGTTACACAGCAGCGCCCAGAGACAAGGGGAGGAGAAGTACAATTTGCCCTTAGTAGGTAGAATTACTAAGCTACATGGCAAAGGGAACGGATACAGAGTAGCCAGTACTCTATTGGCCACAGGGCTCGTCCACTTCTTTTCCACTTCCAGTACAGAAGTGACTTGCCATTGGCATTTGAGGCCATCCCAGCCCCTGTACCAGGCAGGTCTCCCCAACCCAGATTTCCCCTCCGCTGACTTCCCTTGGCTTTGACGGGACCATTTCCAAACCCAGCATCAAATCTCCTAAGATTATTATGTCAGTGACTAAATGGTGCATAATATATAAAATCCAAAAGGAATTTTTTCAGAATGGCTCTAAAAACATTTCTGTAATTGCACAGATAGATGTAAATAAAAGGATAAATATTTATTGTGTTGAGCCAAAGAATGTAAAAGGCATGTCCAGGGGGATGGATGGTCCTGAGAAGTTAAGGGCCCATGAAGTAAGTGAGCAAACATTAGGGTCCTTCACTGAGATTCCAGAATGGAGAAATACTTGAAAAAGTATGCTGAGAATTTAACAAAACCATGTGAATTTATATCAAGCTGTCATCATCTGAGGACATCTTCTATAATTACAGTAAGTGAACATCAGATTGCACAAAAACTATCAAAATCAATATAAGTTAATCAAGGAATATTTAATATGGATAAGTTTGAATGTTTTTATGTGTATATAGAGCAATTAATTTAACTATAAATATAAAAACTTGCATTGGAAGACAAAAAAATAAAATAAAATAAAATCCAAAAGGCGGTCAAATTGGATCCAGACATCTAAGGGATAATAGGGTGGATGTATATACAAAAACACACCAGGTCTATGTTATCAGGGAGCTGTATAATTCTGAATGGAACAGCTTGCTCCTACCGGAAAGTTTGAAAGCTTACCTTCCCTTTACAGAGATCGGTGGGAAATCCATTTTCTCCTCTGGTGAAATTGCTTTTCTATGAGGCCACATAGGAATAAGACCCAGAATTTCAAACCCAAAACCAACTTGAAAGGTCAATATGTTTTTATTTGCTTTAACATTCTGCCCCACTTCAGAAAAGGTTTTGAATCACTAGGAGGCATATTCCAGAACCCCTCAGGAAAAAAACAGACTTGCTGTTTCTGGCTTCCATGGCTGATCAGTTATTAGCTTTGCATTTAGACAGGACAGGCATCTGGGCCAAAGTGTTGAAACAGTTACTAGTTCCTTTTTTTTTGGTTTATTTTTTTATTTTTATTTTTTTAAAGATTTATTTATTTACTTTATCCATTTTAACCCCCCCCTTCCCCATTTGCTGTTTTGTGTCCATTCGCTGGGCAATTTTCCGTGTCTGTTTCCTGCCATCTCTTCTCATCCTCCTCCAGTCTTCCCCAGGATTCGATCCTGGAGACCTCCGAAGTAGGAGAGAGGTGTTCTGCCGCCTGCGCCACCTCTGCTCCTGCCTTCTGGAGCTTTCGGAGCATCTCGTCTTGTCTCTCCCCTGTTATGTCACCATCTTGCTGCATGGCTCCCGGTGCCCGACGGCTCACCAGCACACAGAGCCTGGCAGCCCATGCGCCTTCTATATATATATATTTTTATTTTACCGGGACGTCCTGGGCATCGAACCCAGGTCCCTCCATATGGCAGACGGATGCCCAACCATTTGGGCCACACCCGCCCCCCCACTAGTTCCTTTTGATGAGGGAACTTAAGGCTTGTTCGTCCTACCAACTTAGGGGAAAGGTGCGGTGGATTGATTATGAAAATGGCCCCAGTTCCCCACCTCTTTCTCCATCCTCACTCTTTGCAGTGTGACTCTGAAGCAGTTCCTCCCACCGAGACGCGGCAGCCTGGGTAGCAGTGCGTGCTAGCAGAGCTCCCTGCTCAGCAGCCGCGCCCACAAGGCCAGGCTAGGCGGCTGGGGGATGAGGCCACTGGCCCGAGAGGGCTCTCTCCCGCCAGCCCCCCGCAGGCCTGCCAGCCGACCACAGGAGCCTGCCTGAGAGCAGCCAGACCTGCCCAGGTCAGCAGAAGGGCCCAGCTGACCATGGAATTTGTGAGCAAGAATAAGTGTTTGCTGTTCTATGCCTCTGAGGTTTTGTGGTAATAAATAAGGGTTATGGGGGGTGAGGGAGACTCATTAGGGAGTGAACCTGCTGAACAGGGGAAATGATTTTCTCTTCTTGGTGGTATTAGGTGGGGACCAGCCCAAAGGGGAAAGTGTCAGTAGAAAGAAAATGGGGTAATAAATTTTTTTATTTAAAAAAAATTGTTTTAAGGAGGCACTGGGGATTGAACCCCAGACCTCCTACATGGGAAGCAGGCACTCAACCAAGTGAGTCACACTTACTCCCCAGGGTAATTAATTTTAATACGCCTCTGGATTGCTTAATGATTATATATTGCTGGATTAGCAGACCATTTGTTCCACAAATATTTTACAAATATTGTGTTGTATTGTAATATATTATGTTATATATTATATTATACTATATTATATATTGTATAATATACTTTGTTATTATATTCTTTTTTTTTTTTTTTTTTTTGAGGTCCTGGGGCCGGGGAATTGAGCCCAGGACCTTGTATGTGGGAATGGGAGAAGCTGATGCTCAACCACTGAGCCACATCGACTCCTCTGAGTAGGTTTTTTTGTTTGTTTACTTGTTTTTTGTTGTTTTTTAGGAGGCACCAGGAATCCAATCTGGGACCTCCCATGTGGGAAGCTGGCCCTCCACAGCTCGAGCCACATCCGCTCCCCATTGTTATTTTACTCTATTACATTGCAGAAGTGCTGGCCTGAAAGACAGACTGAATTTAGGGAAGGGTGGTGAAATGGTGAGGATTGCCTTAAAGCCAAAGCCTTTGAGCTATCTCATGCAGATCCCCCATTCCGTCTTCAAGAGATATGTAAGAAGAGTCGGGAACATTCTTTCAACAGAGTCTTGGTCCCTGAGAGACTCCTTCATGGGAGACACAACTGAGTGTGGCCAGGGCATGGTCAGCATGTCCTATTCTTGATGGGCAGTGGAATTCTAGGTAGGCCTTGGACAAGTTGACGGGCTTTATTTTCTGAAATGAAGGAAAGTCAAGCAAAAGGCTTAGCTCTCTCTCCGAAAAGGTTAATTCCAAATACTCGCCAACTTCTCTAGCTCTCCTTGATAATGGAAAACAGATAGGTCTGAAAAGTGGGGTCGCAAATGCTAGGAGGTCAGGGGTTTCCTTGGAGTCTTCTACGTGGAAGAGACCAGGTGCCGCTGGGCAGCCCACGGGCACCTCCTGGTCTCCAGGCCTTCCAGCCCAGCTAGTTGCTTGCAGTCCAGAGCACAGAGGCTCCGTGTCTTCTCTGCACACACCGCCTTCTGTCCCATGTTGGCCTTCGAGGGGAACTGGAAGGGCCTGCTGCGCTCTGCACTCAGTTACCTGCCCTCTGCCCTAGCCCTGCACGGGCTGCCTAGAGTGTTCTAGTAACGCACATTTCTATAGTTAAGGCCCTTCGTGCTTTGAAAGTGCTTTCAGTGCCATTCTCATTGTATCTTAAATATTAAAAAAGGGATTTGCTAGGAAAGAAAGATCTTCTGGCTATTTTACAGATGAGGGAAACGGAGACACAAAAACTCAGAGGCAATGCCAGGATTACGGTGACCCCCAGCCTGATTCCTGTATTGCCCCCCAACAGCCAGGTAACTTGTTCCTGCAGTGGTGACTCAGCCCATGAACCTCTTAGCACTGCATCTCAAAGGATGGCCGGAAAACCTCTTCACAGAGCACCAGAATCTTCCTGGAGTGGCTTTTACTTCGCTAATTTGAAGCTTTCTGTTTTGATGCCTTAAAGTGAGTGACAGCAGGAGAGGGGCAGCAGTTTATCTAAAGCTGCTGAACCTAATGATGACTAATGGGTTCCACAAGTGCTGTTTTCACTGACCGTCTTCCACGCGGAGCTCACAGGAAATTCCGTTACTATCGATCCCCTCCCACGTGAACACTAGTTCCCGCTCACAAGGGAAATGGTTGTGTACTACAAGTCTACACTCTGGTTTGTGTGAATACATGTGCACATTTTTATGCACTCGTCTTTGTTGTCCTAGCAAAGTTCTCAATGCAGCTAAAATGGTTTGTGAAAGTTTTTCCTAAATCTGCTCCAGATGCGTCAAAGAGCATACCGTAAATCGGACTTTTCTTTTTCCTTTTCATTTTTTTGTTTGCTGGTATTTGGTTTTAATGTGCCAAGCATTTTGGATTATACAAAAGAGATTACTACAGAAAAGGTTTGTTCTCTCTCTTTCCTCCTCTTCCAAAGAACTCTTTTTAAATGTAAGAAGTCGAAAGCTTCCTGTGTTATTCTTTGGATTGCTCCCGACAACATTCAAACCTTTGTCTGGGCCAGAAGAAGAGCCGAGGAGGCTCTCCACCCCCACCCCCCAGGCTGGCAGCCAGCTTTCAAAGTCTTCCCTTTCCAAGCAGAGAAATAAATTAAGGCTGACACTTGGAGTGTGTGTAAGCCTGCCGCCTTTAGGTTTGTGCTCTGCAGGAACGTATTTGTTTTTGCTCCATTACAAAAAGATTTATGACCCCTAATTATAAATTCTGACACTCTTGTGCTACATGGATGCACTTAGATTGATTTTCACTTTCTGATGGCTTTGAAAAGCTTTCCTTTTCAACTATAAACCCTCAAGGGCAACGAAGGTCCCTTTTGAAAAAGGGTCTGGCCAGTGCCGTGGTGCCCAGGAGAGGCTGTCCATGCGTGGCGAGGGCTTAGTCAAACCTGAGGTTTGATGGATGGATAGTAACCTTGGACGCAGCTTTGTTTGCTCTTTCTCAGCCCTCCTTTTCTCTTCCAGAGAATTGAAGTGAATACGTAAAAGTGTGTTTCTAAATAAAAACTGGCAGGCAGAGTGTCAGCCTGGAAATAACCTTTTCAAGACATTTCAGGAAAATAAGCGTTCTTCATTATTCGAAGTTTTTAAGAGATAACTGTTGATGGCTGATTTGGCTGGGATTCCATCGTTGGTTCAGCAAGTGAGAAATTGCATTGATTTTGCCAAAACAGGAAAACCGACATGACATTCGTTGTCAGTTCATCAAAAACAGACATAGGAAGGTGGGGGATGCTTATAGTTTCCCCAGCTAATGCACAGCTCACAGCTTTTTCTTCCTAATTAAGCAAGAAGAGAGGTCAGGCTGATGGATGTTGCCCAGGCCCTGTAGGAGGCAGAGGGATGTAAATGAGGCCCTGATAATCACCTAAAAATCCAGGGTAATTCTGGAACCTGGGCAGGGGTCCCAGCCTCAGGCTTCCTGCCTCCTTCCTTCACACCCAGACTCCATTTAACACCTTCTGGGCCCAGTGGCCTCAATTCTTGGAGCTGGGGGTGATGCTGCTGGACTGTGAGCCTCCCCACAGCCCCCTAGAGAGCAGACGGCTGTGTATGAGGTCTTGATAAGAACTCCTGGAGGTTTGGAATTCTTTTTTTTTTTTTTTAGCCCAGAAAATTCTGTAGCAGAAGAAAAATCAATTAATTGGTAAAATATTTTAAAACTTGGTTTTGGGGGATTGAATCACGTCCCCCAGGAAAGCCATGTTCAAGTCTTAATCCACCTTCCTGTGGGTGAGAACTCATTTGTAAAAAGGACCGTTGAAGATGTAAGATGTGGACTCATTTGTGGCAAGGATCTTCAAAGATCCTATTTAGATGAGGTCAAATTGAGTCATGGAGGGTCTTAAGCCATATAGTTGAAGCCCTTATTAGGAGAAGAAATCCTGGCAGAGACACAGACAATTCAGCAGCAGAAGGAGAAGCCAAGTGACAGAGGCAGAGAGGCAAGCCAAGGATCCCCAAGGGTGGCGGCAAGCTACGGACTCTGGAAGACAGCACAGCCTAATGACAGCACAGCCTTGGTGTTGGACTTCTAGCCTCCAAAACTGTGGGACAGTAAATTTCCATTGTTTAAGCCAACCCGTTATATGTATTTGTCATAGTAGCCCCGGCAAACCAAGGCAATTGTGATTTTTAAACTTTAAAACAAACCCAGGAATATTATGGAATTGGAAATAAAGTAGACATAACATTTAACATAAAATATGAGCCTCCAATGGGCAGGCTGATTTTCTGGGAGTATCCCTCACTCACCCTGGTATTAGAGTACTTTGGTGGATAAGTCTGAGAAGCACTGGTCTCCAGCACTTTCTATGGTCATCCCTATACCACTCCATCTGCTAAATGAACAGGGTTGAAATAAATTTCCTTGCTGAAGAAAATAAATAAAACTTATCGGTAAATTCAGCCTTGTAGGAAAGTTGCAAATCAAACAACCCCAACCAGAGAAGCCACCTTCTTTCTCCTCCTTCTCTCCCCAAATTTACTGTCCTAAGTTACTGACAAGCCACAGAGGGGACACTCTTAAATGCCTGATCCAGACTCAGTGCTCTGGACCTCAGTTCCCTAGGAATGCTTCAACCACTTCTGCATAACTTGCCCCAAAGACACGCCCTCCCCCCGCCCCCCCATGAAATAGTTCCCATGAAGAGTTGCTTTGAAGACCCAACTAACTATTCCAGGAAACTTGCTGTTGTGATTTTCAATCATGAACTAGAATGCCCCTGGTCTTCATAAATGCCCCATAAATTCCTTAATGCAAATTAAATCATGCCATAGCCTTCCTTGCTAAACCTCTCGGATGATTTCCCATGAGTTCAGAATGGAGAGCACACTCCTTGCCTATATCACCCCATGCAGTCTGCCCACTTTTCTTTCCAGCCCCATCTCCCACCTCTCTCCCCGTATTCCACTAAGCTTTAGCCATGGTGGTTTTCTTTCTCCTCCATGAATGAGCCCAGCTCACGTTTCTCTTAAGTATGCACAGCCTGGAATGTTCTATCACCAAGATCTTTGCTTAGCTGGCCATTTCTTGTCCTTCTAGGTTCTGTTCCAATGTCACTGCTGGATGAGGTTCCCTGACAATGCCATCTGACTGCCTGCTACCTTTCTCCCCCCAGTGCTGCCTTCAGGAGCACCTTTTCTACTTTCTTCACAGAGCTTAAGGGCATCTGAAGTGACCTTGTACATTAAATCATTTACTTATACATTGCCTCACCCCCATGAACTTAAATGCCATGGGAGCAAGGAAGACCTTTTCTGCCTCGTTTTGCAAAGTATCCCCAAGCCTGGCACAGCTCCTGTCACACAGAAGGAGCATAATACACATTTGCCAAATGAATGAATGAATGAATGAATGAGCCACGCACTGTGCTACTGGCCGAGGATCAATGGGGAGCAAACGCGGATGCTTATCTGCCTTCGTGGGGCTTCCAGGCTAGTGGAGGAGGCAGAAACTATCTGGTCAACCCACACACCATTAGGCATGTTAGGTTGAATTGTGTCCTCCCAAAAGAAATGTTGGGTCCTCACCCCCATTGCCTCAGAATGTGGACTTATTTGGAAATAGCATCATTACAGAAAGACTTAGGCAAGTTCAGATGAGGTCATACAGGAGCAGGGCAGACCATTCGTCCACTGTGACTAGTGTCCTTAAAAGAAGGGACACAGAGAGACAGAGAAGACAGGCATGTGACAATGGAGGTCCCCTAGGGGTTTCCGAGGTTGCACGGTCCTGCTGACACTGTGGCTTTGGACTTCCAACCCCTAGAATGGTGAGAGAATAAATTTCTGTTGTTTTAAGCCCTCAGTCTGTGGTATTTTGTTACAGCAGCCCAGGAAACTAAGATATATGGTACGTGCTGGCGGCAATGTGATAGGTTTGAACCTGATCTAGCCTGGGGGTCCAGGGAGGCTTCTTTGGGGAGGGGAAGCCTGTAAGCATGATTTGAAAGATGAAAGAGAATTCTTCTAATTTAGCATAAATTTGGCCACTAGCCTGGCTTTAGGAAGATAACAGTGAGAGGAGGAAATCAAATGAGAGTGGGTGGCTTCCCGGAACCACGGCCGAGCCCCTCCATGCCCACTGGACTTCATTTGTACAAGCCATTTTTACACTTGAATTCAGTGCCTTCCCTTTTATTGCCTCCATTCTCTCCTTTTTGTGATTTTGTTTTTGCCTCTGAAAAGTGTATCTCACTTTGAAAACTCTCCTCATGACATTACTGATGTTTTTCAAACTATGTTTGCTTCCCCCCTCCCCCCTCAATTTTTATGTTTCCCAACGTTGATATTTTGGGGGAAAAAAATCTCTTCCTGAACATTTTGGTCCTTCCTATTTGTCATGGGGTGATGCATAATGATGGTAGTTGAGGTGATCTTCCTTTCTTTCAAGGTGGGCTCCGCTGCTTTCTGCGGTAGCCCCCCCCCCACACCATACCTCACCCAGCTTTAGACTGGCTGGTGGTGCAGGAGGCCGGAGAGCAAGGGGCCAGTGGGCTGCGAGGCAGCACAGGGCTCAGCAGTGCGGTTTTCAAGTTTAAGGTAGACAAATTAGAACCCTAGCCAGGTTCCATTCTCCTTAAATACTGTGTGCACTTCTAAGGAAATTTCTTCTGCTTGCTTCCTCCTTATTTAAAACAGCTTCTGAATATGATGGTTGCAAGAGCCACCTGAGGTGCAGGAAGTTCCTCTGCACCGTTTTACTTTCCCTACAGTAGAGCCATGTTGAAAACAGTAAAATTCAATGCTGCTTGAGATTTCCGAGGCTCCCACGGGGGGAAAATCCGTTGCTCCTTAGTGCATTGTGAAGGCTCTGCTCTTGGGGAGAGGGCTCTTCTTTTAAGCTGTGTCTCTACCTCAGAGCAAATAAAGGACGGGATGACCATCTAGGAAAACTGTTCATCCTGGCCTCCATGCCTTGGTGTAGGCTTCAAGGAAAGATCTCCCCATCCCGAATCAGGTAGCGACTTCAGTCATGGGCAATTAGAGAATGCCAAGTTCTCCAGACAAAGAGTTCAAGTTCCAGCCGCCAGAACGGATGCACACGTTGCTCGTTTGTTTCCCACAGCCCTGCTTGGTCAGCAGCCACCCTCCAGTGGGACTGGAGATGGCATCACTGGAGCCACATCCGGGGTGATTACTGTAAGTAACATGGACCCCTCAGCTCTCAGGACACTGAGCACCCATGTGCCTCTGAAATGGAGAGCCAATGCCCCTGACGGTGCCTTCAAGACACTGATGGGAGGATGAAGAAGACTGTTTCAAAGCCATTTTAAGGCCTGTGAACTTTAAACAACTGATTAAACCTGAAGCCGATGCTTATCTGGAAAGCACACATATTCAGCTAAGAGTCCGATCTTTGTAGACAGTGGTATCACAAGCAAAATGATTCCACTTTGTAGGTAAGTGTGTTTAGAATTCAAGAAGAGAAAATATTCTAGGTTGAAAGTTTTTCCTTAGATATTCTTATAAGTGAGGCTGGGTTTAGGCTTTAGGTAAAACTTGAGATGGAAAGGAAAACATAGCCAGGGAAACAAAAAACTTACAAGAGGGTTTTGGAAAGGAGGCATTTTTAGACAGATGGATGCAGTTTGGGGCTTGTTTTGTGGAGATTGTTTTTTTAACTCTTTGACCTGAAATTGTGCTTAAAATTTTTGCAGGATAAAGAAGCTTTTGGTGTTGGTTGTATACTGTCTTGTTAAAAATTCAGCATTTATTTTCTCGAAATATATGCGACCTGATAGATAATAAATATTTTCTCTCCCTTCCAGTTTCTTCAGACGGAGAGAATCTGAATTCAACATGAAAAGAAAGCTATGGTGCTCCCCCTTCCTGGGAGTTGTCTTGTTTAGCAGTTGTAACTCAGATAAGAACCGAGGGCACAAATAAATAGGAAGAAAGGGATGTCACGCCGCCCCTAACTGTTTGGCTCAAAATGAAGTTATAGTCATAGCATAGAGATACATCCTCAATTCCCTGTTTGATTAATTTATAAAATATGGAAAACAGGTATTTCTGATCCCCATTTTTAATGGTGTTTAAAAACTTGTGCTGAAGTTCTCCCACATGCTAGATTTCTCAATATATGTTTCTTGTTAGATGTACTCAGTATGTTTTCGCTTTTGCTCGTTAAAGTTATTTACGTGGCTCGAGGTCAAATGGCTTTGTTTCACATTTTGCTTGACGGAAACATCCCCGGACCCCATCGTTTTTATAGCAAGAGATCGGTTTCCATGAGGTGATGGAGAACTTCACTTCTAATGCGTCTGTTTCAGGATGCATTAACCAGGCCTTCACATCTTCTGGAGAAGATGGAAGGTCACGAGGTCTGTGTCCTGGAGCTTCGGTGCGGTGGTTCCTGATGGTATCCGGCTGCTCCGCACATTGGAGTCAGCACACCAGCCAGGAAGAAGGTCAAGCGTGGCATTCCTTCCAGCGGAGGCAATGGAGCAGCGGGCTTGCTTGCTGGAGGATTTTGTAAGAAGTTGAGATGTCTGGAGGCCACTGATAGTAACTGGAGTTGAAACCTGAACTGAACAGGCTGCTTCCACATACTGAAGCTCCTCCAGAAGATTATTTAGAAGTCTCAGAGTCCAGTCTGCTGAGCTTTGTTTTAAGGAGTCAGAGAAAAGCTGTAAAATAAGCTTAAATCAGCAAATCTACCATTTGAGAGGACAAGGGTGGGGAGGAAAGAAGGAGAGAAGAAGGAGAAGAAAGAGGACTCGTTCCAAAAGCTGCCTAATTTATTCCTTTCCTCTTTGTCTTCATCTCTTTGGCTCTCATCTCTTTCCCCAAATCTGCAAATGGGGGTGGAGTGGGGTGGCCAAAATGGTAGCCACGTCTGCTCTTCTGGTTTTAAAGCCTGTGGACTTAGGCGGCCATTTCTCTCGGATCAGGGATGTCCAGAATCACATTCTATTATCTCAGCAGCACATGCGAAATAATAACCCTAAACCCAGAAATGTGCTGTGGAATTTTCTCCAGCTCTCTTAACGAGCTTTGCAAAGCTCCTCTGTCAAGGAGAGAGGGGAATGTGTAATTTCAAACACATTTTTAATAGTTTCTCTTGGCGCTCTCCGAAGAAGAGGGAGGCAGGCTGACGCGGCTGGGGGAGAGGCAGCAACTTTACAAGAGTAAATGTTAAACAAATCACCCAGGTGCTGGTAGCACTTGGAAAGCGCCGGGAGCTGCCTGGGAAACTGTGGATCATCAGGCAGACACACCAGCCCTGCAGTTTGGTGCATGGTTCTAGAAGTCGGCCCATTGCGGCACGGGCAGGCAGAAACGAGGACAGGCAGCGTCAGACTTCTCTGTCTAAATCACTCTCGGGGGCACCCACTTTTGAAAGTCTTTTCCCTGTTACGACCAAGCAGGATTTTGAAAACCAGAGAGAGAGGTAGCAAGAGCGGAAATAGTAGCAGGTGCCAGACCACCAAGGAGCTCTTGGGTCTTGGCTGTAGCGGGCGACAGACACCTGACATAGCTCAATGTATCGGGCACGTCGAAGCAGAGAGGGCGCCTGCAGGCCTGGGGGCCAGGCAGGAGGAGGTGTGTGACCCCTGGGCTTCTCCTTCCAGGAACCCAAAACAGGCATCCAGAAAGACACGAACGTCGAGGAAGAAAGGTTTACACGCAGGACAAAAACAGGCATGTGAAGTAACGCCATGCCTTCCCACTCTCTCCCTTTCCCCATAGCATTTAGAAGTACAAGTTTCTTAATTGAAAATCGGAACTCTTGATAAGATAGTGGGTTGGAATATTTGAAATCAGGACTATTTTGGGAATCTGTGCCTGTGGTGACTGAAATACAGGTTTAATTCAATGTCCACTGAAGTAACTCTGATTTTCAAATTAGGAAATAACTTTTCTGAAAAAAAGTTTCTTTCTTTTTTTTCCTTTTTAAAAAAATTTTAATCGGTTTTATTGATACATATTAATAAAGCATACAGTCTATCCAACGTCTCTTTTTTATCCTACACCTGATAGTGAAGATATTATTTCCTCATGATCAATTTTAATGTGGTTTCTGGTTTTCAGGAAGAGAGGAGCCAGAGATTATTGAATCACGGGGCTAGAAAAGACATGTTAATCACATGTTCTCATCCCCTTGTTTTACAGAGGAAGAGACTGAGGTTCCAAGAGATGACAGGCTGAGAAACCCAGGGCTTCATTCCAACTCCAGGCTTATTTCTCCCACTTTCTCCACCTTTACATGTGTCTCCTTCATCTCAGCCAGTTCTGCCTGGAGGGGTCTGTTCCCGGCCATCTCCTACCCCCAGCCCAGGGTCTCCCGTGGAAGACAGTGCACTTTCTTCCTCTACTCCCAAACCTTCCTCAGCGTTGCAGCCCAAGTGGGATCCTTGGGAAGGAAAATGCTAAGTGGACTCTGGCTTTGGTACAAGTAGGCTAATCACGGTGAATGGCCGGTAGGAGCTTCGAGAAAGGCAGGAGCTCCCTGCCAGCCTTCTGTGGTACCTTTGGCCTGGGATCCCCAAAGCTGCCCTCCCAACCTCCTCCAGGTCCTCTCTTTCTTCCCCGACAAAAACATCTGGTTGTTTCAAAACTGAAATGTTCATGCGTTTCAGCTCGCGCAGGAATGTGGAAAAGCTGTTCTGAAAACCATGGCTCCTCCCCTGCCAGACCATTTGGGCTGGAATGCACAACTGTTGTCATAAATCTCCACTCTGCCTTCTTCACCAGCCCCAGAAGGTACACGAGTCCAGGCAGACGGATCAAATAAGACCTGACCAACGCGGTGGGTTGGCGAAGCCAACGCCCCTGACTCTCTCCCCACCCCCCACTCTTTCTGCCAGACAATTTCTGGGACTGCTGGCAAGAGAAGGGAATGTCAGGGTTCTCTGTGTTCACAACAAATTCTTCTGTGTCCTTAAGTGGAAAAATATTTCATGGCATGGCAGAGCAACTGCTTGTTCTCGGAGTGATTCACAAAGAAAACTCAGCGACCTAATGATGTGTGTCCTCGCCAAGAAGGAGGCAGGGAAAGGGATAAAAAAGCGACCCAGAATCAGAAGGCTCAGAGGCACTTGGGAAGTTATTTCCTCCAAGGACTCAGAACTTCCCCGCAGTGGGCTGGGGGATGTCCTCACTTACTGCCCAGGAGCTCAAATCCTTTGCCCACGAGGTGAAACGCCTTCCCCCCAACCCCAGGTGCAAACTCCCTGTCCACTGAGGCTTTGCTTTAGGGTTTGATTCAATATCAGGCACATTCAAGTCTCCACACTTGTCTGTTGTAGCTCTTCTACCTGGAGGGCAGGAACTGGGTGTCTTTAAATAAAGTCTCCTTAGTCTCATCCAATCAGAGGACAGGGAGCAGAAGAGACCGGCGAAATGAGCTAGCTCCATTTCCCCCAGGCCGCAGGATTTCTTTCTGTAAAATACCTGCCGGCAGATGACTCTGACTTGGTCTGGCCATGGCAGAAAGCTCAGGAGACTTCCGGAGGCACCTCCTTTCATCATGAGACAGCGGTAATTACTGGGAAGTTCTTCCTTCTAATGAACAAACTGTCTCCCTATCGCCACTGACTCCCGCTCGCTGCACAACTCCCCCTTCCTCTTTACAGGAAGTCCTCTGAGTATCTGAAGAATACTTACATTTCCCCACACTTTTTTCCAAGCTACTCATCCAGCTTTATCAGGCACTTCTCATGCTTTCCAGGACTTTCCCTAGTCAAGTCTCCCTCCTCTGCAAACATTTGAGCTATGCTTACTCCTCAGATCTTTTAATCATGTGAATTTATGCCCACCTCGGCATACCTGACCTATGATTTCTTTTTGGAGATGAAATGCAAGACTTTATATTGCTTCTCTGTTGAGCTTTGTCAATTTAAGCCAGTTTTTGAGATTGTTGACAGCATTTTGAATCTTGAGGCTATCATCTGTGGCATTGCTAAGTCTCTTGACTCCCTCCCCCCATATGCATATATATTTTATATATATATATATATATATATATTTTTTTTAGGTACCAGGGCCAGGGCCAGGGATCGAACTCGGGACCTCGTATGTGGGAAGCAAGGAGCTCAACCTCTTGAGCTACATCAGCTCCCTCTCGATTTTTTTTTCACTTGCAGAGTTGATATTTTCCATGTCTTCATAGAAGTCATTGATGAGGTTGCTAAAGTTCAGAAACAAGTTGCTAGATGTTATCGCTCCAGTCATCACTCTGTGGATTCAACTGTTGAACCAATTTCAAATCCAGCTAGCCTTGTTATTATCCATCCTATATTTCACCATTCTTCCTATAAAACTACTGTTAGATCTCTTGTCACCTGGTTTGCTGAAATCCTTGCATAGCATGTCTACAGTTCCCTCATCCATGAACCTGGAGATGCTGTCAAAGATGTGAGTAGATCTGTGTGGAGAGCCCCTCTCAGGGACCTGCACCTGCGGCGCATGGGACAGCTTTGCTTTACGCACACAGTCCTCATGTACCCAGCCGAGGAGCTGCCTTGGTTGCTGGCATCCTCCTTGGTTTCATGTTTGTGGCTCCTTTTCATCGCTGTTTGAGGTGCCCAGGTGCTTTTCGTTGACTGTGCTCCCAGTCAAAGAATTCACCTGACTCATTCCCTTCTCCACCGGTTCCCTTCAAGAGAACGCTGCACTGTCACGGCAGCCTCGGTGCCTTAACCGCAAGAGCGACTTCTGCAGCGGTCACTGGTGCGCTCCCGTCTCCCGGGAGGCTGCTTCCTCTGTGAAGCTGGCCCTTCTCCTCCCCTTTGCCACAGCTGGTGGCTTCTGCGACTCTCCATGCACACCCAACCCTCCGCCCCGCACAGGCATTCCTACTACACAAAGGGAAGCCGGGATTGAAAGTGGCCTCCAAGAACTTTTGTCTCCAAGGCCATTTTCTAACCCAGAATAACGGAAGTGAGATCAGCGGAAGCTTTAAAAATCTTCCCATCTTCTTTTTCTCATCTCCTTTCCCAACATTCTCCCTCACGCCTGGTGATTTTTGACGCACTTCCTTTAGCAGCCAGCAGGAGGCGACCTTCCTGTCCACCTTCGTTCCTTCAGCAGAGAGTGTCTTTGAGCCCCGTTGTGTCCCTGCCTGGGGATTCAGAGCAGGCAACACAGGCAGAAGCCCCGTCCAGGTGGGAAGGCAGGTGTTCAGCACACAAAAGCAACAGTGTGACACGGGCTCACGGCAAGGACGGGGTAGGGGGGTAACTCAGCCTGGACTCAGGACCTGATGTGGAAGGGCACTCAGCTGAGTGCACCCACAAGCTGGCTGGCCCCGGAGTGTGGTCCCCAAACTGTTCTGAACTCCCCCCTCTGCACCTTGGAGAGGGCCTCATTTCACAGTCCACCTCAGTTTACACACTGGGGCTGTCACAGCCTTTGCTGAGCTACAGACTATTTACCCAACTGCGGGGTCATTTATTTTTCGTCGGGAAAATGTCTGTAGCGCGTCCATCTCATTGCCGGAGCTGCCAGCTCTCCCCACCGCGTCTCCCCTTCCTCTTCCAAACACCAGCCATGCCCAGAAGTGCCCCAGAGTGGCCTGTTATAATTAGACTTTCTGCCTGTTCTAGCCCAAGGGCATTGGGCTGAAGAAAGTAGGTTTGGGAAATGTGTTTTTGACGGCCACAACCCAGGCTCGGTTTATAGGGCCCAGCAGGATCAATGGGGCGCACTGTGCCTCTAGCCCCCTTCTCTGGGGGGGTCGAGGTTTCCGGGCCTGGCCTGCCTCCTGGCGCTCGGCTCCCTGCGACCTGCAGAGCCTGGCCAGGGAGCGGAAAGGAACCGCAAAGCGATTTTAGCAGGAAGATTTTGTCAGACGTGAGCATCTCTGCTTCTGGCCTCGCGGGGCCCTGTGTGCAAATCTGTCCCCTGTGCGCCTTCCCCAGCCTCGGGGTCCTCCCCGCGGGCCAGACAAGGGCCTCCGTGCAGCCATCTCTGTCACCCCGCAAGGCACCCCCTCATCCCACCTCCCCAGGGCAACCCAGGGCTTCTCCCTCCAGAAACCCCTCGAATGGGAGCGAGAGGCCTTGCCTCAGAATGGATCTGCAAACGTGGACATTTTCCCTTTTGCATTCTTCCTACACATTTGACAAGAATTAAAGTTTCCCCCAGGGGAACCAATTTCACATATTGAAACCAAACTTCTCTCCTTCTTATATTCTCTCTCTCTCCCTCCCAGCCTTGGCTCAAAAGGAATGATTTCCTCTGCAGTGAAGCCACTTGCGCCCCAAGTGCTGTGGTCAACAGTGCCTGGAGAAGGTTTAAATTAGGCTGCCGTGGGCTGCTGCCCGTGTTTACTGTTCTGAACCGGTTTCAGGCCTGTCACAGCTCGTATCTTACCGGGGCCGAGTCCTGGGGAAAGGCAAAACCTGCTTTCCCTGGAAAAATAATAAAATGCCGAGCCGGGTTCTTGAAAATGGCTTCTGTTTCACAAGTCAGGAGGAGTTTCCTGTCAGGGAATGATTACCCATTAGGCCTTTAGGGTGGAGGAAGACTGGGGAGGGGGTGGGAGAGGGGAGGAAAGGGGCAGGGAAGGCTGAATTCAAGGGGGCGCTCTCCCTGGGCCCCCCCGGTCTGCCTTGGCCGTACCCTCGCTGACCTATTGTCCTCCCTTCTGCTTGGGTCTGACAGGATGGAACCACCCAGGCCTGGCAGGCCCAACGCTCACAACGAGCAGCGGCTCTGAAGCTTCTGCCCGCCGGGGGTCCGGCCTGCAGCTCTGGCAGGCTCCTTGCCGACCCAGACCGCGTCCAGCACAAGTCAGACAGAAGGCACATCTGTGATGAGGCCGAGCAGCCACTGCATGTCAGCACCATGCAGTCCCGGGAGCACGTGGATGGGCCGGCAAACCCCAGCAGGCCTCCAGGAAAACATCACTGGGAATGGGGGGGTGTGGGGCTGGGGTGGGGTAGGGTAGGGGCAGGCTGAGCAGGGATAGGCAGCCATATATCTGAATGTTAATTCCCATACACAGGGTATATTGTAGCTTGTTTTGAACACTACAAGAAGGGTGGGGAGCTCAAGCGACAGTTGGAATTTTCATTGGAAACACATGCACAATTAACAAAAATGAAAGCATAACTTAGAATGATGAAATGGGCACCTAAGGGATCAGCAGGTTTTGCTCCTGTTGATTTGCTCCCTCGCGGGGATTCTCGAGCACCAAATACGAAGGCTGCGGCAGTGTTAGAAGGCTAGAAGGTTTTCAGATACGTTTAGCATAGGACAGGCTTTCCAGGTTCCTGTTATAGCAGGAGGGAAGGGTGGGGGGCTGGACTTTACATATTTAACACCCTGTGATTCCCACGTTGTCCAGTTTGGAAAAAGGGGTTTAGAGAGACATTATTCATTTTATTTTAAAACTTTCTATCCTATGCATATAGAGAAGCACACCTATCAGCACAGAACCACACGTGTCAGCCCTGAGATCACCAGAAGGAAGGTCTCTGACGCAGCCCCTTCTTCAGGGTCTTGTTCAGCTATCTTCTCCCCCAGATCTCCAGGTCTCTACCTCCTCAATTCTGCTCCCACTTGGAGTTGCTCATGCTCTAATCTTACATGGCTTGAGAGCCTTTCGACCCCAGGAACTCTGCTCTCAAGGACTTCAGCCACCTTTGGGGGAAGGAAGCCGAGCCAGCGAGGCGGTGCAGTCACTGCTAAGTTGGGAGTAAGCAGGGGTACAGCTTGGTCTGAAGAGATCAGGGAAGGCTTCCTAAAAGAAGAGACTCCAAGTAGGGACCTCAGGAATGAATTAAGAGCTATCCAGATGAAGGGGCTTTTGGTAAGGAGAATGGAATTCAAGGCAGTGAGAACAGCACGTGGGAAAGCAGGAAAGGGGGCGGGAGGTGAGGTGGGAGAGATTAGCTGGGATGGATCTTGAGGGCCCTTTGGGATCTGGGTGACCTCAGGTACCGTTTGTCCCTGGGGAGTCTCTATTTACACCTGTTGTCTCCACATGGCTCCTCCCCTCCTTCTCACCTAATAGTGACTGTTTTGGACAACAAATTATATGGTCATCCTATTCATTCCATGCTGAGAAATTTGAACTTAATCTTGAAGGTTCAAGAGCCAGTGAAGGGCTTTAAGATGGGAAGAAATATAATCACATTTGCATCTTAGAAAGATTACTTCCTCTGTAGTAGGAGAATGTCTTGAAGGAAACAATACTGGAAATGAGAGAGTTTTAGGAGACTTTCGCATGAGTCTGGGGCCAGGGCAAAGATCTTGACAGTGATGATGGCTGGGTTCAAGCTAGATGAGAAATATTAAGAAGGAGGAATCACAAGAACTGGTGGTTCTGCTCTGGCCCCAAGGGCACAGAGCTCTTGCAGGAGCTGGAAGAAAGAAGGAGAGCAGGCACCGGTTGGTGTCTTCCCTCTCTGGAACGCAGAGATTTCTGTTTCTTGTACCTAGCTGATTCCCAGCTAGTGGCCCCAGTTGAGGCGCAGGTCAGGCTAGGGCAGTGTGAAGTGCTGGCTTGGGTGGTGCAGACAGCTTGGTAGCAAGAGGGCTCTTTGCAAAGACTCTTTGGTGGTAGGTTCTCATCCTGTGGGGTTGAAGAACGTTACAGGCTTCTGAATTGCATTTAAAAAAACATTTTATCAACACCTCTAAAGGAGTACAAACCCCAGTCAAGGCAGCACGTGTTTTCCATGTGTGTTATGACTGTAGAAAGTAACCAAACAACTCTGTATTGAACTTGTCAGAATAAAATAAAAAATTCCACTAATTACTTCAGCCTAAAAGAAAGTAACCAAAACAATCTGTATTGAACTTGTCAGGATATAATAAAAAATTCCACTGATTACTTCAGCCTAAAGCCTACTGCGCATTCTCCCTTAATCATCAGGTGCAGGTTCCATTAGCGAGTACTACAGCTCAATAATTTGACTTTATTATTATTTTTTTTTCTTGGGCAACAGCAAGAGCTTATCTTTCACTGCAAGGTTTTCTCCTTTCTGGAAGCTTCTTCCTCATCATAGTAATCATTACTAACTATCTCAAGAGGGCAGTGCTGGGGGAAGTACTGTGCCAAGACATTCCTGAATAGGAATGGATGTTCTTGTTGGAGTGCTGATTGTTGCCAGAAGGTTAAAACCCTAGCAAGTGAATTGACTTCTCTAGGCTGTTGTCTTCTCAGGCTAGGGAAGAGAGAGAGGCAAGCATAAAAATCTGCCAGGGTGTGTGTTATTTAGTACATGTGGTTTATCTCTGAGAGGCCAGCAATAATGACAAAACAAAGTTTAAGGAGCTTTGAACCCAGGAAGAAAAATGAAGAGGTTTGCAATTTTTACAAAGAGAAGCATTATTTCTCCTTGATCTTTTGTTGTGGTTGTTGTTGTATCTTATATCCCTTTAAGAATCTGCATAGTCTGGGAGACAGAAAAAAAAGAAGAATGAAAGTGAAAGCGAAAACAAAGACTAAGTTCTCAAATAGAGGGGGTACATAATTATTTATATGGATATGAGAGAGCCATAGTGAAGAGGCTGTAAATGCTTATATTTTCTTCTTAAATGAAATATAGCAAGCCCCATTTACTATTCAGAAATTCAACTTTCAAAAACAGATTTTTTTTTGGTTATTATTCTTCAGGGGAAGAGGAAGTGGAAATGGGTTATGATGGGAGTTTATTCATATTGCAAAAAATTCTTTACTTTGCAAAATGATTCACTGAAAGCTTCCTTTAAATAACAACTCTGCTGGGCATTTATTTTGCTAAAAATCCATTTAAAACAGAGTCTTAGGAATAAAGTGTGTGTTTTGCAGTGGAAATGTTGTAGGAATTTAAAAATAAAAGCAGACTGGGGTGAATATTAAAATGAATTTGCTTTCCTTGACTAAACTCTTACTAGGCGAGCAAAAGGCCTGAGAGTGTGATGGGAGAGGCGAGATGGTAGAGAGGGGGAGTTTGAAGAGGTAGGACTGGGCGAGGGAGCATGAACTTATAGCTAAAATTAAATGTAAAAGTAAATGAATAGATTTCTAGTTGAAGATGTAATTTAAGCATACAGGTAATTTCCCTTCTTTTCCAAATCTCTATTGAAATGACCAAATAAATACACAACAGAAACCTTATCAATATTTACCTGATTCTTACAAAAGCAGGGATGCCAACTAGAAAAGGGTAGGATCCTGGTAACTTTCAGTTGCTACTTCTGGGTAGACTGATAGAGCTCACTTAAAAGGTAATATACATAATATAAAAATATTAATATTAGCAATTTGGATTTAAAAGCTTAGATGATTTCAACAGTAAGTAGGAGTTGGGGGATATGAAGCAAAAGACCGTTAACTGTATTGTCTTACATGGGGCGGTATGTCAATAGATGCGGCTTCCTGCTTGAGTGTAATAAAGAATTTAGGCTCAAATTTAATTGAAAGATAATCTGCTATAGAACAAACATAGGAATATAGAGAGACCAAAAAATAATAACATAAATCATGACAGTAGGAGAAAAAAAAGGCCTTTATAGCGGTCCTTGCAACATACAGAGACAATTTGGGGGTAAGACTGAAACTTAAATGCATATGCAAAATTTTCAGTGTTGGTAAAGCAAGAGATCCAGACAAGATCTGTCCATTTTTTAGCATCACATGTTCATGGGTCTTTAGAGGTGAAATTAGGTAGGGATGGAGGGCTAAAATGTTGCCTATACAAAAAATAAAGGTCCAATTGTGAGACAGAAGGCAACTTAACATGGAAAGAGAACAGTTCTGCAGAGAGCTGTGTCCTTTGAGAAATCTCTAATGTCAAGATGATAAAAGAACTTTTAAGAAGAACTTTACCTGGTTTGATTTTATGTTTCTTCTGCTGCTACAATTCACAATCCCTTCATCACCTCAAGTATTTAGTAAAAACTTTGCAGAAGGTTTGGAGTGACGAAGAGGTTGAGGGCAAGTAAAGGAAAGGGGAAGTGAGAACAATCGTGTGACAGGATGAAGATGTGGGAATCTCATGGGTATGGGAAATGAATCTAGATGTGTGGAGGGTGGAAGACCTGGGAACTCAGAGGCAAGATTCACCATGAAAATCTAAGGCCGTATCGATTTGCCAAAATCTTGGAGAGATCACTGGATTTCTTACTCAATGTGGTAGAGAAGGGGAATTGTTTTTGTTTCGTTTTCAGATCTCAAGGAGCCTTGAGGCATCTGGGGTATAGAATGTCTATATTATTAGATTAAAAAATATATGTATCAAAAAGTAAGATGAAAAATAGCATCCAAGTATTAAATAAGAGAATTTAGTTCAAAAAAAGCAGTTTTCACATTAAATATGAATAAACCTACTATTAAATGATAAAAGTTCAAAGACTTGCACTCCAAGGCAGGATGTGGGAAGTGACAGCAGCCCAATGTTCTCACTGTGATAACTAGAAGAATTCAGGAAATTTCCAAAATCATGTTTTTAAAGACATAGGAAATCTGTGGAAACAAAGAAAACTAGATGATTTGGATTTCCAGAGTGAGGGGTCCTTTTGAGGTGAATTGGCAATTACCAGCTGTTTTCTTCACTGTGCCTATTTGCCAATTGGGACATAGATAGAAGGTCAAACTTGGCCCAAGCAGAGGGAACCTACTTGGGAAAGAGAAAACAGTGAGTCTTTTGGTAATTATATAGGGGTGGCATGACAGATTGGAAACTTGAGAAGCCTCAAAAGTGTGGTTGGTTTTCCCTATAGGACATGTTCTGATTTCTGGGACTGTGTACAAGAGGCTGGGGCACTTGAAAAAGGGCTTCTAAAAAGGAAGTGTGAAATCTCCAATAATATCATGGTGCTTATTAGAACATGTCCCATTAGCAGGTAAAGGCCTATCTCAAACCCAAAGTTGATCTACCCAAATACATTTGCCAGATTTAAAAAGTGTAGTGGCAAGGTGGGGGGCAGGGAAACTATTCTCAAAACCTCCAAAGGGAAAATGGAATCTCCCACCAACTTTTTGGGCTGAAAAGGCAGAGATCTTGTGAATATTCTCACTGCCCTGATTTTGTGATAATCAGGGCAGGCTAAACATTCACTATATTAGAAACCATGCATTGTCCCCAGACCTAGTTTTTCTCCCTAGGTCTGGTTTTTGGAATGCTGGTGATAAACTAAGCCTGATTTATTATATGACCATCCTGTATGGGAAATGACTGTAACTCTAGGTATCTTTGGTCAACCTTAAGAAATATAACAGGGGGACAGATGTGGCTTAAATGGTTGGGCATCTGTCTCCCACATAGAGGGACCTGGGTTTGGTCCCTGGGACCTTCCAGTAAAAATTAAAAAAAGAAAAATATAGAAGGTGCGTGGGTTACCAGGCCCCGTGTGCAGGTGTGCCACCAGGCCCCACATGTGGGTGAGCCACCAGGCCCTGTGTGCGAGTGCGCCGCCAGGCCCCACGAGCCACGCAGCAACATGATGGCGTAACAGGAGAGTAACACAAGGGGCAGCCAAGACAAGACATGCCGAGAAACCAGGAACTAAGGTGGCGCAGGTGGTAGGACACCTCTCTCCCACATCAGAGGTTCCAAAGATTGAATCCTAGTGAAGATAGGAGGAGAAGGATGAGAAGAGAGGGCAGGAAACGGACACAGAATAGCCCAGTGAATGGACACAGAAACAGCAAAAATGGGGTGTGTGTGTGTGTAAAAACGGATAAAAGCAAATTAATTAATTAATTAATCCTTAAAAAATGTATAGGGGAGGAAGATACAGACTATCATTAGTAGTAATACTTTGATGATGCTCTTTCATGATTTGTTAACAAAAGTTTCACAACAATGCAGGTTGTTTGTGGTGGGGTGATGTGTGGGAACCCTGTATGATGTTATGCATGTTTGTTTTGTAAGTTCACGATGTTTGCTGAACACTTATAATTGATGTATGTTCATGTAGGAATGATATACTTCAATAAATTATTTTATTTTATTTTATTTTTTTTATTTTATAGGAAATATCTTTATTATTGATCATTATCAATTCAAAAATACTCAATTCTTTCTCAGGGCTGGTCCATCATATTGTTTCTTTGGAGATATTAAATACATCAAAATTATGAGCAATTTTGTTTAACAGTACACAGAAACTTACCAAACTTCTGTTTGGTAAGCAAGACAGGAATTTCTAACAATGGAGCAAGGTCTCCAGAACTTGAGAGTAAAACAAAGGAAGCATTTCCAATGACAAGGTGGAAGTCCATGGATAAAATCTAACAGCACATGCTGGAAAATGGGATCAGGAAGTTTTATATTCCACCCTCACTCTGTATGCTCTGTGATGGGGGATGAGATCATTCTGTGAAAGGGGCTTAGACATACGATTGCTTCTTTCTAGAGCAGGGGTTCTTAACCAGGGGTCCTTGAGCTTGAATTAAAAACAACAACAACAACAACAACAAAAAACATTATTCTTGTGGGGACTTGTTGGTGCAGGTGTGATATATTTATTAAATAATACAGAGTACAGTGTGGACTTAGTAAGGGGTCCATGGTTTTCACCTGACTGGCGAAGGGGTCCGAGGAACTGGCGAAGGGGTCCGAGGTTAAGAAGCCCTGGTTTAGAGAATGGGTCCTTTGGCCACGGGACTCATTCAAGGCCAACTGTTCTTCAACTTCTTGCCCACATAATCATGACCAGGGGTTTCAAGGAGATGACAAAAGCAGTGGGTATTTAGCTTTGGCTTTTGAGCAGATGTAACACCAGCTCTTCATCCTCTGCTAACGACAGGCCCGTATCCAAAGGCTCTAAGGTTTCCCACTTGGCCTTCTTTCTATTACAACTTGGTGGTCCTGTGTCTTCCACTTCACTGTTGTTCCTTTTCCTCATTCCCTGCTTCTTCTTGGCATCACTAGTTTTATTTTCCATATCTTCACTATCTGATTCTTCAGAGTTTCTGTACTTATCAGGATCTGGAAGTGTGCTCGGATCAAATTCATCATCATCATCACTCCAGTCCAGAAAGGCTTCCTCTTCATCTTTGGCCGTTGCTTGTCTCTTGTTGGCCTCTCTTCTGGCTTCCCTTTCTTTTAGTCTTTTCTCCCGGTGCTTAGCCCTAATTTTTTTCCTATATTCTTCTTTATCAAATTTGTCCTCTTCTTGAAGCCTTTCCTTTGCTTTATCTAAGCTGATTCCTCCGGTATCCTCTTCCTCAGCATCCTTGGTGATGGAATTCTGCACTGGTGGCCACTGCTGAACCAACTCCCCTTCATCGGTAAATGTTATTTTCTTATTAACTTTAAAATTTCTCTTCATTATTTTATTTATTTATTTATTTATTTTAAAGATTTTATTTATTTATTCATTCATCCCCCCCCCGCTGCCCGCGCTCGCCGGGTCAGCCAACCACGCCGTGCAGGCGGGCCCGCCCCCACCAGGAGGCCCCGGGAACCGAACCCGGGGCCCCCCACATGGTAAATGGGAGCCTCACTGATTGAGCCACAGCTGCTTCCCATCTTCATTACTTTTTTTGCTTCTGCAACTTTGGTCACTTTTTTCTTGACACTGGATTTAGAAGACTCTTTATTCTGTAATGTTTTATTCTCTTTAAGGTCCAACCCAAACACATTGTAGCGTTACACCTTAAAGAGATCAGCGTCAGACCCATCTTCATCCTTCTCCTCTCTGTCCATGAACTGCCCAGGAACTTCTTTGATCTTCTGTACATCATCTGTGTTAGGAACAGACTGAACTTGAAACCCTTTTGCTTTTCCTACTTTCTCTTCCATTTCTCCTCCATCTTCCTTCTCTTTGTCTTCCTCTTCTTCATCACTAATACCATTTGCCAGTCTGTACTCTGTCTCTTCTGTTTTTTTCCCACCTTTCTGAAGGATGGACATTTTCTCATTGAAATAGGCTCTAAACTCTTCCACTTCATCATTGGTGAGGGAGGGAGCCCTTGGCTCAATTACTTTATTGGCTTGGCTCATTAATAATTCTTTGGAGTTCTGTTTCTGCATTTTCTGAAGAAATCTCACCCGGGGTGCCACAGCAAGACCAAGAGACAGGGCATATTCAGGTAGAGGTAACTTGCTCACATCAAATACTTCTTTATCCTTCATCAGATACACTGAACGTATGTAGGAGACAAAACACCTTTGAACTCTTTCTTTTAAATCTTGATCTTGGGCTAAAAATGATTCCATTTTTTTTCTGAACATCTATAAGTTTTTCTGGGTTGATTTTGATTTCCTTCACAGGCACTTTCTTTTAGAGAAGCTGCTGCACCATCCTTTTTTCTTCTGAGGGAAGCAAAATTAACAAAGCTTCACCATCTTCTTTGTACCTGGCAGTTCTACCTGCTTTGTGAATATATGTGTTGGCATCCTCTGGACAATCAAACTGAAGAACCCAATTCACAGCTGGGAAATCCAACCCCCTAGCTGCAATATCAGTAGCAAAGAGTACTGCTGCTCTCTTGCGGATAAATTCATTGTAGACTTCCATTCTTCTCATCTGCTGCTGGTGACCATGGAGGGCAAGGATTGAGATGCCAGGACGAAGCCGGCAGAACACACAGTACAGGTACTGAACCTCTTTACAACTGGAGAAAAATATAATACTCTTTTTCTTCAGGTGGCTTCTCAAAAAGGAATACAGCACACTTATTTTTTGCTGCAGCTCACAAATTATGTAGTTCTGTTCCAAAGTGGCAGGAGTGCTGTACTTTGCTTTCTCATGAACCCAGATATACTCAGGGTTTTTCAAACTCAAGCGTGCAAGGTCCTTCACAGATTTAGTTTGTGTTGCTGAGAAAAGCAAAGTCTGACGTTCCTTGGGAAGATTTTCAATAATAGCATTCATGGTATCAGCAAAGCCCATATCCAAGATTCTATCTGCTTCATCAAGAACTAACATTTGGAGATTAGTAACATGAAAACATATTGTTTCATCCATGTGTTGAAGAAGTTGACCCGGTGTGCAAACAAGTTTATTTATGTAGTTGATCCTCTCTGCTTCACGTTTCAGATCCTTTCCACCAATGATGAGACCAGCTGAAAAGTCATGATTCTTTCCTACTTTTCGGAGAACCTCAAAAGTCTGATAGGCCAGTTCTCTTGTAGGTGATATTATCAGAACCCCCAGGCCATCTGTTGACGTCCACTGCAGGCGATATAAAGCTTCCAGCACTGGAACAAGGAAGGCTAAAGTTTGCCAGATCCAGTTTTGGCAGCTCCGAGTACATCTTTACCTTGCAAAGCCAATCCAATGGTTTGTTTCTGTATCTCAGTTACCAAACGGTACTGGGCTTCTTGTAAACCTTTCAATGTTTTTTTGGACAAGGGGAAATCTGAAAATCTTGTAATTTCATTTGTATTTATCGTCTCGTAGTTCTGCATGAGGCGATTGATAACCTCGCGCTCGACCTGCCACTCGGGCTTCTTCAGCTGCTTCCTCAACTGCTTCTTTTCGTTCTGCTTATGGCTGTGTTTCTTCTTCCAGCGACTGAAACTCCCCACGGGGTCAGGCGGGACTCCCGGACCCGGACATCCAGCGGTTTTGCCCATCGCGGCGGTGTCTACGGCCCAGATCTCGCCCGAGACAACAGACACCTCAGGCCAGGCGGAGGTGCAGCACTGAGTACTTCAATAAATTGTTAAAAAAGAAAAGAAAAGAAAAGAAAAGAAAAGAAAAGAAAGAAAGAAAGAAAGAAAGAAAGAAAGAAAGAAAGAGAAAGAGAGAGAAAGAAAGAGAAAGAAAGAAAGAAAGAAAGAAAGAAAGAAAGAAAGAAAGAAAGAAAGAAAGAACAAAAGAAAGAAAGAAAAAAAGAAAGAAAGAAAGAAAAGATCTACCAGGCTCACAACCAAAATCTGAGGAAAACAATACCTGAAGAAAAGGAACCACACAGAGGTGAATTGACTAAAACTGGCACCTTGAACTGGTTCAATCCATGACTGGATTAAAACGATTAGCCTCCAGCCCTATCAATCTAATGGAGAAAAGGGACAAACCACCACTGAAAATATCACCTGGAGTCTAGATGGCTCTTTTATCAACTTCTGTCTTAAAATAAAAAAATAGCCATTCAAAGTGACAGGAAAATGTGACTAATAATCGAGAGAAAAAGATAATAATGATAAGTTAGATCATGAAGACTGAAAAATAATTATGATTAAAAGGTTAAATAAGGAAAAATATTGTAAAATGCATGAAATTATATAGAATTATATACATAACTGAAAAATAAAGAAGAATGAACTGGATCTTCTAGAATAGAAAAATATAATGCCTGACAATAAAAGCTCATTTAATAAGTTTAACAGTAGTATGAATACAGCAGAAGTCAGAATTAGTTAACTCAAACATGATTCAATAGAAAATATCCACACTGAAGTGAGAAAAAAGAATGGAAAAACAGAGTGGAGCATAAGAGACATATGGAACAATATTTTCAAAAGTTCTAACTTAAGTATAACTGGAGTCTCAAAAGGAGAGGGAGAAAGAATGGGACAGAAGCAACATTTGAAACAATGGCTAAGAATTTCCAAAAGTGATGAGTGGCATCAAGCCATAGATTCCAGAAGCTCAGTGAATCTAAGGTAGGGTAAATACAAAATAAAAAACATGCTCATCATATTCAAATTCCTGAAATCCAAAGACAAAGAGAAAAACTTTAAAAACAGAAAGGAGAAATAAGACATATTACTTTTGAAGGAACAATGGCCCTTTAAGAAGAAGTAATGGAAGCTAGAAGACAATGGGATGATATCTTTAAAGTGCCCAAAGGGGAAAATACCTATAAACCTAAAGTTTTCTATCCAGCAAAAATATCCTTCAAAAATTATGGATATATAACAAAGCTAGGAGAACTCATTGCCAACAAAGAATGCATTATAAGAAATAATAAATGGAGTTTTTCTCAGGCTGAAATAAAATAGTTCCCAAAGGAAGTACAAAATTTTAGGAAGGAATAAAAAATACTAGAAAGGATTCATAGATGTAAATATAAAAGATATTGACTGCTGAAACCAACAATAGTCATGATGATTTGTAGAGTTTATAAGAGATATAGAAATAAAATAAATGACAACAAAAGAACAAAATTCAAGAGGGGATAAATAGAGTTAAATTGCAGTAAGATTCTTCTTGAACTATTCAGGAATTGGTGAAAATATAACAGGGTAAACTGCAATAAATAAAAAAATATATATGTTTAAATTTTAGGATAACCACTACTGAACACAAATAAATAAATAAATATGACAAACAGGAAACAGAAGATAGTAGACTTATAGCTAAAAATGTATCACCAATTACATTAAACAAAAAATGGACTAAAAACTCAAATTAAAGCAAAATATTATCCTACCAAATTGAAAAAGAAACCAACTATATGCTGTTTATGAGACATCCTTTAAATATTATGCTGTTTACAAGAGATACACTTTATTTATAAGGACATAAGAAGATGGAAAAATAAAAGGAAGAGGAAAGTTATACCATGGAAACACTAACTAAAAGATCATTGATATAACTGTATCAATATCTAACCATAGGATTTGAGGCAAGGAATGTTAATAGACGCAGAGGGATTTTCATAATAACAAAATAACCAAATCATCAAGAAGACAATTTTAAATTTGTATACATCTATTAATACAGCTATACAACATATAAAGCAAAAGTTGATAGAGCTAAAAGTAGAAATTGTAATCCATGACCATAATTTTGTATTCTATACACCATTCTTAGTAACTTATACTAATTGATAGTTAATAAGAAGAGAAAAAAATCAATAAGGATATAGAAGATTGGAACTTAATTGACACATATAGAATGTTATGCCCAGCAACTGCAGAATATACATTCAATTGTACATTTACCGTAATAGACTATATGCTGGCTCACAGAGTAAGTCTGAGAAAATTTCAAAGGACTAAGTACATACAGAAAATGTTCTTTGACTACAGTAGAATTAAACTTTGAAATTGATAATAGAAAGATAAGCAGAAAACCCCAATTTCAATAACACATGGATGAAAAAAGAAATCACAACAGTAGTTAGGAGGTATTTTGAACTGAATAATACTAAAAATTAATAATAAAAATATGATATATCAAAACTTGTGGCATGATGCTTCTGACCAAAGAGAAATTTATAGTTTTGCGTGAATATATTGGAAAAAGAAAAGCTAAAGATGAATGACTTAAGCTTCTTTCTTAAGAAACTAGAAAATAAAAAGCAAATTAAAGTTGAAGGAAGGAAATAATAAAGCCAAGACAGAAATCAGTGATATACAAAGCAAATTATAATAGATACAAATATATCAACAAATTTAAAGTACAAACCACTCTGGAAAACTATTTGGCAATATCATTAAAACTAAACATGTGTATATCCTTTGATCCAGAAATTCCACTTTTGGGATATATATGAAGAAAAATTATTTGTATGTCCTCCAAAAGAGCTTATGTTCCCGACAAGGCATATACAAGAATGTTTAAAGCAACACAATTCATAATAGCCCAAAATGGAAACAACCTAAAGTCCCATCAATGGTAGAATGGATAAACTGTGTTATATTCTTACAGTAGAGTACAATACAGTAATGAAAAAGAATGGAGTTCTGCTACATGCAACAACAAATACTTCAAGGGAGTACTGGGAATCATGTCAGGGAACGGCTTTCAATGATTGCCTCAACTGCAGAGAGCTGCTGCTTCACCCAAAGGGATTCCACGTCCGATAATGATCAAGGTGGGGATATGAAGGCCAGGCCTAATTGCCCTAATGCAGGACAATTCTGATGGGTCCTTTCAGCTCAAGAATTCCCTACGGTTTGACATCTCCCTCTACCCAATCCTACGTGCTTCCCTTCCTGCCATACAGATTGATCCTGAGGGTAATCCCTCATAAAGATCCTGAACACTAAACTCGGGTCTCAGGGTATGCTTCCAAGAAAACCCAAAGTGAAACATGGAGTTAGAAGGGAGCTGATGGGCTGATGGAAATGTTCTATGACTTGATTTGGGAATTGGATACACAAGAGTATGCAGATGTAAAAATCCATTCAATTTTATACTCAAGATTTGTATACTTGGCTGTATATAAATTATATCTCAAAATAAAGGAAAATCAAAAAGACTCAAAGTGAGTAAAAAATACAACTATTTGTGTTTAAAATACATACCTTAAAATAAGTGACAGAAAATGTTTTGAAAATATTGGAAATGTGTATAATGAACATATGGGTTTATCTTCGCTTTCTCCAGAAAACCCATTAAAATGGCCATAAAAGCATATTCAAAAGGTTTAAATCCACAAAGACCAAGAGAACGGAATAAAAAATGATGGAAAACAAGATATGTCAACAATATTTTGGAAGGTAGAAAATGGTGATTGACTTATTAAAGTAGAGCAAGTTGAAATCTAAGCCTGTAAGTAGAGAAAAAGTATTTTACCTCACAGAGAACCCCAGAGAAGTTTAGGGATTCTAGGTGCCAGGTACCTAGGAAGACAGGAGAGTCGGGTATGCCTGAAATTAGGAAAATTGGTTGAAAAGTCCTTATCCTGAGCAGTTAAGGCCTCTGGATCCCTCCCTGAGCCTAGACAGTCATGCCACCCCTTTCATTTTCAGCGGAAGACTGGAGGTTTTCTCTGTGGAGAGGGCGAATCTGACAGGTCTTGGACTTGGGCATACCAGGCACAGCAGAAAAGGGATAGCGAGGGGCCCTGTGGAAAGCAGAGGAGTCAATGGCAGTTCACGTCCTGATGGTGAGACTTGCAGTCCTCTTCTCTCACTCGGTTCTTGGAAAACTAGCAGCTAGCCCCACCTCTCCAGGCATAAGATCAGTTGATACTTTGCTGAGGGAACCAACAGGTCCCAATGAAAGGACCGCTCTTATTCTTTTACACAAAAGGGCTTTGTTCTTGGGAGTCCAACTAACTGTCAGCAGCACCCAGGCGAGTCAGATTGGCTGAAGAGTCCAGGCCACTGGTTCTTAACACTCTGCATGTCACTTGGGGGGCTTACAAACAATACCAAGGCTGGGCCACCAACCTGTCCTTAACAGCCCACCTATTTGATAACTCAGTACCAGGCTCTGGTTTCCCCACTCCGTTTGGGAGAGAATTCAAGACAATTTAACTTGATTGTCAAAAATTTGCTGAGACATCTGAGTTATACCTATATGAAGAAAACATTGAAAATTTAAAAGAGGAATATTAAAAAAAAACAAATGAACAATGGTGCTAAGTGCACCCTAATTTAATATTTAAGTCCTATTTTAGTTTCCTTGGTTGCAAAGGGATGGCTTAAACAACTGAATTTAATGACTCGTGGTTTAAGGCCAGGAAAGAGTCCAAATCAAGGTATCATCAAGGCAATGCTTTCTTCCCCAAAACTGGTGTTCTGAGGCTGCCTGCCCGCGGCCCTTGTGTTGGGCTCCTCTGTCACATGGCAAGGCACATGGTGGCCTCTCTGGGCCTATCTGAGTTCTGTTGATGCTCAGCTTCTGGCAGCTTCCTCTGTGGCTTTCTCTCTTCTCTGGCTGAATGTCTTTTTACTTATAAAGGACTCCAGTAATAGGATTAAGACCCATTCTGGGCCACACTTTAACCCTCATCAAAAGGTCCTCCTTACATTGGAATCACATTCACAGGAATGGACTAGGTTTAACATGTTTTTCTGGGGTACATACACGCTTCCATGCACCACAAGTCCTAATTAGAGGTTTTAAATGAAATAAATGAAATGATCATAAGTTTCATGCAGATTAATAAATGCAAGAACAAAGACAATGATTGTCAAAGAGTAATGAAAGTGGATTTATCGTATAAATTATAGAGTTAATCATAAAATTACAAAATTGAGGGTCTGGTGTCAGAATCTACAGATCAGTGTAACAGCTCAGGGTAAAATACGAGATCGTGGAATATGACGGAAGTGGCATTGCACATCAATTGGAAAAAGGTGGATTGTTCAATGATTTGTGCTGATAATCATTAGAAAAAAAGGAAAGTGAGACGATTTTACTTCTTTTTCAATAGTTAACTGGTATGAGTTAGTGAGAGCTGGGCATCCTACGTCAAGGGTGGTAAACTTGGTAATGTCCAGCTTCCCTATTAGTAAATAAAATATGGTTGAATTGGTTGCCTGCTAAGATCCCTCTCAGTGCAAATGTTCTATAGTCAGTCTAAACTGAGGTGGTTGCTGCTTTTTTTTGTCTTTTTTTCAAAGCTCAATTGAGCAGTGGCATTTGGTTAATCAAAGTGGAAAGACAAAAGTAAAAATACTCTTGTAAAGGCACTCTTGGCCTGGCTTTCTCTTTGGAAAGCAGAGATCTCGATCACTACTGAGACGGGTCCATTCCAGCCCCAAGGGCCTGAGGGACTCTTGGAGCTTTTTGACATGCACTGTTTGTTTTCAATGGGAAATTACTCAAAATGTAATAAGGAAATATTTTGCTGAGTAAATAGATTCGTTTACATCTTGTGGCATGCATGGTTAAAAAAGAATCCTGGCCTTTGAGCTCATTTGACTGAAATCCTTAGTCAGAGGGATTTCTCTTTTCCCTAGGATTTCTGTCTTTCCAAGGGGTTCTTCCTCCTTTTGAAATCAGATATTTTAAGACACTTGAAATCTAGGGAGAGGAAAGAGACTTTCTTCTACTGTAATGGGGACGAAAATTATTCATGTTTTGGGGCCAAAGCCTTCTCCCCACCCTCGCTGTGTTTCTCTAGAGAGAATTCTGGCTTTGTCCACCCAGAGCATGGGGCTTAATGGTACAAGGCTGAGGCAGTGCGGGAGACCGTGACCCAACTGGAGATGTTAGGACAGAGCTTTACACCAGGGCAAGATTATTCATGAGAAAGAAAACCGGAGACGACAACGAGGACAGACAGTGAGAGACTCTAGAGGAGCAAGATTTGAACAGATAGAGAGGATTTGGATTGGGGTTGATGAAGGGAGAAGAGTTTTCTGGGGTCAGCTGCCACGTGTTTAGTGGTTATTGAGAGTGGTGGAGACAGGGAAAGAAGATTGAGGATGACTGGCTGAGCACAAAAAGTGTAGCGCCCTCTGCATTTCTTGGCAAATTTCCCCCAGTCTAAGTAAAAGTTGGAACCAGTTTCATTTCTATTTTTCAGCAGTGTGGTTCTTTGAATCAAAATGTACGTGCTGAAGCTAGGCCAAGTGCATTCCAGTTATATTTGGATTATGCCACAAAAGCCAAAGGTTGTGTCACTCTTGGCCCTGGTCTCCCACTTTTTTCTTGGCCTTGCACTGTTTTTTTGCCTCGCATAGGCTTCTCCCGTTCCTCACTCATGAGTGTTCTCTCTGCCACAGTCTTCCCTTCACAGATTATACTTACCACGATACAGGTAAAATGCTTTTTAAAAAATCCATTAAAATTACTACCAGGGTCACCTTACCCTCTTGTCCTCATTCAGAGTCTCAGAAGAAACTTTGTGTTTGGAAACTGATATTCCTTTCAAAATGGCTGCAGGATGCTCTCCTGCCAGTTGGCTAGTTGGTGTCATCTATAAACACGACGATATTCTTTCGAGAACAAAGCCCAAGTCAACAGCAGAACTGTTCAGTGCTGGGTCCTTATTTCCTCACATATCCTTCCCTGCCTCCAAACACACAAGCAACCACTTAGGCAGTTGTCACGTTCTAGGTATTATACTCATTCATTCATTTGACAAATAGTGTTTTGAGTATCTACTGTGTACCAGGCAGCATGCATGGTACTAGGATATTGAAGTGCATAAAATAGACCAAAAAGTCCTGCTTCCATAGAGTTTACAATTGAGTGGTGGAAAATATACATATAATAAGCTAGATAGTGGTGACTGCTAAGAAGAAAAAGTGAAGCAGGTATAAGGATAAGAAATATCAGAGGGAGGTGGTTAAAATTTTAGAAAGGGTGGCCAGGGAAAGTTTCACCGAGGAGGTGATATTTGAGTAAAGACCTGAAGGAAATGAAAGGGAGAATATTTCAATAGAGGAAACAGCTAGGAGAACGCTGTGAGGCAAGATGGTGCCTGCCTGCCAGCCTGGTTGGAGAAGACAGAGTGGGGGTAAAGGAGCAGCACAGGAGGATTCCACAGCAGTTATGGGGGCATGCATATCAGGTAGAGCCTTGTAGGTCATAGTGAGGACTCAGGAAAGTGAGATGGGAAGCCACTGGAGGGGTCTGAGCAGAGAAGGGACATGATGAGACTTAAATGTTGATGCTTTAATAGGGCCACTTTGGCTGCTGTATTGTGAGCTGGTTGAAGACAAGGGAAGATACAAGAGACCAATTATGAAGCTTTTGCAATAATCTAGATGAAAGAGGATGGAGGCTTGCACCAGAGGGTAGCAGTGGTGGTGGTGAGAAAACAGATTCAGATTTATTTTTAAGGAAAAGCTGATGTTGTTTGCTGAAAGTTTGGATATGGGATGCATGAGAAACAGAGGAGTCAAGAACGATTCTAGGTTTTTTGGTAGGATAGATTTGTCATTAACTGAGAAGGGAAAGACTGGATATGCAGTCTTGGATGAGAATATCAAGAACCCAGTTTTGGATGTGTTAAGTTTAAGATACCTGTAAGACATCCAAACAGAGATATTGGGTAGGCAAATGTATGTGTGAGCCAGGGCAGTGATTTGTACCATTGACAAAGCTCAGGGAGTTACCATTACATGAACAGTTTATGATCCTTAGGAATGGATGTAGGTGGATAGGAGAAGAAACCCAAGGATGAGGACCTGGAGCATTCCAATGTTTAGAAGTCAGGGAGATGAGAAAGGACCATCAAAAGAGACCAAGAGGTATCCTGGAAGGAAAGTGAAGAGGGTGCTTCAGGAAGGATGGAGTGATTCAATGCCAAATGCTGCAGTTGGGTGATGTAAAATGGCAGCTAAGATTTGGCCATTGGATTCAGCTAGGTGGGGGTGACTGATGTTCTGGATGAGAGCAATTTCAGTGATGTGATATGGGTGAAAATCTTATTGGAGTGCTGGATGCAAATGATGCAACAGAGAGAAAAATTAATGGAAAGAGGGCAGAATTGCCAGAGCAATGTCCTTGAATAGGCAAGGGAAGATGACCCATAGGTAGCACATAATGAAGGGTTGGTCTCAGTTAGGTGTACTATCCTAATAGGAGAGAAAGTAGAGAATGTGAGAACAAGAGAAGGTTTGTGGATGGATGTGGTAGTTGAAATTAGTGGGAAGACCTGTCTTGGTAGCTTCCATTTTCTTGGTGAAATAAGAAGTAAGGTCATAAACTGAGAGAGAAAATGGAGAAAGAAGCATTAAGTGGTTTTTTAGGAGAGTGAGAGAGTGAACAGACAAGAAATATAGTGTAACCAATGGATAGCATTAAGTGCCCCACTTGAAGTTAGTGGTCATGACTTAAAACAAGCTCAGTGTACATCATTGTGTTTTTTATCCATCATCAGAGAGCTGTACCAGTGCAGTTGCCAAGTAGATGGAGAGCTGGGTTTAACCAGGGTTGGGATTTTGCCATAGGAGTATCCTAAAGCAAGTGCAAGGTCATCGAGGGCATATGTAAGGGTAATGACAAGTGAAAATTTGTTGTCTAAGGGTTGTTGGCTTTGGGAGAATAGAGAGGGTAAGCTGGAGAGAGAGGAGATACTGAATAGTGGGCAAGATCTTTGAAACTGAGATGGAGGATTTTCAATTCCTTTAATGATGTATTAGTTAGTCAAAGGGGTGCTGATGCAAAATACCAGAAATCTGTTGGTCTTTATAAAGGGTATTTATTTGGGGTATAAGCTGACAGTTACCAGGCCATAAAGCATAAGTTTCTTCCTTCACCAAAGTTTGTTGCCACGTGTTGGAGCAAGACAGCTACAGACATTTGCCAGGGTTCAGGCTCCTTGGGTTCCTCTCTTCCCAGGCCTCTGTTTCTCTCTGGGCTCAGCTCCTCTGTTTCCTCCACAAGGTCAGCTATAGACTATGAGGCTCGTCTCTTTTCCCGGGGTCTTCTCTCCTTCCTCACGACCAAGCTCCTCTGTGTGCCCACTTCCCCAGGTTCCAGCATGAAAACTCAGCACCAAAACTCCAACAACTCCTCCTGTGTACCATGTAGTTTTATCTCTGAGTCCCTGCCCAAAGGGGCGGGGACTCAATGTCCTACTGACATGGCTCAATCAAAGTCCTAATCATAACTTAATCATGCCCAGAGGAACAGACCAGTTTATAAGCATAATTCAATATCTATTTTTGGAATTCATAACTATATCAAACTGCCACAAATGGCATGGGGAAGAGTATGACCAAGGGAATGAGTGGCTGTGACTGGGTGATGACATGATTCCTGGAGGCTGGGCAGTTAAGGAATCAGACTTCCAGGGCATTGGAATGATCCTGGGTGGGGGTTGAGATTAGGGAATAGGGAGAAGGGATGACCTCAAACACTGAGGAGTAATGAGATGTAGAATCTGATGACATGAGATTCAAAGTTGGGTATGTCTGTGGAGGAGGGAGGGAGAATGGTGCGAAAGTAGCAATAAAGAACAAGGAGGTCATCTGTCTATTTCCAGACACGGTGATACAGGGGCTGTGGGAAGCCACCCTTGGAAAAGCTCCCAGAGAAGCAGGGCCTGAGGGGAGATCCAGGTTTTGGTTAGAGGAAGAAGGTGAAGAGAATTTCCACAGGAGAGGTTTAGAAGGAAGGTATGTAGAGAGGTAGGAGATGGGTCCGGAAGGGGCAATTTGCAGAGTTATCTGGGGATCCATGCCCAGAGGATGCAAGGAGCCCTGGGAGTCTTGTGGTGACCAACACAAACAAGAGAAAGGGACAAAAGGAGATGAGAACTAATGGTCTCAAGGCAGAAGGGCTTAGGGCTATGTCTATGCTAGTACCCCTTATCAATGCTTCTGTGGAATTCTGAAACAGACTTCTACCTACTTCTCTCCCTCTTCAATTCACATTTCACATGTTAACTGATACCTAACTCTGCTCAGACCTCCACTAGCCTTCAGGGAAGAAGCAGGACTTGAGGAACTAGGACAGGAAAAAGATGAGTGGGTGGAAAGTTAAGCTCCAGCCCGAAGGACAGTGCCATCAGCAGCAGGGAAAGGCCAATCCCAAAAACTGGGATGTGGGCCAAATGTAGTATGTACAGAGATCATGGAGAAGGGGAGTCAAACATCAGGGACCAAGAGACAGAGTTTGAGACAGGAGTATGGAGATCAGTCTCAGGGTCCAACCACCTGATTCTTTGGAATGTTTTCCACAGCTAGGATGCTTGAGGCCTACCCTTGATAATGCTCCAGTTCCAAAGGGGTCAGTGTCAAGCCATAGCTGACAAAATGAAGTTGCCTCCCTTAGCCTAATATTCATAGGCCTCTAGGAGTGGCCTTGACCTACCTGTCACATCCTTTGTCACATCCTTTGTCTCATAAATTTCCTTCTCATGTTGTTTATTTCATTCGTATCACTCATTGTGCATTGTGACTTCTGTGCTCCTTCTCATGCTGTATTTTGTCTGGAAAGTCATTCCCCACATTTTCATGTGCCTAAATTATATCCAATGCTTGAGGCCCAAACACCTAATCTTCCACAAAACCTTTCCTGAGCCCTTGTAGAAGAGGCCTTTTCTGAGTTTTGGCTGGTTCACTAGCATCCCCTCTTCTCTGTGAACTGCCCTAAATAGGTCTACCAAGTTACCTCCCAAGAGAAATTGGAATTCAGATGGATTCTCTCCCCTCCTCAGGGTTTGTTGTTGCTGCTTGTAGTTGTTAATCTGTTTAGTGGCTTTTCTCAACTATACTCGTAAAGACTGTTGGTGTGGCCACTGAAATGTCTGTTCCAATAGCCTAGCAGTCAGCTTGTGATTTGACAGAGATTTCCTTAGATGCTAAAATTCAGCAGTTTCTTCATTAAACATTCCTCTGGTTGTTGTAAGTTTTAAAATTAGATTCTAGAATTATGAAAAAGTTGATTCTAACAGTTTTTGTTAGCTCAAGCATTGCTTTAATGGAGGGGTGCAGTTTTGGAGTTCCCTACTCCACCATTTTCAGTGACATCACTCCCTTGCCCCCTTACTTTTGTAAGGATGCTCTTACTCTTCATAGGCTCCAGGTACCTCCACAAGCCTGACTGACTCCCTTCATCCTGCTCTATAAATAATCCCCCCACCACATTCTCTTCAGGATCTCATCTAAGGGACCTCTTGCTTCCTGCAAGCCCTGGCTAAGAGAGTAGTCCTTACCAAATAAGGTTTTCTTAGCCTGTAAGAAGTTCTTACTGGGGCCACAAGGAACTGCAGGATCTGGTCTTGTCCACCCATGTGACTTCAGTTCCTGCCACTCTCTTCCCACTCACTGGCCTCTGAGCTGGACCTTCTGCCCATTCCTAGACACACACACCTACCTCGATCCCGTGCTAGCCTCTCTGCCACTCTACCCTCCAATCTTCATGCGACCGGCTCCTTCTTGTCACTTGGAGACAGCCCAAACACTTCTCAGTGAAATGTTTTAACTAAACATTCCTGACTACCCTTCTAATTGCCCACCCTTCCTCAACTCATCATATTCTTCTTTGCCACCCTGTTGAAGTTCTTCAAACCACTCAGCACATTGGGAACCTATTTTGTTCATTATTTGTTTTCTTATGTATTCTTTCCATCACATTAAGATATAATCTTGATGGGAATAGAGAGGACTTGTCTAGTTTTCAATCTCCTATGCCTTTTACAGTGCTTGGAAACAGCACCTGGAATCATTTCCAAATAGTGTTTTCATTATTCTTTGCCAGTTGTATTGAACATAAAGCATAATAAGTGCCCAATAATTATTTTTAAAAGAAGAAATGAAACTTCTTAAGTAGTAAATCCATATTCACCTTACTGTTACTTTCATTCTAGTACGTGTTTTTATGACTCAGAGCCAAAATATATTTCACATTACAAATTGCATAGAAAAACTGCAAAGAGACATGAGCGTGTTCATGTCTGCAGGAGGGCCTATATCTCCTCACATAACTAAACCAGTGTTTCACTCAGGGCAGCTGCATAAGGCAATGCTCTGTTGGAAGTTGGTTAAAAAATATTTGTGAGAAATGTTTTCCTTCGTATTTATGGCTTTAAGGGAAGTTGTTATTTTAAAGGTGCTGGCCGAGGTCAGTCACGTTCCTTGAACAGGTTCTCTATGAAACAGCTCTAAATGAGTTTCAGGCTCCCTAGAGCCTTTCGTGATAGAGACCAAATTTCACGGTTCCCAGACTTGGCCATGTTTGCTCAGGGATATGGTCTTGTTTGTCCAGCTTGGTAATTGTGAGCCAGAGCTTCCCAAGACACCAGCCAGTCCCAAGAAGGACTTCTGTGCGTGCAGGCTGGCACTTCTACGACTTTCTGAATGTTTTTTAAACTGGTCTTCTGAGACTAGGTGGCTCTGCTGACCTGTAAACCTTTGAATAGGCGTCACTACAAGATTCACTCTGATCACAATTGTCATCTGCAAAACTAACTCATTCCCTTGGCAGGATCTTGGGAAAAAGCATCTGGAATCATTTCCAAATAGTGTTTTTTTATTATTCTTTGCCATTTGTACCGTATATTACATAGTTTATATGGTAATATAAAATTTGTTAGTTTGTTCACCAATATCTAGATTGACAAGCATCTTTATATTTTGTATGTTGAAACTGCACTCCAGAGCCATAGAATCCAAGGAGATTTTCCACAGATGTTTCAGACTCATCAGGTTCAAAAAGGAAATGCAATCTTCCCTCCCCACCCTAATGACCTGGTTTTCGTTCAATACTTGCTACCTCAGTCTTTCTTTCATTTTCCCAGTCACCCAAGCCAGAAAGGCCCAGCAGCGTCCTTAATTACTTTCTTTCCCCACACCCCGCATTCAATCAACCATCAAGTGCTGTAATTTCTCCCAAACCATCCACTTCTCTCCATCTCTCTGCTACCACCCAGTCTGGGGTGCCTTTATCTCCAGCTTCGACCATGGCCGTGACCTTCTAACTGGTCTGCCTGTGCCTGGACTGGCTCCCCTCCAAACCATTCTACTCACTAGCCAGAGGGACCTCTCTGTAAAAACAAATCTGTTGGCGTGACTGGACCAGATGTCCCTCCCATCAAGACCAAAGATGGAGGCGTGGCGTGGAAGGCCTGCCATGCCCACTGCCCCAGGCCTCTGGGAACCCTGTCCCTGCCCCTCCACCCTCCCTCCCACCCAGCTGTGCAGTTGCCTGTGGCTGCCTCCCACCCCCAGGCCTCTGAAATGCTTTCCCCTTTATCTTAAAGGCTCTTCTTTCCCTGGGTCTCCCTCAACCGACCTGGCCTCCCCAATTTGCGCCATTTCCTACACGTGTCCCCTTAGAGGTGCCCACCTTGAGCACCTCCACCCCTAAGCTGGGTGAGGAGCCCTGTTCCCTGCACCCCCTGCTACTTCGGCCCACCCCTGTCTGGCGCCTGCACTCCCGTGAATGCCCCTTTATTTGTCTGTCTTTCTAGGGGGCCATTCGCTCCTTGGGGGCTGGGACCACGGCTTGCTCACTGTGTGTCCTCAGAGCCTTGTGCAGTGCCTGGCTGCCATGGGCTTGCAGGAAATAGAGAAGATCCTGAAGTCCATGAATATCTCCTGGGTCCAGGGGCGAGGACAGCTGAGGAGACAGACCTGGGCTGCCCCTCCTGGGGTACTATGGACCGCAGTGAGAGAGGCTCAGCCCACTGCCCCCAACAAAGGTGTGGAAGTGGGGGCAGCTGTGCCGGGGGAGGTCTCCTCAGCAGTGTAAGGGTCTTCTGGGTCAGGGGGAGTGCACCTGTGCAGCTGGGGTCCATGGTGGGGCACGTCTGGCTTCTTAGGCAGCAGCACCAGGAAGAAAGTGAACAAAAGGGCTGGGCTGAGCGGCCACGCAGTCAGGAGGGGAGGATGCTTCCTCAGTGGCTGAAGCAGCCACACGCCCAGGGGAGCTGGGCTCTGCAGAAACAGAGAGGAGTTCCACTTTCAAGTGAGCCCTCCAGCCTTTCCTAATTCCCCTGGTTAATGGGTCATGCCAGTTTACGATGTCAGACACCTTCCAAGGGACACCTGTATTAGTCTGCCATGGGGCTGCCGATGCAAAGGGTACCAGAAATCTGTTAGCTTTTATAGAGGGGGTTTATTTGGGGTAAAAGCTTACAGTTCCAAGGCTGTAAAAAGTCCAACTCAAGGCATCATAAGACAAGCTTTCTCAGCAAAGTCAGTTGCCACATGTTGAAGCAAGATGGCTGCCAATCTCTGGCTAGTCTCTGCCTTCCCCTCAGGGCTTCCTCTTTCTCTTGAGCTCCGTGGGCCCAGCCTCTTGAGGTTTCATGCTTAAGCGATCCTGTAGTCCTCTCTCTCTGGCATAGGGCTTGTTTCTCTCCGGGCCTCCTATATCAGAGAGCTGCTCCTCTAGCTTCCCAATCTCAGCTGTAAGCTATTAGGCAAATGGCTCATCTCTTCTTGGGACCTCAGCTGGTTGAGCCTTCTCCTTTCTCTCACATGGCAGGATCAAAAACAACAGAGCTCTCTCTTCTGTGTCTGTCTATGTGTATACAAATGTTTATATCAGACCCAGCAAGGGGATGGGGACTCAACCTGAGTCACACCCACTGATGTGGTCGAATCAAAACCTGAAAGCAATCTTCTCAAATAATCTAATCAAAGTCCCCTCAGCTGAATTTAATGCAATCAAAGGGTATCACACCCAGAGGAATAGCTTAGTTTACAAACATAATCTTTCTCTTTTTGGGATTCATAAAATAATCTCAAATTGCCACAACACCCAAGAGGTACTTCTGGGGCAAATACAAGGCCTATCTAGAACTCTTTTTGTTCAAAAGTGAGAAGAAAGGTAACAAGTAAAATCAGCCAGCAATGTGGAAGCCACTTTTCTGCTTGCTTTCAGGTCCATCGCTACACTCCAGCCTGCTCTGCCCGCTGGAGGCCCCAAAGAGTGACTGGGCAGTGGAGGGAAGGGAAAGGCCAGGATTTTCCTTCTGGCCACAGATCCTCTGTGGTCCCAGCTCCCATGGTGGGCAGCCCCTCCTTCTGTGGGCCAATCCTTCCCCATTGTGGTCCCCACACAGAGCTTCTTGTTTGACCTCCCATCTCTTCCACCACCTCTGTAACCAAATGACATTCTGTTCTTAAAATAGCTGGAGTGGTTGAGGTTTTCCTGAGTGCATTCTGATGATAAGGGACCTGTGAAGAAATTCCCTGAGAGAAGAAGGCAAATACAGCACTCAAAAGTCAGAGGAAACAATTTTGGTAAAGATTTATTGCAGAAAAGGAAAGTCAATTTTAGGTAGCATCTGCTATGTACTTAATAAAATTTAAGAAAACATTGACTTAAATTGATGAAATAGGATTGAAATAAGCCATCAAATTGAGACTCTTAGAAAAAGGTAAATGGGAAAAGGAAGGAATGTTATGAATTACAACATGAAATAAAATATTTGAATTGACATCTCAGAAAACCAAGTTATTAATATGAAAGGCAAGCTTTAAAAAAATTCCCAGGGTGAAGAGAAAAGGAGAAAGAATATCCTGAAAGAAGATCGTTTTGGAGGCCATCTCTGCAAACCTAGTAAAGAATTCTATATTTTGGTAAATACAACATGAATACTTTTTTATAAAGAGACCTTTGGTGTTTTAAAAAAAGATTAATTTTAAGCAAACTATAAATGTTTGGCAGTTTATATTAGGAATTCTGGTTATGAATCAGATTCACCTGAGAACTGTTAAAAACCAAACCAACCAACCAACCAACCAACCAACCAACCAACCAACCAACCAAATTATATCCTCAGAGATTCTATTGACTAGGTCTGGGATAGGGGGTGGGAATTTATATACATATTTATTTAGTTTATTTATCTTTTTTAATTATTATTTTTATTACCGTGTTCTTCCCCTGCCAGATGGCTCCCTCGTCCGTCTGCTTGTTGTCTTCTCATTGTCTCTGCTTGTTGTGCCTGCTTGTTTGTTAGCTCATTGTGTCAGCTTAATGCATCAGTTTGTTGCGTCAGCTCATCGTGTCTGCTCATCTTCTTTCGGAGGTACTGGGAAGTGAACTTGGAACCTCCCGTGTGGGAGGCAGACACCCAACTGCTTGAGCCACATCTGCTCTCCCATGGGAATTTATATTTTAAAAATCATCTCAGGTCATTTTGACTCAGCTGGTCATGGCCAGGGCTTTAAAACCACTGCTTTGAATAACAACTAAAGGACTATACCTCCTGTGGCAGCATGCTATAACTGTAGATCTGTGTGTATGTGAGTTGTGAGGGTGTGTGTATATGTGAGTGTGTGTGTGTGTGTGAGTGGGTGTATGTGTGTATGTATATGTGCATGAGTGTGTATATGTGTGTGTGTGTTGGGGATGGTGGTTGCCAGCTACAATAATCCATGATTTCTTAACTGAGTTAATTCTACTGAGCAAAAATTAATAACTGACGACAAACATTATAGGAAGAGACCATAACATAAACCGGGCAGGAGAAGGCTGAAGGAATACCAAGTTCCCTACAGAGATAAGACCAAGAAACTCTAAAGTTAACATCCTGAAAGAAATCTCCGTTTTGAGAAGAAAGGCAGCTCCTAGACTCCATTCTGTTCCTGGGAGAGTCCCTGCTCTGTGGGGTCATACTGGCCTCACGGGCACGTTCCTTCCTTAAGATACCCAGACTTTTGTTGGCAGAGAGTTTCTTTTCTTGACTCCCTGAGGAAAATTCTTTAATCATGGATGGGGAAAAACAAAGGGAAATAAGTCTAGAAAGTTCTGTGAGACTGGCTGTCCACCTTGCAAGATAGAGCTTGTGGTCCAAAGGACTCAGGCCCGTTGTGGGACTTTGGTATTAAATCCAGCCCTGTTTGGAGACTTCCTTGCTAGTGCCAGTGTGAAAGTGCCACATCGCACAACTACCATTCAGGAGCATGCGCCTAGGTTTTTAGATTCTTTGATGTCCAGACCAAGAAAAACGGAACCCTCTTGTCATGGCTACCTAGCTCTTAGGTCCCTTTTCATTTTTGAAGCTCAAGCTTCTTTTCCAAAGAAGTCCACCCAGGTATAACATAACCTTTTAATTGAGACTCCCCCCTTACCAATAGGGTTGCAACTTGCCAGTGGGGTATACTATGGCGTCAACAGGAAAATCATACTGGAATACAACCTAATGCTGCCTGTATTCATTCTTCAGGATACCCAGGTACAGCAAAGAGTAAGAGGAGTTTCCATCAAGTTTTCACACCTGATTTTATTTCTTGTTTGTTTTTAGTTCCAGAGCTCTGACTCCAGCTTGAGAACAGGTTACCCAGTAACTACGTAAAGAGGACAAAGGAGAAAGAAAAAAGGGAAAAGAAGGGGAGAGCAAGAAAAAAGGGGGAGCAAGAAAGTAAAACTAGGAGCAGGATCCAGTGAGCAAAATCACACATTTATGCAGGACATTTTGGGGGACAAAAATGGCAGAAAGGAAAATGAAATGTAATTCCAGATACGTGAGCACAGCTGCCCGTTCAGCTAACTGCAGTGCAGGAAATAGCACCATTCTGGTTTCGTGTGATCAGAAGCCTTCCCTCTGGGATGAGATGCTAAACCCACTGGCTCCTTTCTGAAAGGTCTTAATGAGCCAACTTGATGCCGATTCTATTTCTCCATTGGTCAATGGTAAAAGTATGGAAAATTCCAGACACTGGATAAACAAAAAAATTCCAGTGTATTTGGCTTTGACTTGTATGATATACGATGGTAGGGTTTTCGGTAGCAGATTTCCTTCCTAATGATGTTTTTCTTCAGCTAATAAGGCAGTCCCTCTAATCTCCTGCACACTGGGCCGTCCACCCAGCCGGTGCCGGCTAATAAGCACGGGCACTTTGTTTCTTGCCACCTTCACCTGCTTATGTGAAATTTCCTCTGATGAGTCTTAACAAATTTAAGCAGAAAAAGGCAATTAAACTCTACTTCCTCATTGTTCCCAGAACTTAAGCCTGGTCCCTAGAATTATTTGTCACGACTGGGTAAAATCACTTAAATATGTAAGTGGCACATTACCTCTCACCTGCTGTGCCAGAGTAACAAATCTACTTTTTGAGAGTTCTGAAAATAAGCTTTGTATGGACCAGCCTCAGTTCCCACCGGGAGTGACAGGGCTGCAGATGAGGTATTCAACACTCTCACAGGAGCTTCTCATTCTCTTCACTGAAAATCAGTCACCTACTGACCAAATTCCTGAGTTAATCCCCAAAGAGTTTGGTTTTGCCCTGATCGCTGCTGTTTGTCTGCCATTTTGTTTCCAAATAGGTGGCTTTTCCTTAACTATGGAAGACAGTCTGCTGTCTGCTCTGCTCTGGCAGATTTAGCCTTCTACCACTGTTTGCTTTTCAAGTTGGTACCATGAGTGAGCTTCCCTTTTAAATGCTGTTTATACTGTAGTCCATGGTTGTTAGCAGTGCTTCATTACGTATTCATCAGTTGTAACAAATGCACCACACTAATGAGGGGTGGGTATGTGGCAGTCCCTTATATTTTTTATGTAACACTTATGTAATCTAAAGCTTCTTTAAAAATAAAAATATATATTTAAAAAACTAAACAAAAAAATAATAAATGCTGTTTATAGATGCATCCATCTTTGCCGATTTATGCCACCAGGTTGTTCCTGCCCTGCTCTGGCCATGTCCCCACACCGGCCCCCTACTTCTGGTCCTTTAGCACAGACGGTGGAGCCGGGGCCTCCAGTGCGGGAGGTTCCCGCCCAGGGATGCTCTATCAGGCAGGGCGACCAGGGGCTGTCACGGTGTCTCGGCCAGGAGTCAGGCACTGTGTGCTCCAAGTCTCAGCCAGCGGAGGCTGGCGTGCAGCAGCTCCTTCCCACGCAGGGACAACTGCTGGCGGGAGTGTCGCCCTGCCTGAGAAGCGAGGCCGGTGAGGAGGGTATGAAGGCAGGCGGCAGTTAGGGGAATGTGGGGTGAGGCTATTCAGAGAGGGTGAGGGCAGAGAGGGGGCAGGGGGGCTCCTTGGAAGGGTGGCGGCGGTGAGGGAAGGCTGGGGAGGGGAGGAAGGCTCCATGAGATGGAGAGGGGCCCACTGGGAGAAAAGCAGAAGGGCTCAGCGGCCTGAGTGAGAGAGGGTCCCGTGGCAGGGCCCCAAGGGTGAGCGTTTACTCTTGGGACCCTCAGAGAGAAAGTGTGAGGAAGTGAGAGTCTTGGGGTCACTTTGTGACTTTTCCTTCTTCACCACTGGACATCTCCCACTTTGGAAACTTCGGCAAAAAACCCAGAATACTTGATGAGATGCATGAGGCTGCACATATAATCGAAGCCATTGTCGTAAGAAAGGACAAAAGGGCCAGTGGCAAAGCGGACACCTGGGCAGCGCGGGCTGGAGGAGGAGTTGCTGCCTTAAGCCCATCTTGCCCTCTGCGGAGGCCTCCTCCACATCCAGAGCGGAGCACATTTGACCTTCTCAGTTTGGGAGAACTTGGGTGATTGACCTGCCGGGGAGTTAAATGTATGGAGAAAGATGACCCGGTATCCATTTTAATCTTTGCCTATACCTTAAAGGAAAAGAAATTTTCCTAATTTGTGGTTATTTACAGCACTGTAAATCAAGCAGATGCCATGAAGTGCCAATAAAATTTTTAAAAAATCAGCCTTAAATAGCTAAACTCTCAACAGCAGCTCATAAAGGGAGGCTTGGCAGTTGTTAGGTAGTTATGGGTAAATTGACAGTCCTTTGGGGAGTTAAGATATCCAAAAGCAGAGGTCGTTAAGACCGCAGTGATAAATGGTTGGCTGAAGAGATTTTATAGCACTCATTTAAGCTTAGAGCTTGTGAGAAAGTGAACAGGAAGCAGAGGTTATCACTTCTTCGTAACTACTCCATTCGTTGCTGACCTGTGGGGTTTGTGACACACTAGCAAAATCAAGGCAGAGGCTATTGGAAGGAGGAAATAATTTCTAGGTAACATGATATTGCCAGGGAGAAGGAAAAAAAAGAAAGTGTTAGAGAGTTGAGCAAATCTAGCACAGGTACAAAAAAGAGAGTAAAAAATGAGGTATCAGAACAGGAATTTTTAAGACCATAATAAAGAAATCTAGTAGGGATGTAATTTTCCCTGAGACTTCTAGTAGAAGTTGATAGTGCAACTTCTGTACACCCTTAGATAGAGCTTCCCGCCAGCAACAACACGAAGAAACATGGAGGGCAGGTCTCCGTCGCTGATGAAACTTGCCTTTAGACCCAACAATAGAGTATGAAGATTATCTGTTATATACAGAGAAATGTTCACCAAATGGAGGGATACCATAGGAGTCGGTGGATATTTTTCTACTTCTCGAGCAGGGTATAGATTGCCTAAAAGTAAGTGGGGGAAATCCTAAAATCTCCATCCAATAATCACTTACTTAGAAAGGCAAGAACTTGCTTGAATCATGAGCCGACTCAGGAAAAGAGGGAAACCTCAATGGGAGTTTTGTTTCCTGATATAGAGCTAGAAGAGAAGTGGAGCTGAAAGACTTATTTTCTCCTATCAAGAAATGGTCCAGAAGGGAGACTTGCTTGCTGAAGGAGCTAAAATCATAATCTGGTTCGCAATTGCTGACCTGAGTCTGTTGAACAGAGAAATAATGTGTGAGAGCTACCACACTTCCCTGTGAGGGGCCCCAGCTCCCGCCTGGGCTCCCACCACCATGCACCCACCCTGGAGAGGGGAGCCACGCCCTCCTGCAGACACAGAGCAGTGCAGGTGTGGAGTGCTCTGAAGCACGTATCTGCACCGAAGCTTCCAGGGACTAGGCCCACCCCACTCACTCTCTTCTTGAGTAAATAAGAGTAATAAGGATAAAGGACAACAGGTGGGACCTGAATGCTCTAGGGAGCGGGTGTAGCTCAGTGGTTGAGCACCTGCTTCCCACGTACAAAGTCCTGGGTTCAATCTCTGGTACCTCCTAAAAAATAAAAAAATAAAAAAATTCATGCAGTCTGCAAATACCAACAAGACTTTTTTTTTTTTTTTTTATTTTTTTGGAGGGAGGAGGGGACCTGATAACATAATTTATCATGTTTATCTTTAAAGGTTGAGGGAAGTTTTGAGGAAAAAGAATAGTAAGGAAGGATTTTTCTATGTACTATTTTAGTGAGAAACTGCTTAAGAGTTCAGAAAGAAATCTTTTACATTGGTGGACTTTCTGGTAAATCGTTTTGAGACAACCGGTTAGGTTTTCTGTTTTACTGGGAGTGAGGGGAGTGTTTGGAGAGCCAGAAAAAAATTAATAGACTATTTTTAGAGCAGTTTTAGGTTTATAGAATAATTGAGCAGAAAGTACAGACAACTCCCATTTACCACTCTGCCCCCACCCCCCATTTTCCCTATTATTAACATATTGCATTAGGTTGGTGCATTTGTTACAACTGATAGACCAATATTGAGCTATTATTACTAACTAAAGTCCATGGTTTCATTAGGCCTCACTGTTGCACAGCTCTATGTGTTTGGCAAATGCCTCAAGTTCTGTATCCACCATTAAAGAACCATGCAGAATATTTTCTCTGCCCTAAAAATGCCCTGGGCTCCACCTATTCATTCTCCTCCCCACCCTAACACCACAACCACTGAAGTTTTTACTGTCTCTAGAGTTTTGCCTTTTCCAGAATGTCATAGAGTTGGAATCATGCAGTATATAGCCTTTTCAACCTGGCATTTTTCACTTAGCAATATATTTGTAAGTTTTCTACAAGTCTTTTAGTGATTCCTATCTTTTTTATTGGTGAATAATATTCCATTGTATGGATGTACCACAGTTTGCTTATCCATTCACTTATGGATGTGTACTTGGTTGCCTCTAGTTTTGAGCAATTATGAGTAAAGCTGCTATAAACAAACATTCATGTGCAGGTTTCTGTGGGGGCCTAAATATTCAGTTCATTTTGGTAAAACTTAGGAATGCAATTGCTGGATTGTAAGATAAGACTTGGGGCTTTGTAAGAAACTACCAAACTGTCTTCCAAAGTGGGTTTATCATTTGGTATATTTTAATTTGCTGTTCTCTAATGACAAATGATGATGAGCATTTTTTCATATGCTTATTTTCCATCTGTATAGCTTCTATGGAGAGGTGTCTATTCAAATCTTTTGCCCATTTTTAAATTGAGTTTTTTGTTTTCTTATTGTTGAGTTTTAAGAAGTCTTTGTATGTTTTGGATACAAGTCCTCTGTCAGATATGTGTTTTGCAAACAGTTTTTCCTAGTTTGTGGCTTACCTTTTCATTCTCTTAACAATGTCTTTTGCAAAGCAGAGGTTTTTAATTTTAATGAAGTCCAACTTAGCAATTTTTTTCTTTTATGGTTAGTGCTTTGGTGTAGAACCTAAGAGCTCATTGCCAAACCCAAGGTCACCTAGGTTTTCTCTTATGTTATATTCTAGAAGTTTTATGGGTTTGCATTTTACTTTTAAGCTTATGATCCATTTCTAGCTTACTTTTGTGAAAGGTGTAAGATCAGTGTCTAGATTCATTTTTCGCTCATGGATGTCCCATTGTTCCAATACCATTTGTTGAAATGACTGTCCTTTCTCCATCATTTGTCAGAGGCCACTTGACTGTATTTGTGTGGGTCTAATTCTTAACTCTATTTTTTTCCACTCTTGACTTGTCTCTTCTTTCCAATACCACACTGTCTTGATTGCTGTAGCTTTCCAGGGAGTCTTGAAGTTGGGTAGTGTCAGTTCTCTTTGTTCTTCAAAACTGTTGGTTCTTCTGGATCCTTTTGCTTTTTCATATAAACTTTAGAATCAGTTTGTCAATAACCACAAAAGTAAGTTGATGGGATTTTGATTGCAATTACAGCAAATCTATAGATCAAGTGGGAAAAAACTGGCATCCAAACAATATTGAGTCTTCCTATCCATGAACATTTAATCAGACATTTGGTTTCTTTCATCAGAGTTGTATAGTTTTCCTTATATAGATCTTATAAATATTTGGTCAGATTTATACCTAAGTATTTCATCTCTTTTGGTTCCAGTGTAAATGGCATTGTGTTTTTAATTTCAAATCCCATTTGTTCATTGCTGCTATATAGGAAAGTGATTGACTTTTGTATATTAACCTTGTATCCTACAACCTTGCTATTACCTTAAGGAATTTGTTGATTCTTTGGGATTTTCTAGAGACACAAGCATGTCATCTGTGTATAAAGACTGTTCTTTCCAATCTGTATACTTCATGTTTTCTCACACTAGCTAGTTTTTCCAATACATTGTTGACTAGGGGTAGTGAGAGAGGACATCTATGCCTTGCTCCTGGTAGTAGGGGAAAGCATCTAACATTAAATATGAAGTTAGCTGTAGGATTTTATAGATATTCTTTATCAAATTGAGGAAGTTTCTATTTCCAGTTTGCTGAGGTTTTTTTTTAATCATGAATGGTGTTAGATTTTTCTGCATCTATCAATCTTACGATTTTTCATATGATCTTTCTTCCTTAGTCTGTTGATGTCATGAATTATATTAATTGATTTTCAAATGTTGAACCAGCCATGCATACCTGGAATAAGCCTACATATTCATGGTATATAATTCTTTTTATATGTTGTTGGATTCAATTTGTTGACTTTTTTTTTTTTAATTTTTTGTCTATATTCATGAGAAATATTGGTCTGTAGTTTCCTTTCTTGTAATGTTTTTATCTGGTTTTGGTTTTAGGGTAATTTTGGTCTCAAAGAATGAGTTAGGAATTGTTTCCTCTGCTTCTATTTTTTAGAATGGATTGAAGAGAAATAATATCATTTTTTCCTTAAGTGTTTTGTGGAATTGACCAGTGAAACCATCTGGGCATAGTGCCTTCTGTTTTGGAAGCTTATTAATTATTGACTCAATTTTTAAAATAGATATGGAGTTACTGAGATTATCTATTTCTTGAGTGAGTGTTTGTAGATTGTGTCTTTCAAGGGCTTGGTCCAGTTCATATAAGCTATCAAATGTATGGGCAAATAATTGTTCATAATATTCCTTTATGATCCCCTAGGTCACTTTTTATGCCAAATTAAGTTGGCAATGGATGCAAGATTTAAACATACAAAAATAAATCATAGAACAAATAGCTGAAAACATGAGTGAATCTTTCTATTGTTCTGGCACTAACCATGTACCTGTAAGTACTTTACATGTAATAACTGACAACAATACTAGGAAGTAGGTATTATTCTCTGTATTTTACAGATGAGGAGACTGAGGCATAGAGGGGTTAAGTGTCTTGCCCAAGGTTCTAGAGCTAGTAAGCAGAAGAGACAGGATTTGAACTGAGCAGTCTGGCTTGAGAGTTTGTGCTTTCAACTAATATATACACTGCTTCTATGATGACCAAAAACTAGAAGCCATAAAGGAAAAAAATATATATGGTGTTCTCCAACGTATTCTATCTATACACATACATGATGTTTAAGTTTCTAAGTTTAAAAATATCATAAATGGAGTAAAAAAAAAATAAACAAAAATTGGGAAAATATTCACAACATATATTACAGACAAACTACTGCATTTTTTAATATACAAAGAGCCAATATGAATCATTAAACAAATGGATAACCTAAGTTTAAAAGAAAAAAAAGACAGACCTGAACAGTTCACTGAAAAGAAATACCAAAGGCCAATGAGCTTATACGTAATGTCACTAATTTTTAAAAAGTGCAAGTTAAGATACCAATACCAATTTTATCATTTTACCAATATCATACTGTCAAACATTGAAAAGTTTAGTAATACTCAGTATTTGACCTGGTTGAGTTAAAAACAGACACTCACACCCTATTGTTGGAAGTGTGAATTGGTAGAACTTTTAGATGGTAATTTGGCAACACCCATCAAAACTTCTAATGTACCTATCATTTGACCTATTAACTTCACTTCTTAGTTCTCTCTTCCATGAATGACCTTGTATAAGTGGCCAAAGACATATATGTACAGGAATGTTCTCTGCATCTGTTTATATCAGTGCTTCTCAATATATGGTCTCTGCCCCAGTGATGACATTCACCAGTTGTTTGTTACTAGCACGTGAGGAGATAAGGGGATTGTGCCAGAATGCAAATCAAAGACATCTGTCAGCGCACTGTCGGTTCTTTTTATTTATTTTTTAATAGAAAGACTTTCTCAATGAAGAAAGCAGTCCATTGATTTACATTCTGGTGCAAGCTCTTTATCTCAGTGTGAAACAGCACTCAGAGAATATCACTGGTTTATAAAAACTAAAAATCAGAAATAATCAGATGGCCTGGCATTGGAGAATTTGCTAAAAAATTATAGTGTTTTTAAAAAATAGAATTCTAAGCATTAATTTAAAGTAATGAAATATATATACACACATATATATACATATACTATACACATATTATATATACCTGACGGAGTGGAAAATGTCACAGTAAGCATAGTAACAAGTGCAAGATGAAAAAATGAACAGTTTTGGGAAGGATGCACAAGAAATTGCTGACCATGGTTATCTTTGGGATATGGGATTGGGAGGTGGTAAGATAAGGAGTAGGACTTTTGAGCTTGTGGCCTTCTGTACTGCTTAAATTGTCCCACGGATAGCAAAATTTGCATTTGTGATTTTTAAAAACTCTACTCAAATTTCAAATCTTCTTTAAAAGGCAAGGATGCAAGTTAGATTAGACTCATTGCAGCTTAAATTTCCAGAAACTGGCTTTGGACTAAACTTTGTTTCAGAAGACTTATTGAGACAATCTTTACATGGGATGCATTCCCAGGGAGTTATTTTTGTAAAGATGTTAGAATACACCGGTTTGTTGTTTTGAACTCAGAAAGTTTATGATGGCCCATGCACACTTCTCCCAAACTAAAATTTAGAAGGGTCTCAAAGCTAGTAAGGGGTGAAGTTGAGATTCTATTCAGAGCCAGAGCTATAACCATTTAATTATGATCACGATAATTGTTACAAAGTGCTCAAAAGGGCCCAAAGATGGTAGACCATAAATGCGTTATTTGACAAAAATCTATATGCATCATGTAAATCACAACTTATATTGCCAAAAAGTATGGGATATTAGGCCTTCAGGGGTCATCTGGAAGACACTAATAATCGTTAACGTTTGCGCAGTGCTGTGCAGTTGCAAAGCACTTTATAGCCACTGTCTCAGTTAATCCTCCCAACAGGCCTGGCGGAGGTAGCATTTCCTGGGCTTCGTTTGACAGATGCAGACGCTGGGGTATGGAACGCTTAGGCTCGTCCCCCAGCTAAGTCGGGTCGCGCCGGCCACCATCCTCACGGCTGGCCCGCCCTGCCCGCCCGGACTGAGCCGCCCCAGGCAGCAGCCTGGCCTGCTTGTTCTGATTCTCTGTGTTTATTTCATGATGTTATGCCATTCCGCTGGCTGAGCTTCAAAGCAGCCCACGGCTGCTGCCACTGTTTGCTAAACAGTGCTACTTGGAGCAGGCAGAGGACAGACGGCGGTTTAGAGCTGGAGCTGGTCAGCGCGCACAGCGCTGCGCAGGGCAAAGGGGGAAGGCGAAGGAAGGGCACTGCCGGGCGCGCTTTGGGTTTTATCAGCGCACCCCTTAGCCCTCCAGGAAGCTCAAAGTGATGCTTGGGAACCCTTACATTTTTTAAATGTAACATTTTATGTAATCTAAGTATCTTTTAGAAAAAATAAAAATATATGTATTAAAAAAGAATGAAGTGCACAGTTACATGCAATAAAAAAAAAAAAAGTGCTAATAATATAATCTCCCTGGAAGCTCTCTAACCCTAATACCAATTTGCACCACTGATTACACCTGTCACTTCCTAAGGCTCTTTGTTAATCTGCCCGTGTCTCCCATTCCATCTATGCCTCTACTTTCCTGCACATAAACTGTAGACAGAGGAATTAAAATTGTGCTATAAGACCTGCCACTGTTGAGCGTCTCCTCCCTGCCACACTCCGTGGCAGGCACTTTTATATACTGTGTGTCATCTTGGAATCCCATGGCAAACTCTACAAGGCAGGGCTCAAAACGCCCACATTGCTGATGAAGCATCTGCGTGTGACCGAGGGTCTGCAGCGCAGAGTAAAGGGGGGTGCAGCTGCGATTCAAACGCGGCACTAAGTGGTTTCAAAGCCGACATTCTCTTTCCAGCACACAGCACAAAGTAATAATGCTTACTGTATTAGCCACTGGAAGAAGGTATTTTTGTGAAAAAGTCCATTTTAAAGTTATGTGTTTTAATCATCAGCATCATACCCTCTTTTCCTTGTCTCTTTTTTTTTTTTTTTAAAAGATTTTATTTATTTATTCATTTGTCCCCCCCTTGCTGCTTGCGCTCGCTGGGTCAGCTAACCACGCCGTGCGGGCGGGCTTGCCTTCACCAGGAGGCCCCGGGAACCGAACCCGGGGCCTCCCATATGGTAAACGGGAGCCCCACTGATTGAGCCACAGCCGCTTCCCTCCTTGTCTCTTAAAAGGTGGGGCTGGTGGTCTAAGGTGATGAAATTCAAACCTAATACAAACACAGCGCTCCCGTATCATATCTCTTACCAACCTAAGAAGAATGATGGCATAGAATGGCCCCTTCTGTTCTACTTCTTTCTCCACCTGGTCAGCTCTCAAAGGAAAACAAAATGCATATGATCATTGAGGTCTAGAAATTAACTTTTATTTTAAATCTGTCAAGAACTCCTGGCAGTTATTAATTTTATTAAAATGATTACATATGGCAAAACAAAGAAGAGAGGTAATTCTATTTCTCTATAGCATAAATTATGAGTTAGATGCTCAGCTGCTGGCTCAGCAGTGTTCAAGATTCCTTTAAAGGATCGGGGTGGTGGTGGTGGATTTTCATTTCCAGAAAATGTTAAAGCAGCAAAAGAAAAAATAAATTAAAGGTAACTGCAATTGGAAATATTGTCAAGGATGTGCGAACTGTAAAATCTTCTTGACATGCTTACAGGCCAAACTCCAAGCTTTGGTATTTTAAAAAAATCTTGTGAATAGCTGTACCACATTGGCTTGTCATCTGTAATTTATAACTCAGAACAAATTTGTTGATTCTTTTTTAAAAGAAGGCAAAAGTGAACCATGACTAATTCAAATAAAAAAAACAACAACCAGCATTCATTCATCTAACTGAAATACATCAAAACAAAACAAGTTATTAAAGCATTTAATATGAGAATAACTTATATTAGTATGATAAAGAGTGAAGTACTTATCCTTGGTTTTCATTGACAAGCTCACATTTGGGCTACATCGGTTTATAAAGATTCCAAAGCTTTTGCCATGGATCTGTAACTACTTAAGGATGTAAATCAAAAGAACTCATACTTCATCTGATCATACAGTCATAACATACATATCTTGCTTTGCACTTACTGTTACTGCAAACAGCAATTTAGAAAACAAAGTAAAAATATATATATACACACAAAATATTTTTATATCAAGTTATCTTCATGACACTAAATAAACCCAATCCCCAAATGCTATGTTACATGAAAAAGTGTCCTACAGTTTATATCAAGACTGATATTGTCCATGAATCAACTGGAGCAGCCTTTGGCTTTAAAAGCATTTTGCAAAATAAAGAAAAATGTCACCGCATGGCTGCGCTATTGGCTCTGAAACGCACTTACAAAAATGCTTTCCAGTTAAAAAAACAAAACCAAACAAAACACAAAACTACAAAATAGATTACATACCCAGAAAAAAAAATCCTACTCTAAAAGAATCAAATCCTTTTCAGTTTTCTGTAGCACATACACTCTGCTATATTTGGCTTCTCCATTGTTTATTCAAGTTTCAGGTCCTCCCAAGCTGTTTAGACTCTTCTTGTTTGATTGAAAAAGATATTCCTCTTTCTTGATATTGACTCATCTCACTCAATGGTAGTCTAATTTAAAAATAAAGTGTTCTTTGTTTTAATACATGATTTCACTTAATTTTTACTATAATGTCCTACTTGGCAAAATTCAGAGACCATGCAATGTTTTGTTTTCCATATGTTTTCCATTTAAAAACCAACTTTACGTGTGTATACGTATATTCGCATAGAGATACATTTCTTCCATTGTCTTGTTCTCATTGCAATATAAATTGTCCATCTGCAATTGTAATTTGAAATGAACCAAAGAAAAGGCTTTTGGTCATTCATATGAAAAAATTCCCACCACAAAAAAACACCGAGCTCTAATGCAAACAGTACCATGTTTTAAAAACTAAACTATAGGTTTAGTTCTCACAGGAAAATTTCGAGTTATTTACATAATAGCGTCTTAAAAAAACAAAAACAAAAACAAAAAACCAGCAAAACTTGAGAGAAAGTAAGTCCAAATTAATCCTAAAGGGCATTGTGGTGTTTTCTAGCAGTGTTTGAAAAAGTTTTTCTGATCACAATGCATCCGTTCCTATTTTAAATTCGTCTGAAGGAACAATTTCTTAAAGGTACACACTTTGTGGATCACTGCACCTTTCATTCTGGAAGTGTGAGACCCATCAAATATGCAGGCAAGCAGATGCATAAAAAACTGCACTGTTGTTCAGGACAGCCCGCTGAGCAATTTAAAAAGCTGCAGAATTTTTTAAAAAAGGAATATTTCATTTGGGCTGAACAGATTTTCAAGTTTTAACATGTAAATTACTGAATACATCTCACGGGCTTTCAGCAATTATGATTTCAGTCCTGGAATGGTTCGGTCCATCTGGGATGATACACACGACTAACGAGCGTTACGGCGTTGTCACTTTGAGGCAGAGCTGTTCTGCTACGCCCACGTCGTAGCTTATTTGGGCGAAGCAAGGCACTTACTGTAATGGCAATGTAGACATTTTATGCATAGTTTGAGTAACATAAAATAAGTTAATATTATCGATTAAAATGAGTTTTTTTTTTTTTATAACTTATATGTTTTTTAATAGAAGCAATTAAATGATATACTTAGGATAATTAAAAATCAAGAAGCGCCTGCAAAAGGTCAACTGCTTTTCTGACCATGTTGGGGAAAGCGCCATTTTCACTCTTGTTTCGGCTCCGAGGAGGAGGATTTCTGAAAAACACCGCCATGGAGGGACAGACATAGATTTGAGCCGCAAAGCCACAAGCTCTCAAAAGGGCTGCGCCAGCGGCACTTTGACTGTCTTTACTTCTGCTATGTGCGACGACTTCTGGATGATGCAGCTGGTGGTCCCCTGGAGTTTGTCCTTTCCCTGGGCAAGATTTGTTAAGGCCATGGCTGCATTGATCTCCTTCCAGTACGTGTCATCCTTGCTCGGCCCCCGTCTGTTGGCTGCACTGGATTTAAGCAAAACAGAAAGAACATGATCAAATTCACGGTGGTAGAAGCTGAAAACGCCATCACAGAAAAGCACATAAAAACATTGCTCACCTGTCACCCTTACTGGATCCATTTTCCAGAGTGTCTGTCAAGAAAAGCAAAAAATTCAATTACTTTTCTTTCTTTCTTTTTTTTAATCTCAGGAGTTTCACCATTACCAGGAATGAAAGTTCATCAGGAAATATGACTGAAAATAAGGGTTATAATTTTTTTCACAGGATATAGGAGTTTAACTTACCATGCAAAAAAAAAAAAAAAAAAAAAATCTCTTTGCAAAGAAAGCAGAAAATAAGGCACTTCACGAGAGTAGGTATAAAGAATTAAAGGAGCTTTCACAGATACACAGAAATCTGAGGTTAATTTACTATGAGAAATTGGGCCTTTCTGTCAGGAGGCCAAATGGCATAGGGAAAAGAGTAGTGCCTGGACTTTGAGAAGGTTCTGGCTTAGCCCTACAAGCACCTGTTGTGTAACCAGGCAGATTACAATGCCCTACAACTCGGGATTCCACTTTCTCAACTCTACTGTAAGGGGTTCCCAGAAGATCTGGAGGGGTCTTTGGCTCTTTATTCCATGATTCCAGAGGGATAAAACCTTCATCTCAGAAAAAAGAGGGACCCTTTGGCTAGTCAGCCAATGAGTAACAGAGCCAATGCTGACAGCAACACAGTTCTTCCTGGCATATTAGAGAAGCAGACACCGGTCTCCATCCTCCAGACTCTGCCACGTCCTTCTTGACCAAGCAACAGCAGAACACGCGAGTCAGGAGGCTAGTTTCGGTTCACCTTTGGTTTTAAGCTGGCTGCCTCACTCAAAACACCAATTTCTATCAACACCACTGAAGTATGAAGACAGATGGAACTGGATCTTGCTCTTGGTTGACTCTCTCTGGTGTGGCTACTTTGGCTAAAAGAACCTGGTACTGGGAACAGAGAAAGAGACACACTGGAGAGGAGAGCGTAGGTGGTGAAGAGAAGGTGCCAGCGTGGCATGTGAGGGGAGGCGAAGAGTGGGGTGGGGGCTCTCCGTCAGTCTGTGACTCCACAGTGACAAAGTGGCTCAGCTGCCACCAGCAGCAGCAGCAGCTAGGAACATTACTGAGGAGCCCGGGAAGCGTGGAAAAGGCAGTGGCTGCTCAGGGGCCGTGTGTGGTCTATGGCCTTGGAAAGCTGTCTTTTCCTGCCGTCCGTCCTCATCCTTTCTCTTACCTTCCCCAGCTCAAAATTTTCTCCCTTATGCTCAGGACTAGTTGGACAAGGCCGGCATAACTTCCAAATCTGGGCTCCAGAGAGTCACAGACCTAGAAGCAGCTTGAGAGGACGAACACTAACATGATGATAATATCAACCAAACAGGCAAAGTTTCCCAGGGAAGAGAAGGTCAAGAGAGAATAGCCGGGAAACGGCTGTGGCTCAATCAGTGGGGCTCCCGTTTACCATATGGGAGGCCCCGGGTTCGGTTCCCGGGGCCTCCTGGTGAAGGCAAAGCCCGCCCGCACGGCGTGGTTGGCTGACCCAGCGAGCACAAGCGGCAAGGGGGGGATAAATGAATGAATAAATAAAATCTTAAAAAAAAAAAAAAAAAAGGGAGAATAGCCGAGCGGTCACGCGGCTCAGGCAGGAGGCTTCCGGGGACCCTGTGCGCGCCGTGGAAACCGCCAGTCAACGGAAGTTCACCTCTTGAGCTCTTTGCACCACCACCTGCCTAGGGACCCAGGGAATGTGAAAACAAACAACAAAAGGAAAAGACTTAGTGAATAAAAGGCATGGTGGTTGTGAATAAAGGAGATCACGTGGGCTCTGCCAAAAAAACCAGAACCAGACGTCCGCTCCTTCCGTCTCCTTCAGCTCAATGTTCAGGCGCATGTTTTAAGGTTTTTGGGGAAATACCCGGCTCCGTGAGCAGCTGGGCTGTCACCCTTTGGAGCCCTGTCAGCCTCTGGGCCTACTGGCCCCTCCTTCGCCGGCTGGCATGGTTAGCGACACCTCTGCTCTTTTGATAATTTTGGAAGTATAAAATTACCCACGTAAATAGAGGGCAAGAGTGGTTATTTCTAATACACAGAACTCCGGTAATCCCAACGCACAGATCACTGCCATGGGCTCGGCATGCTAGGCACTTTGTGTCTCAGCCTCTTCACTGTAGACAGTCGCCAGCCTCTGCCGTGTCTATTAGGGCACTGCGCATTCAGGACTGTTACCTGCAGATCTTTAACTCAGTAATGACACGGACGGGGCACCACCAGAACAGAGAGCAAGTCAAGGCCTTTGTTTAGGAAGAGGAAAGCGAACAACTGTGGCCATTTTAGAGAGGAAAAAAGAGGAGGCAGGCCTTTGCTCCGCTTTGCCCACAAATTGCAGTACCTCTGTTGCCAAAGCGAAGCAATGGGTTATGGAGAGATTTATTCAATGGAAAGACTTGGCTAAAGCAGAATAAGTTCCACAAAGCTTAAATAACGCCAGGGAAATAACAAAACGTGATTTAGAAAAGACCCTGTAACAGATGCTCTGGCTTCCAGACGAAGCAGGCTCACGGACATGGGGTAACTGGCTTCCCTACCTGAATGGTCAACCTGACAGTGACTGACCCCTGGGCAGACCCGAAGGCGGCCTGTGGCAGTCGAGGACGGAACGGATTACAGAGAGCCCAGAAATGTCGTAAGGTGCAGAGCCTGCCTGCAGCACGAGCTCTTCACCGGCAGGGTCCATGGGGCGCTTCGACTTGGATGCAGAGTGGATCTGCATGTCCTGCAGCCCCGTGGAGCCTGGTCCCTGCTAGCGCTCCCAGGGGCTGCCTCCTTGGACTCGCTCCACCGAGAAAGCCGTTTACGACAGCCAACTGCGAAACGAGAACATTCTGCTTACTCTCTTGGTGTATGTGTTTTAAGTTCGGTGCCTACAAAAATACCTTGGAAGTGTGAAAACACACAATTCCTCCAATCCCGCTCGGGTATCCTGAATTCGTTTCACGAATTTCAACATTGTACCAGGCAGCATTCAAAAGCCTGAATCCTGCTTGCATTTTTAAGACGATGGGCATCTTTAATGTTATTAGATATGATTCAGGTTCCTTTTCCAGCAACAGAGGACAAGTCTTCATCAAAAGCAATGAATAAAAAAAATGTCTTGCTTCGTTGTCAATAGTCAGTGCTAAAAATTGCTGGTGTATAACAAAGCTCAATCGCAAAGCCTGAAAACCAACAAGAAAAGGCTGACTACTGCTGCTTCTGGGGGTCGCCGTGTCGAGGGTGGTTTTGGTTAGAAAAATAAATGGGTGTTAGAAAGGCATGTTTTTCTTCTCCCTGGGATTGGTGGGCTGCCAGTGTCTCCTGGATATTACACATCCAAGAGGCACCTCCCGTGGAGGGGTGAGTTCCAGTTCCCAGAAGAACTAGCAAAAGGAAGAGTGCAAACAGGGGCCCTTTTACTCAGAAACATTTGTGCTTTTGTAAGAAAGTGAAGGACTAAACAGATCTGGCCGTTGGGGGAGATTTTCCTATTTGTTATTCTGAGATGAAATCTGGGGAAATATCTCCACTGTTTTAGAGAACCCGGTATCATTTGAGGGGAACTGAGACAATGTACAGTCTACCCATTATATTAAATGTTGTAATGTGTTTCTTTTTTTCTTATGTTCTTTTCCTCTGAAGCACAAACGTGCTGGCTTGTCTGTCTTTTCTGCCAATTGCAGTGTTTAGGGAGAAGAGGGACTATTGTACCCACCGCCCAGTGCCCGTGGGGCTCAAGCCACAGCTGCCTGCTGCGTCTAGGGGGGTCTCCCTGGCTTCTTGCCAGAAGTGACACCAGCAGCTCAAGAAACGATTTGACAGGGAGAAGGAAGGATTCTGAACCCTGCCGAGAAGCCCAAGTCCCAAGCCTGAGATAGCGCCTGGTCTGAGCATCTTCCAGGCATGCGTGGGGCTTGGGGTTTGCCTGCCCCACACTCCGCAGCTGCGGCTCTTTACTCCGTGAGTGGCTTGGCTGAGTCTCTCCGAGTCTGAGCTAAAATGTCTTTTCAGAGTCTAAGGTTCCAGAAATCAGCTCCACTGTCAATTGCCATAAAAGCAACTGGTTGGCAGGAAGAGGTTATTGAATCAGCCAAAAGAGCGTGTTTTAAGACCAAAAAAGAAAAGGAAAGAAAAAAAGAGGTGCGTCGCTAGGAAAATGTGGGATGCTGTAAAACCCAAATCATGTTGGAACTTAAAGAGGGGCTATCCTATGTTTGGACACGTGTTTCCTTATAAAGTTAAGGAGAGAGACAATTATACAGAAAACCCAGTTCCACTGAGACCTGAGATATGTAAGCACAAAACTTAGTGGGTAAAGTGTCTCCTCACCTTTGATGAATGCAATTTATAAACACACTAATTCTGATACGTATATTCCTGAAAGTGGCCTCTGTGGGTGTACAGAGAGACAAAATATGGACAAATAATTTTCTCTGAGTTTTTTTCCCCAAATTTAATCAATAAACCCTAAAGTTAGGAATGTTTTAAAATACTTCACCAAATATGAGTCACACCACTGAAACAAATAAAAAGAAGATTAAGAATATGGGTATTTTAAAACGAAATAACCTAAAGTCATATTTCCCTAAATTAAGATGGAGAGAGTGGAAGAGAAGAAACTTTAGGGAACAAGGGAAAGGGAGATGGGTAAGTGAGAAATCATTACTGAAATAGCTCTACCAAGAGGGAAAAACAAAGGCAGGCCACTGGAACTAGTTGGTGGACAGAGAAGGCCACCCAAAAGTCCAAGAAAATCAAAGAAGGCATTGGCGGTCATCAGGACCTGGCCTGGTGCCCTTGCAGAGATTAAAAGCGGGGCCTGTGGCGATGATCCAAAGCTCGAAAACGACGCCTCCGTGTGCTCGGTGAGCTGTGGGGCCATCACTGGTGAGAGCAGGCATGGAAAGCCGGAGGTCAGCATCTGATCTCAGAAGTCCAGCGGGCTCCTGGGCCACCAGGTCAGCTTCTGGAGTGATTTACGCACTTGGAACCCCAGAGGAGAGAACGAGACTCTGGGGAGCTGGGCAGGTGCAAAAACCTCGATGAACATTCTGACACACTGACTGCTCCAAATGTGTGGCTCCTGAAAAAATGCACACCGCCATCCCCAGCCTCCCTGCTCACATGGCCCCCCTTCTCCACTTCCCCACGCCAGTGGGTTCAGGCTATAAAAAAGAAAATAAAGGGCACACATGAGCCTTCCACTTAGAGATGAGTATTAATGTTTCAATGAAGGGCCATCTAAGCAAGTACATATTTAAGAAAATGGGATCATTCTGTACATATGTTTTATAACCTCATTCCCCCTCCCCCCACTATGGCAGTGGGTTTAGCCTGTCAAATAGAAATCAAATAGAAACAGCTTGCAAGAATTCAAAATCGAGCTACATCCAGGTCAAACTTGAATATGGAGAGACTCAAATGTCACAAGAAGGGGTTGTCTTTTAAAGCAGCCATTATTAACATTCATTGAATGCGTTATTCTCATGCCAGGCACTAAGCCTGCAACTCTACAAACGTTATCTGGTTAAATGCTCCTAATAACCCAATGAGGTAGCGCCACAGCCCCTACCCACAAAGGCACTGTGGCTCAGTGGCGTCAAGGACTCAGGAAATGGGGCTCATGAGAGGCAGACACAGGTCAGCTGACTCCAGAGGCCACGTTAGCACTGCACTGCATTCCATCATCGTGTCTGAAGCCCCAGGCAAAGACCTCATCCTAATGCATCCCTGACCCAGAAAGCCCGAGCAGGGATAATGGATTGAAGACCTAGTAACACACTTTCTGTTCTTTGTTAGGAATTTAGATGGTAGTGATACAAAAAGAGTCCTTTTTTTCCCCTCTTTAGTGACTTAATCTATAATCTCAAGGAATCTATCCAAATCACGGAATGGGGAATCTAAATGAGTTCTCTGGAGCTCTTCCTGACACCTAAACAGGAATGATATTTCAATAGATGTGATCTCCCCGCTATCACTCTTCTAGGGCCCCAAGCACGAGTCACTGCAAACTTAGCTGTTGCTGAATCACTGGTAGAGGAAAGTTTTGTGGTTATCTTCTTTTTGGGGGCAGAGCTGTGAATGAGCAACAATAAATTATTCTGAGTGTTATTTACCCAAACAAAGAAAAAAGCACCCAAAATCTGTTAATGCCTAAACCACTTCTTCCAGCTCCATCGACCAAAATTGAGTTCCACTTCAAAACTTGAGGATAACAGGAAGAGACTGCACCCAAAGCTTGGTGAAAGTCAAGGCTACTGACTGATTATAGAAGAATTATCAGGAGGCTGGCTCGTTTTGAGTCTAGAGGTGTGAGGGCTTGGGAAGCTTTCTGAATGGGGGAGAATTATAAAATGAAAACCATCTCATCTTCATGGAAAGATCTAGTGTTTTTTTCTTCTGCAATACACTAGCTAAATTATTTATCCTGGGGCCTTATAGAATGACTGGCTTCCGAAGTCATTTCAGAGGTTGCAGAGAAGCTTTTTCAAAAACTAAGCAGTGTTTCCTCCAGCCATGACTTTCACCATCTGGCCGAAGCTCCCTCCTTCCTGCTACTCTCTGTGGCCGGCCGCGTGCTCTGGCCAGCTGTGCCCAGAGGTCCTGCATCTACAGCACCCCGACCTTCGGCTACCTTCCTGTCAATGCATGGCCACCCCCAGAATCTGCTACCAGAAAACAAAAATCAGAAACCATACCCCTCTCCCTTGGACCAACAGTGAAGGGTGAATTGCCTTCTCAAGGCTTTCAGAATAGGTTCTGTTTCTGTCAATAACAACAGCAGCACAAATTCAACAAAGCAGCTTTATCGTCCCAGGCATACCCAGGTCTGCCTGCAGGTAGCTCGGGGAAAGCGCCACTGGGCTCCTTATCAATTCCGGAGCTATGGCCTCCATAGCGCTGCCTCATCAGGCAGAGCAATAGGGCCTGGGCTGGGTGGCGCCTTATGAACTCCCAGTTGTGTCTCTGGCAGAACGCACATCTGTTCTGACCTCCTTAGTCTGGGCAGGTGCACTAGAGGTGCAGGAAGTGGGATGTGTAACTTGAAAATAACCTTTCAGAATAAACAATGCAATCCAATGATAATGCTTCAACTGCACTTTCAAGCTCTTTTTCCCTGGACATCTTAAGTATTTTATGCTTGACGCTAAGTTATTCTGCACAGTCCCATCAACCAAGACAGCTCCTCTGTGATCTGAAAGGCTCCACCTTCCCAAGTTGAACATTTTTGGTTTGAAATTTCACTTTGAAGATTAGAATGGAGCCTTTGGGGAGGAAATTGTTGGTGAGTGACCAGAAAGGGGATCTGGAAATGTTAAATCTCATTTCTAGTCTTGGCTGGCTGTTCTGACTACGAGGGTGGCCTGGGGGAGACAGAGAGGCAGGGTAGTGCAGTGGTTAGGAGACCGTACCCTCGAACCCACTGGCGCGAGTGGGATTCCTGTAACACCTCCTACTATCTGCTGACGAGGTGGCCCGCTGCCTGACTTCGTGCTTCACTCTCCCTACCGACAGAATGGGGATAAGAGCACAAAACTCAGTGCTATTACGAGGACTAAATGAATTAATATCTGTGAAACACTTGGAAGAGAGTCTGAGCTCATACACCAAACCCTGTATAAAGGCTTGTTAAATAAATCTAAAAAATTAATCTCTTCTCGCCTTATTTTTCTCATCTAGAAGATGGAGCCGAACCAGAAAAAATTTAGTATTGTTTGCATATTTAACATGAAAAACATTATGTAAGGATAAAATATTTTAACTCTGGGCAAAGTCCATCAACTCAGATTCACGGACTAAGTGTGCAGAATCTTGCATTCTCAAAGACAATATGGCTTTTCTGATGTTATTCTGTGTCAAAGACTGTAGCATGCCAAGACCAAGAGTACTGGAGGCACATTAAAGAGGCGCTATTCATGCTAAGTGTCTAATGGATTTTGTTATTTCATTTTCTCAAGGGGGATACTGGAGATGTTACCCAAACTCGTTCATCCCTGAAAACGAGCTTTCCAGCCAAAGTCTCAGAAAATGACCTCCCAACTATGCATGAGTAATTTGTGTGTCTGTGTGCTCCAAGGAGCAGTAATTGTTTGTGAAAGCACTCCTTTTTTTCCCCCTCAGGCAAGCTGGGCTACTGGTTCTGAAAACGGATGTACTTACCCTGAATCTCAGCTAAGCCTTAATTTTGTTCCCACATCCCAATATTGATATCCATCTTCTAAGTTCTTCAATAGCACAAAGGCTTTTGCCCCCGAGATCAGCAGGTCGCCGCCACACTCTAGAAGCTCTAGAAGGCTGCACTCGCTCCGCACACAGACAGCTGTGTGGCGTTGGGTGCTAACAAGCCTTTCTTCAGCAACAAGGCCTTTGAAGCAGAAAAACGTGTATCTGTCATAACCTAGAAATTGGTTGGAGAGATCTGGGCCCCACCCATCTATTCTCAGGCGCCTCAGATCTCTGAAAAGCCACCACAAAGTCGTTTCCTTTGATGTACGGACCACGGTGTGTCTCTGAGTTGGCTCAGGGCACTGCCGTGCTTTTCAAGTTCCTCAAATTACCATCGTCAGAAATGACACTTGAGACGGGGGTGTCGGTGCTAAGCCCGTCTGACTGTGTTAACACCAGAAATGACACAGCAAGACGTGACATTCACAAGCTTCTTGGCTCGTTTAAAAGAGCAGCAAGTGACAGTTTCTCGACTCACAGTTCATCTGCTGTGCTTATTAATAGGAAAAAAGGCCCCTATTTTAGACATGAGATGAACGGTGTTAGCTGTCCTCCTTCTACATTTCAAGTACACTTCAATGTGCTTAATACACTTGAGTTTTAAACCGTACTTGGCCTGCCAGGGTTCTATGTTCACGCTTTTCTACATTTAAAGATTATGCGATCTTTTCTGCTTTTGGCTCAGAAACAGTCATTTAAAGTCTAAACCGGGATGGGGGAAGACTTTGAAATGAAAATCGGAAAGATTTTTGTGGACGGTACAGAAGGAGAGGTTAGAAAGGAACTAGGGAGGCACAAAGAGGAGGGGAATGGGGTGCCCCTATTCTGGAAGTTCTCCGAAGGCCCATTTAAGCTGAAAGAACACCACATAACTCCCCACACTTTAAATCTTGCCGTAGGGATCCACTCTAAATTTTGACCAGGCATCTACCTTCTAACCCAAAGGCAATGGGGTCTCCAGAAAAAGAAGAGACAACGCCACCTCCACCTGAATAAGCGCCACTCCCGAGCTCCCGAGCTCAGATATTTCCTGCGGTGGGGAAGGGGTGTGGCTGCAGGAAGCCACGTGTGTGACTGGGGATGGGGCCTCGGGTAACTTGGCCAGCACTTGGGGTCCTTTTCTGTTCATTTGCCCAGTATACATTTATTACATTCCAGTGGCATACAGATCTTATTCTGCTTTTCTCACTTAAATTTAGAGTACAAACGCTGTACCAGCAAAATTTGTGCTAAAAAATAGTTTTATCCTAAAGTAAAATTTAGAGCACAAGACGGTTCTAGAAAAAAGCAGGGGATAAAGTGTTTAACCCTAACAAGTTGATGCATTTGGGGAAAAGACAAAGACGTTTTATAGAACCAAAGGCACTCCTTGTACCATAGTTCATCCTAGGATGGTGGGAAAATAATCAGCAGACTCAAGCACTAGCTGTGGGACCCCAACTTGTGCGGCTGAGCCCAAGTGTCTTCCCGATGAAATGGGGGTAATGGTGATGCCCACTTCACAGGCTGCTGGCAGCATTAAATGAGGTCATACAGGTAAACTCAGCGAGAGCACCTGGCCGCAGTGGGGGCCGAGGCAGGGTGCTCCAACGAGGCCCCACACCTGCTTTCTGCTACCCTACCTGCGGCCTCGAGCCCTTCCTGGGAGGCTGGAGAGAAGAGAACAAATCCACTGGGGAACTTCTTTAAAGGGCAGGTTTCTGGATCCCGCGCTCGGAGTCTGGAGGCTGCCGGGCAGGCCTAGGAACCTGCACATGAACTAGCTCCTGAGATGTTCTGACGGAGAGGTCAAGGGGGCTGAGAAGCCGAGCAGGGCGTTAGGAAGCAGACTGGAGTTCTAAAAGGAGTGCCGGAACTCCAGGGGGTTCACACAACCAGCACAAGGCAGTGTTCCTTGGGCACATTTCAAAATCCTTTTAGGATTTTTTCCTGATGTCCCAACAAGAGTTGGCTAGCAGCCTTAAGACTGTATCAAGTGAACCAAATTCTCCATTCTACCTGAGAAACAGAAGTATCATTTTATAAGAAAATACTGCTCACAGATGGGTGTCTGCTGCTTCAGAACTACTTTTTAATCACCAATCTTTGCTTAAACATGACTCTAAAACCACAAAAACATTGGTTGGGGGCAGGAGGAGGGTGTAAAATACTTCACTTTACTTGCATTCCTTTCCCCAGTTACCCTAATTTCTACTCTACTCTGAAATACAGTTCAGTGACAGTCATCACAAACACAAACCTCAAAAAGAAGAAACACAGCATTGTCATGATAGTAGATTACGGAATACTTCAGAAGAATCCACTCGCCCTCCTTCATTTAAGGGGAATAACTAGGGTATTAATATACTGTTATAAGATCTGTGTTTTCTGTTTTGAAAATAAACACACTGGGCCACAGCTCTGCATTGCTGTGATCATGGAGCCTTTTATTTTTATAAGTCTTCTATTTTTTTAATCTTTCCTTTGGGAAAATAAGGTGACAAATACTAATCCACAAGGGGTCATCAAAAAGTAATTATTCAACCTAACAGAGAATTTCTTTCTAGGGTAGGATAATAAGCTTTTGCAAATCAAAGTAAACTTAGTTTCTGGTGCCCTGAGTAGGAAATTTTATTCAGGCCTGTTTTTAAAAGATCACAGCATGGTTTTATTATACATTGACATAGTAAGCAGACTTGGGGCTATTTTTAACCTGTTATTTCTACAGCAGCCCTGAGAGGGAGCTGGAGCTCTACAACCCCCAAAGAAGCAGGGTAACAGACATAGAACCACCACGCCAGCTGCTTGGCTGCTGCCAATACCAAAATCCCTGACATGAAAGGCAGCCGCTTAGGATGTGGAATTTGTGGAGGAAGACTGAGAGGGTCCTGGCCAGACCTGCCGGCGGCTTTGCTTCTGGACAACAGAAGAACGGAATCTGTCAGAGCACCTGGGACCAAGGTGCTAACGGTGGCCGTCTCTAAGCCCCCCAAAGGTCCAGGGTCAGGCACTGCGGGTGACTCCTGGTCGGGGGTCTGCTGAGGGGCGAGCCAAGCAGCTCGTTCCTCCCCTAGAGCAGGTGTGGCCATTCTGTGCCGGGACCATGGACCCCGGCGCCTGCAAATTAGCCAGAGCCCGCTGAGAACTGGCACTTTCTGGAGGGGTATGACGGTGGGCATCGCAAGAGACCGAAGAGAGAGTTCTTAAGCATGACTGGAAGAAAGGGAGGGAGGGAGGCAACATCCTTATGATCGTAGGTGAAAAATACCAAAGCTAAAGGACCACTAGGAAAGGAGAATGACAGTCACAGACAGAAGAGGACACGCCAAAGAATGCCATGCTCACATAACTTGAATACAAAGGCCACGCAGCTGCCATTTCTATAGTTTGCATTGTTTGTCTTCTAAATGTCATGTGCCGCTTTAAGTAAATAAGACACCTTAAAAATAAAAAACATATTTGCTTTAGTCATTAAACGTTATGGATTTAGAGAAAGAGCTAATGAATCTCATACTCCTTTTGGAATAAAAGCAATCCTGTTACTTTTCAGCCTTTGCCATACCTTTTGATGACTTTAGAGAAAAATGTAGCATTTTAACAATAAATAATATAATCTTACCAATTTAAAAAGAAACAAAAGAGAGGAAAAGGCCGAAAGGTGTGCAGGAAAGGAAAGAAAGCAAAGTTACATTTTCAGGACAATCTGGATCAGCCGAGCCAAACTTTTGGGGTTTAAAACTTAAACCTCCCAATTCTAAACTCTCTCCAGCATCCAAAATAGGGGAAGAAGATAGTAGTTATTGCCTGGATGCAAAATATTATACAGAACAGCCTGCTTCTCATACACAAGAATAAACAAATTACATATTTTAGTCATGGAAGCAATGAAAAAAAAAATTGCCTTTTTTTTTTTTTCTGGTTTTGTTCGTGACAGCCAGAAAGAACACACATTCCTTGCAAGATTTCCAAGCTCTTTTGGGGATGTGGTCTTCGCCCCATCTCTAGTATGATGGGGTGGCTCCAGTCTCTTCCACCACGCAGGAGGTGTAAACCAGCCTTGGATTCCAGGGCAGAATAGTTCCTGACAAGAAACCGGGAGCTGAGAGCTGAGCCTCGCGGGACCCTCGGGCCCGCTGCTCCCACATGCTCTGTTATTTCCGTCCAGCTAGACTCGCCACCCTCCACCCCGCCAACGAGCGGCCTGAGGGCACCGCCCTCCGCTGCACATATGGCCCGCAAATGGGTGCACCCCCAGGGGAGCCAAAAGGCGTCTCCTGGACAGAGTGGGGGAAAGGAGCCTTCCCAGGCCACCCGCAACGGGAGCCGAGCGCAAGCCGCAAAGGAACACACGTCAGTTTGGGCATTTAATTACACAGCCCTCCGCGTCAGACCAGGATAGGAGGTGGCAGGGGAGGGGTGGCCGGCAAAAAAGCAGTTCTTTGACTGTCCAAGCTCTAAGTAACTAGACACATTACCCAGCTGATTTTCAGCTCATGGTAGGAGGCTTGAGAAAGTGTTCCTACAAGATAGTGTATTCGGCAACTTAATATATAGATTCTTATTTGGATGGGAAGATGCACAAAAAATACTTTCAGAGTCGAAGAAACAAGGAATCTGAGTTCGAGTTGACTTATAGGAGCTGACAGGAGAAGAATAAAGAAATGAAGGTGATGAGGAAGGGCCCAAAGGGGAAAATGCATTTAATTAAATACAGGACTAATCACAGTATGAGATGAAACACTTGACAGGTACAGGGAAAGCACAAAGTGGGCCCAAATGGGAAAAACATAACTACTTTTTCTTTTTTTGTCCTGAAGAAAAGACGAAGTAATGGTAGTTGTATGGGGCAAGGGTTGGAAGAATCTATCGAAAGGTTGCTTTAGGAACAGAAGCCAGCGTTTATGATTAACTGAGGAATTATTCAAATGGAGATTCCATGCTAACTTTAGCAGTCTTACTGCACAGCCAAAGAGAATAGCCATTGAGTTACTCAAATTCCTAAAGCTACTTTCTTATGGGACTCATGCCTCTTCTGACTTATCTCAAATTGAATGCACCTGTTTACTCTTAATCAGTGCAAATTGTGAAGGGGGGTGCTATTTAATCACACTTCATTCCCCTGACAGCTAGAAACACCAGAAAGAGAGCAGATCTGGAACCAGTCAGATTGGGTCTGTATCCCAGCTCTGTGGCTTGTTAGCATGTGGTTTGGGACAAGCGACTTAATTTCTTTGAGTCTCCTCTGTAAAAAAGATACATGGATATCTAACATTTAGGATTATTAGAAAGTAGGAACAATTTTTGTACAACACCTGGCAGCCAGCAATACTCAATAAATAGTGGTGTTTTTATTCCCCAATTGCAAATAGTCTTTTTGTAGGTGCAGCAAACCTTTGATGAATGTTGAAGGCTTACCTTGAAATGGAACAGATAGCAAGTAACACAACAGTTCAAAATAGTGTTGTTCTTTCAGTGATCTAGGCCAGGTCAAGGGCAGCTCCAAATGTTATGTCTCTGACGCTCTAGTATCTAGTGTTAGATATTCTCAAAAGAACAGGACTGCGTAATTTGGAGGCTTCAGTTTTGCAATGGCTTCGAGAAGGTCCCTTAAGTTGTTTAGTAGTCATAATATGCAAAACCTTTGGATGGAATCTTCGATGAGTGAAGCTGAGCATACTAATGCAAATCCAGGAGACAGTCGGCCAGAATCTTCTGCTGTTCACTTTTGGGGCTATCCCAGGTAACAGCTACTAGACTAGCGGCTCACACTGCTACCCATTCAATCATACAGCCATATTATAAAGGGTCTTCCTCTTAACTGCTTGGGGAAAGTTTTAACTGTGAAAGTCCGTACGCAAGACAGAATATGGTGTTTGAATGGGGGGCTTTGGAAATTCCCAATTTTTAAAAGCTACTTCTCAAATCTTTATCGAGAATTTTCTATGAAAGTCTAACTAACTGGTACACCTATTCTTTACACAAGGTAAAATAACTACTTAAAACACATATTACCTAAGAGACTTTAATTATATCACTGCTGTATTAGTCAGCCAAAGGGGTGCTGATGTGAAATACCAGAAATCAGTTGGTCTTTATAAAGGGTATTTATTTGGGGTAGAAGTCTACAGTTACCAGGCCATAAAGTGTAAGTTTCTTCCCTCACCAAAGTCCATTGCCATGTGTTAGAGCAAGACAGCTGCTGACGTTTGCCAGGGTTCAGGCTTCCTGGGTTCCTCTCTTCCCGGGGCTGCATTTCTCTCTGGGCTCAGCTCCTCTTGTTTCCTCCACAAGGTCAGCTGTAGGCTATAAGGCTCTCTAGGCTTTGCTTCTCTCCACAAGGTCAGCTGTAGACTCTGTAGGCTCATGTCTTTTCCTGGGGCCTTCTCTCCTTCCTCACAGTGAAGCTCTCTTAATTCCCAGGGCTCCAGCTCAAGACTCCAACATCAGAAGAACTGCTACAACTCTGTCCTTTGCCATGCCTTTTATCTTTGATTCCCCCACCCACCAAGGGGTGGGGCTCAACACCCTACTGACGTGGCCCAATCAAAGCCCCAATGATAACTTAATCATGCCCAGATGAACAGATCAGTTTACAAGCATAATCCAATATCTATTTTTGGAAGTCATAACTTCATCAAACTGCCAATCTGCTACCACTGCTTCATTTAAACTGCTATAGTTAGTATTCCTGGATTCTTAGAGTGACTACAGCAAGAATGTATGAATTATTTCAAATACACCCAATATTTTACAAACAGACTGACAATTATAATAGCTCTTCCTACTGCATAGCAGAAGGGGAGGAAACTCAATTTCCTCAGAATTTTTTTGCCATTTTCGGATGCCTGGTGCTTTGATAGAGGATGTGCCACATTATAGTGAATCTGAATTCATCTGAGTATAAACCAAATTGTCTTTTTGTGAGTGTCACAAATGGAAAAACTATACTTTGTACTCAGCATTATATCCTCTTTTTTGGGGGTGGGGTAGGGAGGGGTTGGAGGCATAATTAAGGGCCAGGCTCCTGAAACACAATTCATGGCGATAATATTTACTGAGCATTTTGCAAGCCATAAGAGTCTTTCACATAGATCATTTTCCAAACAGTCCCCATTTTACAACTGAAACTCAGAAAAGCTCAATGACTGGTCCAAAGGCAAATTGTTAGTAAGCAGTGGGGCCAGAACTAGAAGCTAGATCTTTTACTTTCCAGTGCAACAGGATTTGCCCTTCTCTGTGTTGTCTTCCTTCATCCATTCAAGGGTTCGCTGGTTCATTCAGCGAGCATTTGTTGCGTGCCTACTATGTGCCAGGCTGGGGATAGAGTGTGATTACAAACGGATCTTGTCCCCATGCTGCTCGTGGCTTGGTAAGTGAATTATAACATTTCAGTGTGGAAAGGGCTGTGGGGCAGCAGTGCAGCAGGGAGCGGGTGGTCTTCGTGAAAAGAGTTGCAGAGGACGTGATACCCTGGTCTCCTCCACTCACCGTAGTGTGCCCTGGGAGCCGAGACAGGCAGAGATGGAGAGCGCAGGCCTGAGGGGAAGAGGAGGGAGGTGGGGAGAGCCTTCCAAGTACGGGGGGCAGCTGTGTAAAGGTGTCTCGAAACCGCATGGGGCCTTTGGGGTCTTTGGGAAGCTCTTGGTGTCTCTGGAATGAGAGGTGGGGACCAGGGGCAGCCGGGAAGCCAACCATGGGGGACCAGGGCTGGGGTGGGGAGGGGTTTGCATGCGAAGATACTGGGAGCTTTATCCCGAAAGCCCTGCTGGAAGCTGTTCGGCGGGGGCTGAGGAGCTGTGGATCTTAGAAAGCTCCCTCCTGCCCGAGGGTGAAGCCTGGACTGGAGGAGGCCAGGCGGGGCCACGGCAGGAGCCCGCGTGCACAGCGCGGGTTAATGCAGTAGCGAGTCTTGAGAGGCGCTGGGGAGGCAGAGACCCAAATGTCCCTCAGACACCTGCCTCAGGGAACTGTCACCGAGGCGGGGACAGAGCATGCTGTGAGCAGGAGGCACCCTGAGGACCTTCAGGTGAGGGTCTTCCCGCAGCGCTTAGCAAGAGGGAAGCGTCGCGCTGGATCGCTTAGCAACCTACTGGGAAGTACAATTTTGATGCTCTTCTCCCCAAAGCATTCCTTTTAAGAAGGGAATTCGGCAGCATTTAGGAAAAAGAAGTACGCAAATCAAGAAATGAATTAATAAATGAATGAGTGACTGAATAAGGCTGGGTCTTAAATGGACCTAATTACAGTATATATTTAGCACATAGATTTAAATATTCTCCCATATGCTCAATTATATTATTCGACACGTGACTTTTTTAAAAAAAGTGCAAAATACCAAAGTTTTGAAAGATGAATTATTTAAAGGTCTTTACTTGCCACACACCCTTAATACGCACTGCACTGACTCCCAGAAGGGAATGTACTTCACCAAGGGGTGAAGAGGAAAGAAAGAGCTCCCCTGAGTGAAGTAACTAACGGCAAAAGCAGAAGATCCAACTGGCTGGTGGCCAGTCACAGAATATTGAAAAGCTGCAAGTTTCAATGCAAATCTGCATTAATCCATCTTCTACCAAAGTTCTCACTTAAAGTCCCACCTTAGGACATGAAATATTTAATAGGAATTTCACTTTAGACACAAAGTACCCTAAAAAACAACTTAATATTGGGTTCCGTCCTAGGCTAAAAGAAGAAGGTATTAGGTGACTGGAAAGAAATATGTATTTTAAAAAGGGGGGAGGAAAAAAGGGACTTGTGGAAACCATAAAGCAGTTCATGAAAATTTCTACTGAAAACCAAAAGTTAATGACAATGCAAAGTTCCTTTCCTATCGAGGGCAAGGCGCTTCCTAAAGAATGGACAAATCACTAACGCTCATTTTCTGGTGGCGTTTGGAACCACAATTTTAATCTTTTGAAACGGCACAAAGACAAAAAAAAAAAAAAGCAAATAAATAGAAAGAAAATGCATTGAGTTGGCTCCCACTATAGCTTCCTTGGTTGACATATACCTCCTTAACTGGGGACTGCTTTCCTCAGGAAGGGGGATTTTTATTGGGTGCATGCATAACGTTCATTTGAATTGCATCTAAAAATTAGAACATAACAAGCTTCTAATCGTCACTTGTTAATGTGAAACAAAAAGAATTCGTTTTTCCATTGAAAGCAGATTGCAGTAAAAAAAGCAGCGTTCTCCAAGGTCATATGCTGTTGGCAAAGCTCAAAAAACCCTTGTAGTCCAACTTGCTTACAGTCAGCTGTGTTTACTTAACTTGACAAAGTCTGCCTATGATTATGCAGACCGGTCATCTGCCCGCAGATAAATGGATCTTACACAAACTCTTGGAGCAAATGACATTTGGCCTCCATAATTTTGGAATAATTTACTACGTACCCTCAACTTAAAACACCACAATGATTCACAATATGTTTTTGGGATTCAAACATAAATATTTCATTTTATAAAGGGAGCAGCCTCCACGATCTTTATGGATTTAGGTGATTTACTAACAAAGTATGGCCCTCCTTTGGAAGGTGTAGAGTTGTTCCGAAACAAGCAGTTTCAGGCAACATTTATTTCAGTCTTTTCAATAACCATCAAGATTTCAAGGAATTTCTGTAAACAAACTGTCACTTAAAGAAAATAACTTTCCATCAATTTGTGCAACGAGTCTCCAGAACAGAACATGCATATAAAAATAAGAGTTAACTAAATTATTTCCAGAGACCACATCTTGGAGTTATGTTTACACTATCGGTAGAAAGCAAAAGCTCGAAGTTTGACCATTATATCTTACGCTAAATGCAAAACTTTGCTTTTGGAGTAATGTAAACCTTTTCCACTGCACTGAGTCTGTTCCTAATTACCTAAGAATTGATTCAGGCCTATCACAGTTACTTTGCTGGCTGCTATATTTACATAACAACAGATACACATACTTTCCTCTCCAAACTGAGATTGTTTCAGAGGTGGAAGTACTTACCCTATTCTCCAGCAACGACCAAGCAATAAGCCAATCAATGGACAGACTTACTGCATTTTGCTAACAGCTGGTGCAACACCAGTAAGCAAGAGGGAGAGGGTTCCTGTCCTCTGAAGTTTATCTAACGATAAAACCAGCAAATTGCGCACGATCACTTCCTAGGTTGCTCGTCTTGCTCGTCTTAATCTATAAAATTATGAAGACTGAATGTAGACCTCTTCCCCACTGCAACGCACACCTTTCCTTCCCTGCCTCGTGTTTTTTTTTTTTTTTTCCCTGCCTCATGTTTTGTGATTACTTTGGCTCAGGGATGAGAACCGGCCTTGGAAGAGTGGTTTGCTGGGGCAGCTGCAGATACTCTGCTGGGCAACACCCCTCTAGCAGGGTCAGGGCTGTCAGTAAAGGGGTGAGTTTGCTGACCGATTTCATTTATTGCTCTCTATTTTGGCTTTTACTGTAAGTCACTAAGTTTGCTCTGATAAGCACTGTGGAAAGGGGGTTGGGGAAATGTGCTACTGCTGGAGCAATGGCCGTCACTTTTAATGAGCAAGGGTCTGCAGAAGCCTCTCTCTCTAAATAACTGAAGGGATTAATTACTTTATGGCAGCCCCTACCTGGGTTTCTCTCATGATGCTTTTGCTCCGAGAGTCACAAAAGATGATTTTATACACATAGGGAGAAGAAAGGAGTATGTTCTCAAATGTGTGCCTTTAAGGTGAGCAAACAAATCCATTGCATGAGCTCCTTCCTCATACCAGCCTCCACGAGAGAATATGTTAAGGCCCAGTTAGCTTTTAAGCCTTCCAGAAAGGGCAGATTCCTCAGATTCAGTGTAGTCGGAGGACTGAATCCAGGAAAATGAGGATGCGTGGAATCTTAGCCACGTGACCGAGCCACGGATACAACAGCAAGCCAAGGGAAGAAGGCTGCTGCTACTCGGAAAAATACTTGCACAGCTTGATATGGACGCCCTAGGAGAGCTGTCTGAAAGAGGACGGTAAGTGGTGTGGGAAACCTTGGGGACACTCAAATGACCACATATCCTATTTTTCAAGGTAGATGACTGCAGAGAGGGGGAGGGGGACAGCTGAGAAATAAAACTTAAAATACTAAAACGCTTTGAGGAGTGGAACACTTGCTGGATGGTTTCTTACAAAGGAAAAGCAAATTTGCAGACCTTATCAGATTGGACCAAGACATTGCACTGCACAGAAACCAGAACAGAAGCTCATTTTAAAAAAGGAATCCCCAGCTCCTCCAAGTCCAAATTATTTTACAGTCAAGGCTAGCGTAGCACGGTTGTGTCTAAGGGAGAAAGGAAGAACAACCATCATATCTTTAGACAAGTACTTCATTCTCTGAAACATAGAATTTAACACACGAGAAGAAAACGTCAGTTGTGGGTCACTGACCAGGGTTAGTTTGGAGAATGTCTGCAGTTGAATCAAACTTATATGGACTTTTTAACATTAACCAAAGGAGGGAAAGGAAAAAAAAAAGGAAAGCTTTCACAACTAAAAATCTTGAAAACTTTCCTATATTTTCTGGTTTCATTTTTCCCAGAACTGAGACACCACAAAATAACACCACCTCAGTGCACTCACTTCCAGCCCAGTCAGGAAGTGCTGAGGTACATAAACATCTTTTTTATTTCACTTTTTTACAAGTTGGTGACCAACATTTTCTTCATCTTCCAAAAAAGCTTCAGGTTTGGAATACATTTGGGTTAAATGTCAGCAAAGGAATTTGCCCATCTTTCAAAAAACATGTTCTCCTTCCAACCTTGGAATATATGTAGGAACTCGTGTTGTGAATGGAATTACAAAGAGGCTCAGAGCCACAAAGGGAAATCCAGTATTATCATTCCTAAGTGTTTTGTAGGGAAGCACTGTCTGTAGGAAGAAGCAGGAATAACAAGGAACACCATCACAGCGCCGTCTGCCACGTGCGTGCACAATCCTTATCAGAGATGAACCTCACAACACCCCTGGGAAGTAGGTTTCTTTTTTCCTTCATTTACCGATAAAGAAATAAAAAAGGTTAGATGTTTTACTTAAGGGTTCTCAGCTACTAAGTGGTGGAGAAAAAAATCTGAACCCAGACCTTCAAAGTCTAACCCCATTATCTGATTAAACCAGAAAGCCAACATTGCACTTAATGAGAAAATACTAGAAGTATTCCCCTGAAGGCCAGGAAGAAGACAAAACGGTGCCCTATCCTCACACTATTTAACACGGCACTAGAGGAACAATTTTATCCAGGTTATAAAATTCAGAAAGGAAATAAAACCATCACTATTTGCAGATAATGCGCTTGTATTATAGAAAACACAAGAAAATCAACTGAAAAACTATCAAAAATCATAAGCAAATTTAGGGTGGCAGCAGAGTGTAATATTAATATATGTGCAGAAATTAATGACTTTCTTATATAAAAACCAACAACCAGTCAGAAAATGTAATGGAAGAAAAGACCCTACTTACAATAACAAAAAGATCAGCAAGGACTAAATCTAAGAAATGTGCAAGACTCATTGAGAACATTTTAAAACACTATTAATAGCCACAAAAGAAGACATGAACAGACATGAGAAGTTTTTGGAAAAAGGGACTTTACATCCTAAAAAAATGACAATGTTCCATAGTTAATTCATAAATGTAACACAATCCCAATAAAAATAACAAAAGGCCTTTCCTTTTTGCATAGATATGCTGATCTTAAAGTTAATATGGAAAAGTAAACAAGCAAGAATAGCCAGAAAAACTATAGAAGAATAAGCACAACCAAATAGTAAATATATTATAAAGCCTCAATATTTAAAAGTGTGGGACTGGAGCTTGAGTAAAAAGAAAAGCCAAGAGCAGAGCAGAGAAACACGAAGTAGACTCCATTTAGAATATAGTATCTTCAGTCAGGGAAGGAGGGAGAAAGACAGGCTTGATCAGTAAATGGCTTTGGGGTAACTGGGTAGCTACCTGGACAAAAACTAATGCTGGATATTTTCCTTACCCCACACTACACCACACCTTAAACTAAGATATGTTCCAAATAGGTAAAAGATTTAAGGTAAAAATTAAGACCACTGAAATACTAGAAGAAAACTTGGGAAATCCAACTTTGAAATTTCAGAGTGAGGAATCACTTAAAATTCAGAGGCCATTAAAAAAAGATTGGTAAGTGTTAGGTACATTTTAAATAGGCTACATGGGAAAAAGCATAAGGAAAATCAAAGCATATATACCTAGTTAGGACAAAATATTTGCTCCTCACAAATATCATAGGCTCATCATCCTATTCCATAAAATGCTCTTCGAATTCATAAAAAAATCAACAAGATAGTCCATAGAAAAAAGAATAGGAACATATAGTTCACAGAAAATGGAATATAAATAGCCCTTAAACATCTGAAAAGGTGCCGAGACTCATTCATAAGAGAAATGCTAATTAAAGCTGCACTGATTTTGTCGATCAGATGGATAAAATAATGTATGAATTTGATAACGTTACAGCAGAGAGCCTGTGAGGAAAGAGGCACTCTCATAGTCTGTTAGTGTGAGTGCAGATTGATACCAAACCTTTGGAGGGCAATTTGGAAATGGCACGAATGCTACACTGCTTTAAAAATGGAAGTTAAGAAAGCTCTCCACATGCTATTAGGGGAAGACTGCTAACGTGCATATGAAATGCAAAAAAATCAAGGTACAAAATAGTGTGCATAATAAGCTACTTTTTGTATAAAATGGAGGAAAATAAGTATCCACATTCATATTTGCTTTTAAATATAGAAATAATCTCTGCAATCATTTCTGTACTTAGAACCAGGCCTCTGCTGTATGCTGTCTAGCATCCTGCACTCAGCACCACGCTTTGTTCAGTGCTCATCTTCTGAAATCTGCTGCTGTCATGCTCACTGCGTTAGCAGAAAGGATTCTCTGTGAAGATATATTAACATATTGATTAGCTGATGGATGGGGAGCAAATTACCATGTTAGAGCACAGAGATGTTATCAAGATACTAAACTCTCAGGTTCCAAAATGATAGTCACTATGGAAAGCAGAAAGAAGAGCCCCCAGGGAGTTATGGGTGGGGGGTGTCAGGGCCATGTTATGACTACTGTGCGTCCTTTCTTCCTTAAAAAATATAAAAAATCATATTTTATGACTGTATCACGTATATTCAGGCTGGGTTCCTTATTATATATTCATAATGATTATATTCATTTTCCTTCTGATTTTTTAAAGGAATTAAAATCAAAACACTTTCAAGGGCCTCTAAAAGTATCATGGACCTAGGCACTGTGCTCGCTGTGCCTCATGGGTCAGCTGGCCATGGTGATGTAGCCAAGGGGATGTGAGGTATTTCTTGAAGAGCAAAAGGCTGTGGTCCTGGGTGACCAGATGGCCGCCTGAGGATATTGGTGCCTAGCCCAGCAGAAGTGGAAGGAGAGGTAACATAAACAGAGAAAGTCAACCATTTCGAGGCTTGCCCTTCCCGCTTCCATGCCGCTGTTTCTCTGTTCTCTCCGACTACAGTTCTTGGCTTCCACAGGCACCAAGTATGGCCTAATTCTGCAAAACTAACTTGTGTTCTGCATTTCAAAAAAAAATAAAATAGAGCTTTCTTCCCATCCTATACTAAATATCCCTCTGTTTAAGCCACTTGAATTTTCAAAGAAAATTTAGTTTTAAGAAACATGTTTGTCTAAATGGAAACTTATGTCCCATAAACAAAATAATTCCGTTTGAAAGCACAATGACTCATAACCGATACATGCAGACTAAATTAAACTGGCCTTAGCATCAGTCTATCAGAAACAAGCAGGTTAAACCAGTGACAGCTTTGCACTCTTAGAAAAATGGGAGAGTGGATGATACTAGCCTTTATAAATGTTCTAAGTAACTTCCTTTTACATACTGTCCCTAAGGTGGAAAACTATTTCCTTTCTTCATTGATTTGAATAATTTAAAAAAAAAAATTACTTCCAACCAGAGAATGTTAAAATATTTAAGAGCCAATATGGCAGGGACACCAACCAATCAGAAGGGAAGCTTGCTATTAAGAACCATCAGGGACCACTGGCACATACTGGGAGGCATCTAACTGCATGTTGTAGCAAGAGCTCTGCACAAAGTAGTGGCCTCTATGTCACATGCATGACTCACTATGAAGACAGCACACCTTCCTTAAGAGTAGGATTCTGTGTTCCTCTAGAGCAAGGCTCTAGATAGGTTCCCCTATCAGCCAACCTTCAGTCAAACGAAACTCT
>JAKSZT010000049.1:10057507-10110623 GCA_026826555.1 Tolypeutes matacus
TCTAGATAGGTTCCCCTATCAGCCAACCTTCAGTCAAACGAAACTCTGACCTGTTTTCCCCTGTTGTCTCTTCCTTTACATCTATGAGCTGCATTGAGTTACTCTTCCCTTAGCTTGTCTCTCCTGTGCTACCACCATTTTGGAAGCTCTGTTACTCTAAAGCAGTGCCGTCCAACTGAAATACGATGTGAGCCACAAACCCAATACATGTCATTTAAAGTTTTCTAGTAAACACATTTGCAAAAGTAAAGAGAAAAAGGTGAGATTAATTTCAATTAAAATTTTTATTTAACCTGATATTTCTGAACTCTTGGCACTTCAACATGTAATCAATAAAAAAAATTATTAATGAAATATTTGGCATTCTTTTTTCATACTAATTCTTCAAAACCCTGTGTTTATTTTACACTTCCGGCATATCTCAGACTAGCCACGTTCCAGGAGCTCACTCTCCTCACGTGGCCAGCAGCTACCATAGTATACAGGACAGCTCTAAGGGTCTCTGGGTGGAATGGACACATCAACCATTGTGTAGTCCGTCTGGACCATTCCCTTAAATTTTACAGGGCTAACCTCTACTCCAATTGTTTGAATTCTGGTGAGCCTTGGAAAGCCCATAGCTTCCTACTGCATTCCTGTGAAAGCAGGGATCCCTGGAATTCTTCTGCGATAAAAAAAAAAAGCTGAAGACAAGTGGGGCTCGCCTCGTGGCCATGCATTTGCTTCCTCTTCTTAATCCCTCTTATTCCAGTTTCACTGCTAGCTGCTCACAGAGGCTATATTCCCTTGCACCAGCTCATCTTTAGTTTCTGCCATAGCAGGAGAGCAAACAGTTCCTGACACTGCTGCCTCAGTGCACACTTCAGCTCTTTTCCCCCAAAGGCACCTTCTTATCGCCCGTAGGGCTCTGGGAGAAGCTGGACAAGACATTCAGATAAGTCCCTCAGTACCCAATAAATAAAGAAGAATACTGTTTTAAAGACTCACCCAGCACTACTCAACATGGAATCCACAAAATCTAGGAGACCATCCTGGCCCTAACTTGCCAATAATTACTTCCTGATATTTAAAGACTCTCTGATCTGAATATGCAGAACGTGATCCTGAAATAAGGGTCATCCCGTCTTATATTCTGATTCTCCCTCTTCTTTCTCTCAGGCAGCTCTAATCTCTAGCTCTCTCCTTTCTCAATTAAATTGACTTTCAAATGTCCTTTCCCATTATCACTATGAGATTTTTTGGACCTTTGTCCTTCAGAATTTCTCTCCTATTACTCATTATTTCTTTTCCGTTATTCATTATTTTCTCTTCTTTCTTTCTTTTATATTCAAACTTAATTTCAAATTTGAAACATAAAGTAACAGACAAAAGACAGTTCAACAAGTTATGGAAGCATTACTCCTAAAAGGTTCTGTCCTGGCATTTTTATCTCACCTAATCCCAACAACAAACTTAATAGTTCCTCCAGTGTTCAGAAAGATACACAGATGAATACAGATTAAATGACATTGTCAAGAACTCCTTGTCAAAGAAGAAAATAAGAGGAAAAAATGCTTAACCATATTCATACCTCACAAAACCAAACCCCATATTCTTTTTTTGACCATTAACAATAATATAGTAACTTCCTTGTCTTTGCTACAAAAACATTACAATATTATTTTTAACTATAGTCACAATAGTTATAGTTTTCCAAGTTACAATCGTTATATTTTTCCCATGTATCACCACATTCATAATATCTTGTAGTGGAAGAACATTCCTGTATTTATATTATTAACCACAATCTCATCTACCACCAAAGTCACGGTTATACATTGATGGACACTGAGATTGCTTCCATCTTTTAGTAATTGTGAATAATGCTGCTATGAACAAAGTTCTTCTGAATATATTCCTAGTGGCAGGATGGTTGTATCATATGGAAGTTCTATATTTAGTTTCCTGAGGAACCACCAAATAGTCTTCTACAGAGGCTGCACCATTCTACACTCCCACCAACAGTGAAGGAGTGTTCCTATTTCTCCATATCCTCTCCAGCACTGTTTTCTGTTTTTTCAATAATGGTCATTCTGTATGGTGTGAGATGATATCTCATTGCAGTTTTTTGTTTTTTTTTTATTTTATTTTTAGGCGGTACCAGGGATTGAATTCGGGTCCTTTTACATGTGAAGCAGGCTTTCAACCACTGAGCTACACCCACTCCCCTCTCATTGTAGTTTTGATCTGCATTTCCCTAATAGCTAATGATATTGAGCATCTTTTCATGTCTTTTGACCATTTGTATTTACACTTTGGAAAAATGTCTACTCAAGTCTTTTGCCCATTTTTTAATTGTGCTGCTTGTCGTTTTGTCATTACGTTGTGTGACTTCTTTATATAACATGGAAATCTAAGCCTTGTCAGATATGTGGTTTCCAAAGATTTTTTCCCAATCAGCTGGCTGCCTTTTTACCTTCTTAATAAAATAGTTTGAAATAAAAAGTGTTTAATTTTGAGGTAGTTCCATTAATCTATTTTTTCTTTTGTTGTTTGTGCTTTTAGTGTAAGGTCCAAGAAATCACGACCTACCACAAGATCTTGAAGATGTTTCCCTTCATTTTTTTCTAGGAGTTTTATGGTTCTAGTTTTCATATTTAGGTCCTTGATCCATTTTGAATTAATTTTTGTATAAGGGGTAAGATAGGGGTTTCTTTCTTTCATTTAGATATGGATATCCAGTTTTCCTTGTACCATTTGTTGAACAGGCTGTTCTGACCCAGCTGAGTGGGTTTGACAGCCTTGTCAAAAATCACTTGACCATGGATGCAAGGGTATATTTCCCAACTCTCAATTCTATTCCATTGTTCAATCTTCATTTTAAAATATTTTTGGCTATTTGGGGAACTTTACCCTTCCAAACAAATTTGGTAATTGGCTTTTCCAATTTTTCCAATTTTACAAAGAAGGCTATTGGAATTTTTATTGGGATTGTTTAGGGTAGAATTGACATCTTAATGATATTTGGTCTTCCAGTCCATTAACACAGAATGCCCTTCCATTTATTTAGATTATCTTTGGTTTCTTTTGGCAATGTTTTATAGTTTTCTGAATACAGGTCCTTTATGTCCTTGGTTAAATTTATTCCTAAAGATTTTATTCTTTTAGTCACTATTGTAAATGGATTTTTTTCCCCGACTTCCTCCTCAGATTGCTTGTTAGTAGCGTATAGAAATGTTATTGATTTTTGAGTATTAATCTTGTATCCTGCCACTTTGCTGAAATCATCAATAAGTTCTAATAGCTTTGTTATGGAGTTTTGGGGATTTTCTAAGTATAGGATCATATCATTAGCAAATAGTAAAAGTTTTACTTCTTCCTTTCCTATTTGAGTCCCTTTTATTTCTTTTTCTTGCTTAACTGCTTTAGCTAGAACTTCTAGCACACTATTGAATAACAGCGGAGAGAGTGGGCATCCTTTTCTTGTTCCCAATCTCAGCAGGAAAGCTTTCAGTCTTTTACCATTAAGTACAATGTTATCTGTGGGTTTTTCATACATAAACTTTATCATGTTTAAAAGTTTTCCTTCTATTCCTATCTTTCAGGGTGGTTTTATGAAGAAGGGATGTTGTATTTTGTCAAATGCCTTTTCTGCATCTATTTCTTCTTCTTTCTATCTCTGACTTACCATTAGTTCTCACATCTGGCATGTATTCCTATTTACATTTTTTGTCTTGGTTCTGGCTCTATTTTCTCTCCAACTCAGAACCTCTAACTCTTTTAGCAAGACTGATTTATCTGATAGTCAAATTCTAAGGCAATCCACCATTCTCAGGAAAGAACAATTTAAAATATAATTAGCATCAAGCACCGAATTTATATGTTCAGTGACTGAAGTGAAGTGGCAAATCCAGTACCTTTTGACCCTGCTGAGCTTGCCTTTGAAAGCAGGAAGGACTTGGAGAAACCAGTCCAAAAGTGATAAGTTGGTGAGAGAAGACAAAATGCATCCAAAGTCACTCCTTTGATTTGGCACTCTGACACTGCATCCTTCCAGCTTTTCTCAGGATTGAGCAGAGAATGAACTAAGGTCCAGGTACCACTGAAGGGACGCCAGTGTTTGAGGAAAACACGTGCAGGTCCTAATTTCCAGTGTGAGGATTTCTACCTCTTATACACAACCTCAGAAATGACATGTAATGTAGGTGTAATGACATTTCTGGTCTATTCCTAACTCCAGACCTCTGCCACTGTTCCTTAGCATTTGTACTTACTAGTGATATTTCTGAGTCTCATCATTGGACTGAATAGAGAGTTTCCTTCAGAAACAGGATTAAGTTCTAGCCCACTCACATCACTGCTTTTCAAATAAGATGCTCATCTTTTTGCATTGCCCAGTCATAGGTCAGAACAAATATAAATGCTAGAACACCCTGCAGATGGAATTCAATCAGAGGCAACAGTGCCCCAACAGCAAAGCTTTGAAGTCACAGACCATCACTCATGAGGGAAGCTCCACCACTGGAGAGAGAATGCATCTATTAGAATAACACGGCTTCAAATATTAATCAAATGGAAGAGGTTATATAAAAAGACTCCTTTCCTAAAATCACTACCCAATTTTCCATACCATTTTCTGTATCATGTTCTCAATTTCCTTATAGTAACACGTGCTCTCGGTTTCTAGCCTGGCCTGGGGAATGGCGTGGGCAAGTCGATTAGCCTCCCAAAGCACATTCACACAGCCATCCCGACCCAGACACACCCTTCACTGCTGAAGAGTGGGGTGCCCAATCACTACCTCGGTGAGAAAGAGGAGCCCAAGGAAGTTCTAAAACACAGATGCAAGACCAGAAACCCCAGAGCCATCTCCAATTACAGTACTCAACCCTGGGTGGGGGCATGGTTAGGTTTCAGGGAATCCTTGCAATTCCTCAAATTATGAATAGGGGTAGCTAAAGAAAATAAAATGCTGTTTCACATTCCGAATGCCTTGTAAGAAAGGTGAAGATGTGAGCTACAAGGTTTGCTTAGCCTCTTGGTGGGTGGGTTTGAGTAAGTGTCAGCCTGGAACAGAGACGGGGAACTGAAGGTGGAGAGAGCTGAATCATGCTACATAATGGCATGAAATGAACTTGGAGATTTTGCAGCATCTGGGGAAATAGAAGGCGAGGGGGAGAAGGTGGAAGGGGGAAAAGAGGAGCTAGTGAGATGCCGTGAGCCTGGAGACCACATGGGGCGGAGCGGAGCAGGCAGTGAAGAGTCTCTTGCGGTGACTAAGGGCAAAGAAAAGGCATGCTGCCAATGAAGTTATCCGAATTGCTGTGCTGTAAGACCCTCTTCCTTCCCTCTGAATTTTCCATAAAGTCCACTACGCACACACATGTCTTGTGAGCATGGGGGGTGGTTCTGGCATCTGGGGAAGGGAGTTCGTTCCCTCTCTGATTCAACGCGAGGCAGAGGCAGTACGGGGACTGCATGTGTGGGGTGGCGATGCTATCCTCACACTGGGAAGTACACGGAGCCAGCAGCTGCGGCCAAGAGAAGGGTCTGACCTTCTACCACACGGGGTATGGGGTTCAAGGGAATCCTATTAGATCTAAGGACACCCTCACTGACACATGGGTTACCCAAAAGTGGAGCGGGGGTGGGGGGGAGCGGTTGGGTGTAAAGAGGAGGTGGGTATAGATTTTTCAGGACAAGGATCCAAAACTTTCATCCAGTTTTTAAAGCAGTCTATGTACAGAAGGAAGACGGGCTACAAATAAGTTGAGTCACTGCTCAGAGAGTTCTACTCTGTCAATGATATTTTTTATCTTGAGTACACTTAACCAGAATGGAAAACACCATAAAACAGAGTGGAAAGAGAGTCTGAGCAAAGGACTTGACATCTGTCTCTGGCTCTGCCATCGAGTAGCTGTGCAAAGAGCTGGTCACTCCCTCTCCATCCTGCATGAAAGTGGGAATAATTATCCTTATTTTTACCTCGTAGAGAGTTGTAATGAGGATCAAATACAATAGCAGATGTTCCTGCACTTTCTAGAGTACATAGCACAATACTGTGTAAGATATTATTAGCTCTAATCTGGCATTAGGTTTGCCAATCTAATACCAGAATAGTAAATTCAAAAATGACCTTAAGTAGAAATATTTCTGCAATTCAATCATGGATATTATCTGCTATTCTTGCCATGCTACACAACAAGTTCTGCTTTAAATGATATTTTTATTGTGCATCCAGCCTTTGGAGTTGCACCGTGTTCTAGCCTCACTTTACAACTTATTTTGTGACCTTTCCTTGCTATGGCCTTTCTTCTCTGTAGGCGAACGCAGCAAAGTTTGCTTTTTCTATGCATGGCAACGGGCATGACATTTGATCTTACACAGGGATTAAGTCATTCATGAGCAGCGCCCAAAGAGAGGAACAGCTCCAAAAAAACAACCAGGCTTGCTGGTACTACGACGTCCAGAAATTCCCAGTCACTTCTACAGTTCCCATTTGCAGTCTGTCTGGCACTGAGGAATCTAACTGCAGGCTCTGTGGTTTAAATAAAATGTATCTACAGCAGCTTGGATCCATGTTTCAAAATGTTCTGTGTTATTTTAGTTCAAGGACAAGCTTTTAAAATTAAAAGAAAACTTTGGCTTTAATTATAGATTAAAAGTGAAAGTTATTTTAAAGGAATGTCGGAGAAAGCATTTGAAATGAAAAGTTAATTATTTTCCTAATGTAACAATCGGCGTGAATATATGAAGATCAAAAACGGAGAGAATACCTTCACACATAAAGGCAGCATATTTGTGGTTTTTCAACTATGATAGTCACAGCCCACCTTCTCAGAATATAGATTTCCAGGGATTTCAGTTACATTTCATGACCAGGATGCAACATTTTAATAAGCTCTGCTGCTGGCCCAATGGCGGCCTAATGTTGTTGGTTAAACTGAAATTTAAGACAAACCCAATATCTTAAAATCCAAACGTACAAAACACAGAAGTTGAGTTATGCTGTTCCTACAAAAAAAGGATTTGCTGCAGGATTGTTTTAAAACACCAAGTGCCATCTGAGTCACTTCAAACCCAAGGCTTTGGGAATGTATCTCTTCTGTAAATCAAGGCACAGCATTGTTTCTGTGGACTTACAGAGGGGCCTGAAGTAAAAGCCTTAAGTCAAACCCAAAAGCAAGAGCAGTAAGGGCAGGTCTAGACCCCAGGCTTCGGGAGGTGAGGAAAAAAGCAGCCAGAGGGAGAAGGAGACCTCAAAAAGGAAGTGGAAGGGTCTCTCAGACTACCAGGGCTGGGACTTTTCCCAGGTTTGCTAAGTAAAAGGTAGCGGCCAAGAGCCTCCTCTCCTGCTATTTGCATTCTGAGGCCACTGGGGTCTTTGGCCCCCAGGAAGGAATGTGAGGGCAGTCACGCTTTTCTTAGGACCCACTGCCCTTCCAAAGGAACAGCTCCCCCAAAGAAGGGGCCCCCTGGCTGTTGTTCCTGGCCATTGATTGTCTTACCTCCTCCTCTTCCCTTTATGAACCCCATGGCTCTCAAGGGGATGGTGACTGGGAGGCGCTTGTCTGCTCCGGCCACGCTGCTATGTTCCAAATCCCCTCTGATCTCTGCATAGGGAGGTGCTCCCCGCCCCTCCTCCGGGCTGGGAGTCGGTGGCAGGACGCCACTGCCCTGCTCCCCAGAGAAGGTCAGGCCCAAAGGGCATCGCCTCAAGCCCCCGATGCCCACACTGGGGCTCTGAAGGATGCAGTGGGAAGGAAGGAGGGGAGGAAAACCACTGCAGACTCAAGGCTGAGCCTGACCTTCGGGCACGGACATAGGATGAGCACGGCCCCAGCAGCCAAGGAGCCCCCTCCAGGCACTGTGTCACATTCCCACATTTCAATCAGACATCCTGCGGGAAGATCACTAAGCTCTGACGACACTGTCTTCAAAAGGGGGAAAGTCACGGTACCCCGCCCCTCCCCCCCGGGGGCTCTAGTGCAGGAGGACACGTGCACAGTGCAGAGCCAGGGGCCTGACAAGTTAAGCTCCCCTGCCTTGTCTTTTTATCCCACTGGTCGGCTGCCTGCCACGGGGGCCTGTGGTTTAACTGGGACGCGGATAAGCAGGACTCTGCGGGGAGAAGGGGTGCACGGAGTACCTGTCGCCACTGGCTGGGGTCAGCGCAGAGCACAGGGGCCTCGTTCATCCTGGAGGGAGGAAAAAGGAGCCCCAGGTAGAAGGGGGCTTAGGCAGGAGGTGGAAGGTCTCTCAAGGGTAAGCTGCCATCACTGCAAAGTTCCCAGGCTTGGGGAGAAGTCAAAGGCAGTGGCCAAGAGCAAGGTTTTGGGGCCTGAATCTTGGCCGTGCAACTTGCCAGTGTGCGTGGGCACATTCCGCTATGTAAGTCAGTTCTCTTGTCTGTAAAGTAAGGAGGGTAACGCAGGCATCGCAGAGTTACTGTGGGGCATGCCGGCACAGCGCTTAGCACATAGTGAGTGCTCGTGAGCCACCGATGCTCTCATGCACACTGATGATTCCATCATCTGCCAGGGACCTTGCCAGGGCACTGTCAGCTGCCTGGTGCTTGGCCGCATGTTCAGCCGCCTGCCTCATGTTATGAGATAAAATATGTATAACCTTAAGGAAAGCAAGAGCCGCTGAGTGTATCAAGAGAATACACATGTGTGCATTTTGGGCTCACATGTAAGCAATTATGAAAACCTCAATGAACTCTTATTTACACAGGATTCGATTACTCGGATTACAGACTATCTCTACCAAAAGTATTTAAAGCAGTTCATTCTTATACTTTAAAATCAAAAGATCACAGTAACGACGATGCTTAGAGTCTAAACATTTGGGGTCGAAAGGGCAAGAGCGCGCCCCAATCCCCTCTGCTATGAGATCTATTCTGGGGTAGGCAGAATTTTGCCCCCATGACCTTTGCTCCCTTGCCTCACACCCATGAAAATGTTAAATTTCATAGCCCAAGGGACTCTGCAGAAGTGATTAAATTGCTAACCTTCAACTAGGGAGGTTATCCTGGATTATGTTGTGGCTCACAGCAGTCCTGTGAGCTTTTTTCCTGCTGCAGGCAGTGGCAGAGAGGTTCCACCTGGGAAGGGCTCGGCAGGCAGCTGCTGGTTTGGAGATGGAGAGGGCCAGGAAAGACGGAATTTCATGGCCGCTACGAACTGAGAGGGAGGCAATAGAGACCCCAGTCCTACAACCACAAGGCGCTAAGTCATGCCAACACCCTGGGTAAGCTCATAAGTGGAGTCTTCTCCACTGCCGCCAGCTCCAAGCCCAGTCTGACCGACACCTTGACTTTGGCCTTATGAGAGCCCAAGTGGCGAAGCCAGCAACGCCCTGCCAGATGGACTTCGATGGTCAGAACTGTGAAATACCGAGTGGGCGGGGTTTTAAGATGCTACGCTTGTGGTGATTTGTGGCGATTTGTGGCGCAGCCGTAGAAAACTGGCACATAGGCATAAAAACTGCTACGTGATGCATAACTGTGGTCAGTTTTGAACCTGTCGTGGCTAATTAACTGAAAGACAGCACGCCCCATTTCTGACTGCTGTATACGAGCTGTCCCGTCTTGGCAATGCGTGTGCCGGAGCCTCAAGGGGGCCTTCTGGCATTTATGTTGTCCTTCTTGGTTTCAGGGGCTTCACTTAGGATTTTTTTAGACTAAGAGCTCGGGCTCTAAGAGCTGCTCATTAGCATCCCCAACAGAAGGTGTTCAGGATCAGTGGATCAGTGGCAACGAGAACGCTTCAAGCTCCTCTACTGCAGGGAAAGACTTGTGAAGGGTCTGCTGCAGCTGCTGTGTAAGGACTAGATCTGGATAGTCGCTGCTGATGCTCTCTGCCCGCTGGCAGGCTCAGCTAGCTACAGTATGTAAAACCTCTGGCCTCATCAGAATGATTCTAGCGCTTCGAAGGATGCACCAAATCACTGGTGATACAATTCAGGGAAAGAGCCACCCAGAATAAGGGAGGATCTTATTCTTGTTGCCTAAGACACCAACAATAAATTCACTGCAAGGAAAGGATTCTGGAAAGGCTAGGTGCTCCAAAAGGGGGCTGCACGTGGAAAGATATCGAAAACAGCGGCCCGTTTTAAATTCACCATTGCATAAGCTGCAGCTTCCACATGCTGCCAGCTGGACAGCCAAGCTCGTGCCTGCGGGAAGAACGGAAACTCACAGAAAAGCGTTCTGTGGTCCGTGGTCCACCACTGCCCAACAATATAGAAATATGGTGAAATGTTCCATCAGCTCAGCCACAGGCAAGCCAAGGCAGAATCTGAACAGGAAAATCCTGGATAAAGACAATGCTCTTTATTGTGTGTGTGGGAGAGAGAGAGAGAAAGAGAGAGGGAGGGAGGGAGGGAAGGAGGGAGGGAGGGAGGGAGGGAGGGAGGAGTGTACTGGGAAAAGCAAGATATTCTGACATGTTCAAAATAATTAAAATATGCTAATTTTAACATGTACTTTACTAATATAACATCTTTGAAATATGATAATCCTTTCCCCCTGTGGTATCTTTTTATTTTGATGTATAACTTAAATCAAATACATATGTAGCACTAACTCTAAATTATTAAAGTAGTCCAAGTTCAAAAGGGTAAGAAAACAATATGAAGCATATGATGTTTAATGCTCCATTAATTGATAATTTTGCTAAAGGAAAGAAAGATTGGCAAAAAGGAATGGAATTCTGAACTCTTTGTGTTTACTTAAAAATTCCCAACAGTATTCAGTCAAACAAAGAACTTTACTTTTCCACTGGAAAGGCAAAAATTAAAGTTGGGTCTGGCATACCTTGTTACATGCTTGACTACAGAGTTAAACAGTATACATCTGGATTCTAAACACATTTCAAAATTATAGTATTTATTAGGTATGTGACCGCCAAGTACCACTATTTTATCATATTATTAGAATTACAAGCATTAAAAAAAAATTAACTAAATTATATTTATCTCTATTTCAAACACAGTAGTTTGGAACTCTATCATAATGTATCACGTTTAGGTATGTGGCAACTATCGAGAATTTTTCAGGAGTTTCCAGTGCCCCATTTTGAATTAAACTACTCCATGCTTACTACTCCTTGATATACACCATCTTATTCCTAATTCTGAATTTGTGCAATTTGCCCCGAAAAACGATCAGAAAGAAAAGAAACAGCTATGATAAGAGAATTTACTGAGTTTCTATTACAGAGTTCCCTTTTAAGAGAGTGCACTGAACATGCTTATTTTCCTCTCTTCTCTCTCAAGATCCCATTAAAATTACTAAAAATAAATTTAAAAACAGACAAACGCCTAACAGTGCTTGCAAACAATAAAGGTCATCATTACTAAATCAGAAAAGTTGAGAAATTCGTGAAAGAAAAAAAATGCATATGGCATCAAGTTGTGGAGAAATCAAAACAGAGAATCACAATGCAAAACAGGTGGATGGCAGAACTGTGGCAGCGTATGAGCTGCTTCTCCCAACAGGAGACGAAAGACATTCCAAGGGGGCAGTCCACACAGCCAGAGCGTGAGTGGGCCGGGAGAGGCCATGGTCGAGGGAACAAGCTTCAGGACGGCGGCTCATTTCCCGAGCGCTGCCGTAGCAATGCACCACAAACCAGATGGCTTCAAACAACAGAACGGTATCGGCTCCCAGCTTTGGAGGCTGCAGGGTGCCGGCAGGCCTGGCCCTCACCGGCGTCCACAGGGTCTGGCGGTGGCGCCTCTGCCTCACGGCCATCTTCTCTGTCTCCTACTCACTGTGCCCAAGTCTCCTCTCCTCAGAAGGACACCAGCCATATTGGATTAGGCGTCCCCCGGTCCAGTTTGGCCTCATCTTAACTAATCAATTCTTCAAAGATTTTCTTCCCAAATAGTATCACATTCACAGGACTCGGGGGGTAGGACTTGGACATGCCTTTTCTGGGGACACAATTCAATCCGTGACTGAGAGCCATCAGAAGAGCTAGGCCATGCCCTTCCTTCCTGAGTGCACAGGGTAGCTTCTGGGTCACCTGACCCAGGACAAAGCTGCCACGAAGGTTCTCTAACCAAGTCACGGTGTCTGCTAAGGAGGGCTCCAAGCAAAGGCGTCCGCACCACTGAGAGGTGCAGAATGAGGTCCAGGTAGTTCTGATCTCTACAGGGCTCCTGGCTGCTATGAGAAAGGAGCAATAAGAAAAGAGATGTTCCTGGGAAATAAAAACAGGACACAAAACTAAAAGAAAGGTTGGTTAATGGAATGGATGGGGCAAAGATGAAGACTAGGTTAGTAATCTGGAAGACAAAATCGAGGGAAGAGAGAGGAGAAAGGTAAGAAATGTGAGAGGGAAAGTAAAGAATCTGGACTCCCAGGCCAAGATCACTTCCTAGATGAATTCTTCCCAACCTTCAAGATATTGGAAAGAGACCATCCTTACTTCATTCAAACTTTTCCAGAGCAGAAAAAGGTGAACTACATTCCAACTCATTCCATAAGACTAGCATAACTCTAACATCAAAATTATGCAAGAAGAGCATTAGTAAAAAGAAAATTATTGACAAATCTCACTTGAGAATTCTGATGTGAAATGACTCTTAGTCAATGGACTCTAGAGGACAACCAGATGATGATCTTAGAAGTAGCAGAAAGAGCATTTGGTAAGATTCAATAACCTATTCAATTATGTGTGCATGGGGGTTAGCGGAATCTCTCATTAAATAATCTAAGAATGAAATGGAAATTATTTAACTTGATAAAGTGAACACACCAGAAACATTCTGCAAACATTATACTTATGGTAAAATAGCAGAAAAATTCCCTTTAATGTCAGCTCTCACTGCTATTATTCAACATTGTTTTGGAGAACCTGGATGATGCAATACAATAAAAGAAGGAAAGAACAAAATGAGTGGGGGAAGCAGGAAGGGAAGAAAGGAGAGAATAATACAGAAAACTGTTACTATTTGAAGCTGATATGCTTGTGTTCTTAGCCAACTGGATATAAGAAAAATATACAAAATCTAACATCTTTTCTATATGTCAGGGTATTAGTCAGCCAAAAGGGGTGCTGATGCAAAGTACCAGAAATCTGTTGGTTTTCATAAAGGGTATTAATTTGGGGTAGAAGCTTATAGTCACAAGGCCCTAAAGAGTCCAACTCAGGGTTACTTAAGAGCTACTCTCTCACCCAAAGTCTGTTGCCACAAGTTGAAGCAAGATGGTAGACAACATCTGTGAGGGTTCAGCCTTCCTCTTTCCTATTAAGACTCCATGGTCCCAGCTTCTTCCAATCTTAGTTGTAGTCTGGCATAAGGCTCATCTCTCTTCCCAGGGCTTGTTTTTTTCCAGGCTCAGCTGCTCTGTTATTTTCACAAGGTCAGCTGTAATCAGGTTCATCTCTCTTCCCAGACTGCAGGATCCTCTGTGTATCTTCTCTGTGTATCTTCTTCTCTGTGTTCGTGATCGAGCGTCCATTTGTATAGCCTACCAAGGGGGGCAGGGACTCAACCCTGCAGGCCCTAATGATGTGGTTGAACATAGCCCTAATCATAACATAATTTAATCAAAGGCATCTCAGCTGAATGTAATACAATCGAAGAGTTATCACACCCAGAGAAACAGACCAGTTTACAAACATAATATTTCTTTCAGTGATAACTATTATAAAATATAATTGAACAAAGAACAGGGATTTCTTGGAAGATGGAAGATTAGAGAGGCAGAGGGATCACTTCTCTCCCAGTAAAAATAGCTAGAGGACAGGCAGAGACTATCTGGAGGGCTGCTCGGAGGCTCAGGACACCAGAGGAAGATGAGACACCACCCAGAAGAGAGAGAGGTGAAGGAAAGGAGTCTCTGCTGGCTGAAAATCCCATGAGTAGAGCTGCAAAAGCAAGATCTGGGCATCCAATTCCCACCTATGGAGCAAACAGCAGTCTCTGGACTTCAGCAGCTGTGGACTGAGGGGGTTTCAGGGGTCCTCTTTGCCAAGAAAGGGGAGAGGGAGGGACACAGCCTACAGTAAATTCAGATTTTGGCTAGTGAACTTGGTCTGCTGCATTGGAGGGATCACATACTTCCAGGCCAGGTGGGGCTGCCACATTGTTTGCCCTGAGAGCCAGCAGGGAGCTAATTTGCCTTCTCAAACACCCTCCCTACTGCCTGGGGCTGGTTGCTAAAGCAGCAGAGGGAGGGAGGGTCTGGCTGGTTAAGGGTGGAGAACAGCTGAGAAAGTTTGTTTGTGAGGCTTGGCTAGCTCAGAGGACACTGCTTCTGCACTGTTCACCTGCCTGAAGAGTTATACTGAATGCATTCCCCACTAGCACCTGAGGTCTCAGCTGAGAGGTCTGCCCAAGAGTGCCATCTACTGGCCAGACCAGAAAAGTGTATGGAAAAGAAAAATAATAATAAAGAGGCAAGCAGGTGCCTTTATGACACCCTCTCCAAGGCCCTTGGAAACTGGTCTGCACCCCATTACTGGGTTCTTAGCCCTGATTCGAGTAGTTAAACAGGGGCAACCCTAAATATCTAGAACAAGTTGAACCAAGAATTAAAGAACAATGGTAGCACACTCCCTAGGCAAGTGAGAGAAACTGAGCACCAGAGTAAACTCAGCATCAGAATCAGATGCCTAGACATCAGCAAAAACTTTCAAGCCATACAAAAAAAAAAAAAAAAAGGAAGATATGACTCAGGCAAAAGAACAAATCAAAGCTCCAAATGAGACACAGGACTTGAAACAGCTAATTAAAGAGGTTCGTACAAATTGCCTAAATCAAATCATGGAGTTGAAGGACAACATGGCTAAAGAAATAAAAGACATTAAGAAAACACTGAGTGAGCACAAAGAAAAATTTGAAATCTTGGATAGAAAAATAACAGAGCTTATGGGAATGAAAGATACAGTAAGGTACATTAAAAATACAATAGAGGCACACAACAGCAGATTTGAAATCACGGAAGAAAGAATCAGTGACGTAGAGGACAGGACAGCTGAAACTGAAAAGAGAAGAACAGACAGAGAAAAGAATAGGAAAAAATGAGCAGGGACTCAGGAGGCTGAATGCCAATGCAAAGTGCATCAACATACATGTTATGGGAGTTCCAGAAGGAGATGAGAAGAGAAAAGGGGCAGAAAGAATATTTGAGGAATTAATGGCTGAGAATCTCCCAAATCTCATCAAACACATGAATTCATGAAAGACATGAATATGTGTCCAGGAAGCACAGCATACTCCAATTAGAATAAATCCAAATAGTCCTATCCCGAGACATATAATATGCAGAATGCCAAATGCCAAAGATAAAGAGAAAATTCTGAAAGCAGCAAGGGAGAAGTGAAATATCACACACAAGGGACATCCAATAAGACTTAGTGTGGGTTTCTCTTCAGAAAACCATGGAGAAGGCAGTTGTATGAGGAACTCATGAAACCAACCACGAGTAAAGACATGGAATCAGCCATCAAAAATCTTCCAGCAATGAAAAGTCCAGAACCAGATGGCTTAACGGGTGAATTCTACCAAACATTTCAAAAAGAATTAATACCAATACTGTTTAAACTTTTCCAAAAAATTGAAAAGGAAGGAAAATTATCCAACACATTTTATGAAGCCAACATCACCCTAATACCAAAGCCAGATAAAGATATTACTAGAAAAGAAAATTACAGACCAATCTCTCTAACGAATGTAGATGCGAAAATTCTCAACAAAATACTTGAAAACTGAATCCAACATCATATAAAAACAATTACCCATCACAATTAAGTGGGTTTTACTCCTAATATGCAAGGTGGCTAGACATAAGAAAATCAATTAACGTAATACACCACACGATCATCTTGATTGATGCAGAAAAGGTATTTAACAAAATCCAGCATGCTTTCTTGATAAAAACACTTCAAGAGATAGGTATAGAAGGAAAATTCCTCAACATAATAAAGGGCATATATGAAAATCCCTCAGCAAATATTGTACTCAATGTGGAGAGGTTGAAAGTTTTCCAAGATTGAGAACAAGATAAGGATGCCCACTATCACCACTGTTATTCAACATTGTGCTAGAAGTTCTAGCTAGAGCAATTAGGCAAGAAAAAAATAAAAAAAAGAATCCAAATTGTAAAAGAGGAAGTAATACTCTCATTATTCGCAGATGGCATGATCTTATATTTAGAAAATCCCAATATCTACAATAAAGCTATTAGAGCTAATAAATGAGTTCAGCAAAGTGGCAGGACACAAGATCAACACGCAAAAGTCAGTAGCGTTTCTATACAACTAGTAACAAGCAAGCTGAGGAGGAAATCAAGAAAATCATTCCATTTACAATAACAACAAAAAGACTCAAATATATAGAAATTAATTTAACCAGGAATGTAAAGGATCTATATTCAGAAAACTACAAAACACTGCTAAAAGAAACCAAAGAAGACCTAAACAAATGGAAGGACATTCCATGTTCATGAATTGGAAAACTAAACATTGTGAAGATGTCAGTTCTACCCAAACTGATTTATAGATTCAATGCAATACCAATCAGAATTCCAACAGCCTACTTTCCGGAAATGGGAAAGTCAATTACCAAATTTTGGGGGGAGGGAAAGGGATCCTGAATAGCCAAAAACATCCTAAAAGAGAAGAGTGAAGTTGGAGGACTCATGCTTCCTGACCTTGAAGTGTGTTATAAAGCTACAGTGGTCAAAACAGCACAGTATTGGCATAAAGATAGACACACTGATTCAATGGAATTGAATTGAGTTTAGAAATAGATCCTAATGTCTATGGTCAACTGATGTTTGATAAGCCTTCCAAGTCCACTTTTCTGGGACAGAACAGTCTCTTCAATAAATGGTGCTGGGAGAACTGGATATCCATAACCAAAAGAATGAAACAGAACCCCTATCTTACTCCCCATACAAGAATCAACTCAAAATGGATCAAAGGCCTAAACATAAAAGTCAGGATCATAAAACCCCTAGAAGATAAAGTAGGGAAACATCTACAAGACCTTGTAGTAGGTGGGGGTCTCTTAAACTTTACACCCAAAGCATAAGCAACAAAAGAAAAAAAATAGATAAATGGGACTTCCGCAAAATTAAACACTTCTGCACCTCAAAGGACTTTGTGAAGAGAGTAAAAAGGCAGCCTACTCAATGGGAGAAAATACTTGGAAATCACACATCCGACAAGGGTTTAACATCCACGATATATAAAGAGATCCTACAACTCAACAATAGAAAGACAAATGACCCTATTAAAAAAATGGGCAAAGGGCCTGAATAGACATTTTTCTAAACAAGAAATACAAATGGCAAAAAAAAAAAAAACATATGAAAATATGTTCAATATCACTGGCTATTAATGAAATTCAAATCAATGCTATAATGAGATATCATTTCCCTCCTGTTAGAATGGCCACTATTAACAAAACAAAACTACAAGTGTTGAAGAGGATGTGGAGAGATAGGAATGCTTATTACTGTTGGTGGGAATGTAGAATGGTACAGCCACTGTGGAATCTGTTTGGCAGTTCCTAAGAAAGTTAGATATAGATCTACCATGCGGCCTGGCAATTCAACTACTAGGTATATACTCAGAAGAACTGAGAGCAGTGACATGAACAGACATCTGCACACAGATGTTCATAGCAACATTATTCACAATTGCCAAAAGATGAAAACAACACAGGTGTCCATCAAGTGATGAATGGATAAACAAACTGTGGTATATATATATACATGGTGAAATATTATTCAGCTGTGAGAAGAAATAAAGTCGGGAGGCATTTGACAATGTGTATGAACCTAGAAGACATTATGTTGAGTGAAACAAGCCAGGCACAAAAGGACAAATATGATTTTGCTATTATGAACTAAATATAATGAGCAAACTCATGGAATTAATAGAATATAAGTCACCAGAGAAAAGAATGAGGTTAATGGAAAGCTGAGGTTTAATCTGTGTAGAATTGGTAAAAAATTGTTTGGAAATGTTTGGAAATGAATAGAAATGGTGAAAGCACATCAATAAGATTTGTAATTAGTAGTGCTAGCTTATGGGTATGATAGCGGTTTGTTTTTTGTTCTTTTTCTTTCTTTTTTTTTTTTTTTTGAGTAATGAAAACACTCTAATATTGACTGAAGAAATGATTATATCAAATGCCATTGATTGTCCACTTTAGATAAATTATATGGTTTATGAACAACAACAACAAAATAATACAGTGGGTTAGGGGGAAAATACACCAAATGTAAGATACAGACTGTAGCAGTTTGATATGGTTTATGACTTCCAAAAATAGATATTGGATTATGTTTGTAAACTGTTCTGTTCCTCTGAGCATGATTAAATTATGATTAGGGCATTGATTGGGCCACGTCAGTAGGACTCTCAGATAAAACTGCATGGCAGAGCAGAGTAATTAGTTGGAGTTTTGATGTTGGAGTTTTGAGCTGGAGCCCGGAGAGTGAACACACAGAAGAATACAAAGGAATAGAGACAGTTCCTTAGACATGGCAGAAGCCCCGGGGAGAGAGACAGAGCTGGTTGCCTGATAAGTCTACAGCTGGCCTTGTGGGGAGAGCATAGCAGCTGAGCCTGGAGAGAAATGAGCTCTGGGAAGAGAGGAACCCAGGAAGCCTGAACCCTGGCAGACATTGGCGGCCATCTTGCTCCAACATGTGGTAACAGACTTTGGTGAGGGAAGTAACTTATGCTTTATGGCCTGGTAACTGTAAGCTTCTACCCCAAATAAATACCCTTTATAAAAACCAACCGATTTCTGGTATTTTGCATCAGCACCCCTTTGGCTGACTAATACATGGTCTATAGTTAGTAGTAATACTTTGACAATGCTCTTTTATTATTTGTCACAAATGTTTCACAAAAATGCAAGGTATTTGTGGTGGGGTGATATATGGGAGCCCTGTATGATGTTATGTATGTTTGTTTTTTAAGTTTACAACTTTTACTATGCACTTATTGTTCATGTATATTCATGTGTGAATGATATATTGCAATAAATTTTTTAAAATGAAAAATAATTGACAAGAATTAACCCACAATAGAAATAAAAACAAAATAAAATTCCTAATTAAATTAGCAAGAAATATGCAAACCTTACCTAGAGAAAACTATAAAAACCCATTGCATGTCTTGAAAGATGATCAGAATATATGGAGAAATATATCATGTTCCTGAGTGTGATGATTCAGTATGAAAAGGGTAAAAATATCCCCCAAATTAATATATAAATTCAATGCAATCCCAAATTAATTTTAAGTTTTTTCCAATGGAATTTTTGTATAAACTTGTCAAACATTCTAGACTTCAACTGGAAACTTAAATTCAAGAACTTGGTCAAGAATATTTTGAAAAAATTGATGAGCGACATATAACGAAATGTATAATAAAGCTACAGTCACAAAAACAGTATGTTATTGGTATAGGGATTTTTTTTTTAAGTCTGATGGGCAACAACAGTGTTCAGAAATAGACATACATATAAAAAAGGAATCATTTCATATGAGCAAGGGAAGGTGGAAGTACTCAGTAAATTGTGTTGGGACAACCAGCTATATATTTGGGGAAAAAAAATAGTAGTCAGATCATTACCTCAAACGATTTGTGAAAATAGATGGTAAATAGATTATAAGCATACAAATGTACTACTAAGATAATAAAAGTATTAGAAGAAAATCCAGAGCACACTTTGGTGATCTTGGGGTGCGTCTTCCTAAACCCGACTCGGTCCTGAAGAACCCTGCGTCCTCCCTGCCCTTTGCTCCTAACCCACCCTCAGTGCACAGCACCACTCCTGGGCAGGGGCCTCTGGCCACCACCGGGTGGGCTTCCTGTTGCCAGGCTCCTGAAAGTTCCTTTGACATGTCCCTGTCCTGTTTCTCAGAACCCAAGTTCTCTTTCTAATAGAGATAATAAGACATGCATTTAACTAGAACTTTCTGTAAAGTATAGGCCGCGATCTTCCCCCACGCTTTTCACAGAAACCACAGGTGGCCTCGTGGACAGGACTTGTGGGTTATCTTGTCACAAAGCCCTCGCTTCACAGCTGAGGAAGCTGAGGCCCTGCTTAGTAAAGGGACTGGAGCACATATCTGATTCCTAGCAGATCTGGCTGAAGAGGGATCTCCCGGTTTTAGCGCAAGGCTCTTTGATCTGTCACAGCCTAATCCACAAGTGGGTAACTGCAGGCCAGATAAGGAGGCTGATTGCAGAGACAGTTTGGACCAAGAGGCACCATTTTCCAAATCACAGTTGAAGCAGCAGGACTCTAACTACAGTCAAAATATGGATTAAACTTGTATTGCTTTGGCCAAGTGCCTACCCAGACCTTTATACCATCCTTTTAATTAAAGAGAGTGAGGTGAGGTCAAACAGAGTTAGGCAAATTATGTGCCTCTGTGATTCCTGGCTGAGCTTCATGTTAGCAGTTCACCGGGTGGGTGTGTTGAGGGGTGGGAGGTGGGGGATAGGAACAGTATCTGGGGCTTGGTAATATGTCATGAAATCATAAAGTCGAGCTTTTTATATTTTCCTAATGAGAGGAAAGTTATTGTAACTATAAACTAAATTTTACTGCTTCGGTCATAGTAACTGTGAAATAGTCCTCAAACACCTTTCAAGATAGTTCAGAATTACTATACCAGATGATTCATGTTTATACTTTTCAAAAGCACATCTTAAGTAAAAAAATACAATTCAAAAAAAAAAAAAAAAAATCTTCTGAAAGAGAAAAGCACACGGGTTAGATAAACTGGAGGCCCTGTGGGTTCAGAGGAAATCTGAATTGGTGCCATATTTCTTAAAAGCACTAAAATAAAGGAACCCAGGAGACACAGTAAAAACTAAAACAAGACCAACTGCACTACTGACAAGGTTGTGAAAAACTTCTTGATCCAGCTGGATGGATTTAGCAGCTCAGAAGAGAACTGGAGGAGAAAAAAAATAAAATAAAATAGAGCAACGAAGACAACGACGGGAGAGAACGGAGAGCAGCGACTGCCACTCACCCTCAGCGGCACGCTGGAGAGGACCTGGCGCCCGCAGAGGCAGCCGCTCCACCCCAGCACCCAGCCTCATGCTGGGCGAAGCTGTCAGAGCCAAGGCACTTGGCCCCCAGCACTTGTGGCCAGGGTTTTACGTTTAGAAATGGAAGACCCAGTAACACTGAAGGAATTCTCCTGCCTGCCAGACAGCCATCCTCTGGCCCCGAAGCCATGTGACAAATGATCCTGAATACCACTTTGCCTTTTGCGCATCTGTTGTCTAAATCAATGGGGAAGCTGGAAGGAGAAGCGCTGAATTTTGGCCCTTAGCAAAAGGGTACATTCTAGTGTCATAATGACAATCTTGGCAGAACAGGACATTCTTACTTGGAAATGTCTCTGCCATCCTGAGAGATCTGTTCAACATAACCTGTGTCTGGCTCCAAGGAAGGGACTGTCGGTTCTAAGTTTGAAATACACAGGCCACGATGTGAAAACTTAAAGAGCAGCCCGTTTCTTGGATAATCCCACTTTATGAATGGTTGTCTGTGACTACCTTCTAGCATTTTAAAAGGTTTTGTTTTCGTCTGAGATCTTTGTTTTTCCATTTGAATGCTCTATTACCAAAACGTGCCTAAGTCCCTGGTCCTAAAATTTTGGTTCTCGTTATTTAGACGAAGCCTAACGAAAGGCAAGATTGTTTTTGCTTGCAGTGTATATACAAAATGGTACCAAAAAGAGAATGTGTTCTTTCTGTCAAAGATGCCCATCTCAACTCCTATTTCAAACCAAAAGCATGATGGCGGTGGGCAGGGGGCAATTTTCACCCATAACTGCAGCCCCGATTCTGGAAGAGACAATGGGCACTCAAGAGCATTCTAGCAATACTGTCACTGCTAAGGCGCTGCCCAAATCTGTGAGGCAGGGCACGTCCAAACTTCAATTTTGTTGTTTCTGGGTGCTTCTAGGGAGGCACCTGCCCCGAGGACGTGCTAAACAAGAATTAAACCTCGCAGCTCACCAGTGTGTCCTGCAATGCCCCGTTCTGGTCAAACCTCCTGGGCTCAGAAGAAGAGGAGGGCATGGCCTGCGTTTCTGACCCAGGAAGACTCAGAATTGTTGGGAGCGGCTGATTGGAGTTGTTGCTTAAAATCGAGACTAACTGAAATGTCGTCCCCAGGACCACTTTCCAACTGGACGGTTATGGCCATCCAGATTGCTTCTGACCATTTCCAGGTAATGAGGTCAGTGTTTCCAGAGTGCGCACAGGACAGAGAGAAGCCACTTCCCTCGGTCAACAGCTACTTTGTTTTTACATCAATGATCAATTTGTAGATTCCTATCTTATTAATGCTGCTGCTGCCCCCCCCCCCCCGCCCGCCCCCTGATTCTCGGCCAGCAGTGTGAAGGGTTAGGGATCTCCTGCGACCAGCTCCATTTTCCTTGGCACTGTGTGGCTACTACAACCTGCAACTCCTAGCAGCACGTGCGAAGACCTTTACATAGCACTAATTAAAACAGGGGATTTTAAAAAATGCACACCACATTCTCCAAGTTCTCAAAAGCTCAAAACTATGATTTAAAAACTTTTTTAAAAGTAAAAATTCTTAAATACCTAAAATTGCCATTTCCTGTAAAAGCAATTTGACTCACTGTACTGCAGATCAGGATCCCATCTCCAGGTAACCGAGCAGCTCATCACCAAAAAACCAACAATTACAGCTCCCAGTGTAAAGCCTACGACAATTCCCTGACCTGTAAAATGAGGGACTGAACTAGGAGATACTTTAATGTCCACTGCTGGATCTGTAAAAAGCCCTAATTACCTCTTTCGTACAATACAAATGAAAGGAACTGGGTAACAAAGTTGTCAAAAGGGAAAGAGAGAAAAGGGTTTTATACAGCCTTATTTAAGCACGCCAGTCTTCATTTAAACTAAAAAAAAAACCAAGAGAAAATTCAGATTTGTGAAAGAAATTGGGCAGAGCGAACAAAATTATCCATTTTTTTTTGCTTTCTCAAAACTCACAATTATAAATGATATCATTTCTAAATAGAAAACAAGAACAGAAACATCCAAAATTTAAAAGTGCCAGAATTCCGGACTGGAAGAAAACACATATTTATCTTGAGTAAAAATCCTTTTACATCAACAAGACAAATTTTGACATAGAAAAATACCTATTTAATTTTAGAAACAAAGTAAGGAGGCAGAAGGGAAAAACTAACTGCAACTAACCAGAAAAAAAAAAAAAGAAAGAAAGAAAGAAAGAAAAAGAAAAGAAACCACTTCCACATTCAGTAAATAGCATGTCTTGTTATTTTCACAGACAGTAAAAACTTTTTGACATCCTTTTTAGTGCTAGGCTGAAGAAGTGTCTGTGGATCTTACTTGGTCTTGGTAGTGTGTAAAGAGTTTACAAACCTAACTAAATTTAGAATTAGTTGAAGTTACGTACATATATTCCTTATACATATGAGAGGGGGAAAAAAAGACTCTTTTATGCCAGCTTTGAGTTTGGCTTGAATTTTTATGGCTTATTTAGAAGCTCCAGGGAATGAAAAAGTCTCTTAATGGAAATACTGACATAGTCTTAAATATAGTGACATGAACAAGCACTTCTGTGAAACTGCACCAGGATGTGTGACTCGTCAGGCAAGTCTGAACTGCGAAGAGCACCAGGAAACCAGTTATGATCATTTGCTGATAAATACCACGGGAACGACAATGCTAAAATACAGAGAAGGCCTCTGCGCAACCAAAATCTCACGGTGATAAACTTGTTTTTAATAGGAAACGATGTAAAATGAATGGGCTCTTTACTCACAAAGAGAGGGAAAGTGTAAAATTCCGCATGTACTTCCCTCAATTCTGGTATATCATTAAAAGAATCGTCAACACCTCAAAGGCGTCTTGTTTGCTCTGACAGTGAATGTCGTCATGGTTAGCACAAGGACAGAAGCATTTAAATCAGTGGGTCTAAATCTGGTTTTGTTTCTAAAGTCTCATCTAACTGGCTCTGTACTAGATAGATATAGAAAATAAATACCATTACTCAGTGAAATCAAATTTGTAAAAATGCACGATTTTTTGTCTGTCTGCTGTATTTTTTATTCTTTGCTGGCTTTTCTTTAAACTACCTAATGCTTGCCATTTATCATCCTTGCAATTTCTCTGGAAATCTCCCTTTTACTGAAAATCTGCTTAGTTTCACTTTATACTTTCTAAGTTTTTGTTTGGAATATCTTTTCAACATCTCCTTGTTTTAAGCTTCATTTTGTTTTACTTTTTTTTTTTCTTCTGGTTTTTATTTTCTTACATTTCAATTTTTTTTAAAAACCAGTTTAAACTCACTCCTTTTCTTTCTCTCATCATGTTTACAGACACAGGTCAACATATACATACGCACATTAAAATGCCTTTTCTGATTTAAGAGGCAGACATACTAAATCATTACAACACTAACTCATTCACTGAACAAACATTTATCAAGCAAATATGTGAACGACACTGCACGAAGTGGTATGGGGACCATAAAAGTCACCAAAACACCACTCAGGGCCTCAAAGAGCTTTTAATCCATGCGAGGTAGTTAGTGTCAGCACAAAGGAAGAGAGCGAACACAGCTACATTTCAGAAAGCAGTTTGTCTACATTCAGACATAAATAGGAATTTTTTCTCCCTCTATCCTTCTTAGGTACCACACAAAGGAAACATAATGTAAAAGGACAAAAATGTCAGGCTCAAACACATGCCTGAAGGGTTTGTAAATTTTCTAACCCTGGCTAACTTATACTTTCAATTTGTAATCAGCACCTACACTGAGGCTGTTTCTGGCCCTCACATGAGCCCAAATGACAAAGGAAAGTAAATGCAGAGCCGCCCTTACAGGATCCAGCAAACTGCCCATGCCCATATTTGTTCTCCTTTTCTCTTTTTGTTTGCCGTGAATCTCTCAGTTCTTAATAGTGGGTGGGACACATGCAATTTTATTTAAATTTTGCAAGTGAATCTGTAAAGATATTTTCAAATTTCAGAAATAATGCCACGTAAATGTGTTTGCTATCATCATCCCTGATATTTATGTTCAGAATACCGCTTTCCTTTTTATATTCTACAGTTAGTCCCACACATACCCAAGGGTCAGAATTTTTGCAAACCTTGTTTAAAAGATGAATGCTTTGAAATAAGTGATTAGGAAAGACCCTTTAAAAAGGAGACTATCAAAAAGATAGCCTACTTTGCTCAAAGGCTCAAAGGCTTTAGGGGCAGGTTAGGTTTGTGGTTATTGGTTTTAAAAGTTGGGATGACGTAACAGAAGCTATAGGAGGAGGAAGTTTAGAGAAGAAAAAGGATGTTAAAGCATACCCCAAAAGCTATTTTTAATACTGAACACTTAGGAGAGCAGGAAACTCTTTATTTTTAAAATTGGAATTTCAATTTCTGCTATCTGGAAACTTCACTTCTGTGGAACACCTCATTCCCAGACGGTGCGTGATAAGTGAGGTATTATTACAGTAAAGACACAAGACAAGAAGTTGGATAACCTTTCAAGGACCCTCTAAATGTCACTAACTGGGCTGGTCGCGGAGCGTTTTACTCTTCTCTGCTGCAGTTCACCAGCAGTCGTGTGCTTGCCAGGAAAAGAATGTCTGGAATAATCCAAAATGGCAAAGCTTAATTCTTTCACTGAAAACAAGGAAGTGACAAACACACAGAGTAAGGAAAAAGGAGCCGAAGTAGACTTAGTGGTCAATAAAACCCCACAGAGAAACCTGGCTGTGCACAAATCAGCTCACACGTCCTCAGTGGCTATATCTTGACGCATCGCCCACCCCCCCCAACCCCCGTTGGCTGCCAGAAAGCTTTCTTTCAGCTACTCCCATATTACAAAACCTGAATATGATGAAGCAGATAAATGAGGGGTGATTATTCACTGTTCAGAAGGACCTGCCAAAGCATCCTTTAACTCTTTCTTCTGCGGCATTTAAATGCGGTTTTGTTGAGAAATGGCCCCAGCAGAGCCCCCAGTGAGCTCTAACAGGCGCTTAATAAATATTTTTTGTTCATGGAACGAATACATGAAGGAGTACCTCACCCGTGAACAGATTATCTGTTCAGTCAGTTGTGTAGAACTGAGCATGCATTTCTCCAGAGAATCTATGTTATAAATTAAGGTGAAATCTCAGGCTATCCCAATGGATTACTGAATTCTTGAGCGTACCTGGATTTTACTACCAAAAATACCAGCAGAAGAGAGAGAAAAGAACAACTCTTCCCCTGGTCACCACCAGCCCAGAAACAATGTCTCAAAACAGCAGCTGGCCTTGGTCGCCCTCCCGAACTCTTTCTCCTCTCCCCTGCCTCTTGCCACACCAACCACAAGGTCCATGTCTCTCAGTTTACTGCCATTCCCCAAGTGTGGCAGGCCAATGCAATGGAGCCTACTTCCCACAGCGCCCCACACGCCAAGCAAACACCTCCTTTCTCCTCTCCATCAAAATGCCCGCTTCTTCAGGGACGTTCACCTCAGTCAAGTGGAAGGGAAGCTAATGTGGTTAATTCACACTTTCCAAGAAAAGCGTCTTTTCCACCTAGATATCTTTGCTATACCAGAGGTATCAAATGAAGAGGAGTTTTAAACAGTTAAGATGAAGCTTAAAACTGCAGCCTTGTGGGAGCCGGTGAAACTGATCAAGTATATTCCACCAGGGCAGGGGCAGGGGCAGGGGACCCAGGGAGCGGACGTTTGAACACACCAGCCATTTACACAGTGGTCATGGTGAGCTGCGAAAAGAAAACACTTGTCCTCAAACTGAGCAAAGGAGGAGGGTAGCACCACCCTGTTTATTTCAAGCCTTGCCCGATTTCTCCCTCATCTGTACACGTCTTAGAAGCCTCTCCTCTCTCCAGAAGTATATAAGGGAATGCAATAGGCTTGGTTTGGAAGGGAAACCAAACTCTAATCTAAGTTGGGAGAGGCTCTGGTGAGGATTTCCTGTGACATGGGGCTCGGATGCTCGAAGGCTTCTTCACGGAGGCTGCAAAGAAAAGCATCCGGAGAATATGAGCAGTGATTCCACACGAATGGAGGAGGGCAGTGTGGCCAGAGAGTCTTCTGACACTTCCAAGAGAGGATCCACCAGGGGCCTGGAGGTCAGGCTATATTGGGAACTCGCTCTGCCAAACATCTGAAAATTATCATCTGTTCATCTAACATGATGAAGATGGATTGTAATTTTAATTGAGATGAGTTTTTAATGACCACCACCTAGTGTGTTCCTTGTGTGTTACTTGATTGCATCTAGAAGCAATGATCTTAACAATTCTGATCAATGCTAATGTTATAATTGCTACTGTCAGAAATGCTTCCACCAATATTTATTGAACATTTACTCTGACCCCAGGACCATGCCAAAGATTGAGCATTAGAGAGAAGTGTTTAAAATCTGCATAAATTTAATAAAAACGTATTTGTACCTGCATTGATGGCTTCTAGTAATAACTTCCATTAGGATTGCTACTTTATAATCTAGCAGGCTTCTCTCTGCTAGAATTTAATAAGGACAAGGGAAATGAAATTCAGTGATTCATTTCCCTTCCACATACCAACTCTCTCATTTGACTTTTTGATTCCATACGTTGAAAGAAATACATTGTGAGGGAGCAACTGTTCTACAAAAGATAAAAGTATAAAATTTCTTAGCAGAGATGAGCCAATAAATAGGACTTAAAGTGATCTGTTCTTAAAAAGGAATTTAAAAGTTAAAATCTTTGTACTATCATAGAACTGGTTTTTTTTTTTTGGGGGGGGGGCGGAGGATGAAGGCATATTATAGCAGACTTTGAAGATTTCTATTTAGGTGAGGAAAGAAAGACATAACCCAAAGGAATTGAAAGAATTCAGAATAAGCATGTTACGCTAGAGAAAACCACAGCAGTTACTCAGAAAGTATTTATTGAAATCCTCTTTTCTACTATTTATGCATGTGTGGTAACCCAGCTACAATTGTAGCAGTAGTGTCACTCACTTTCCATAGAAGAGACCCACTTATTGTTTTGGTCTGAAACTCAGCAGATCAGTCTTGGACCACGAGCCTTTTCAAATTCTCCATCCACAAAAACAAAAAAATGTGGTCTGGTCTTTTAAAGTTTATACAAATGCACAAAAATCTAGACGTTTACATGTCGAGGTTGCTTTCTCACTACTTACATAACTTAAAAAAAAAGTTTTTTATATAAAAATAACACTTGGCAAATGAATAGCCCATAATAGGGACCAAGTGTATTTGGAATGCTTTAATAAAATTAAATGACCAAGAAACTTAACTTTGAAAATCACCAACTCTAACAGGCACATATTCCCTTTCTGATGTTCTCTTTTGCCACCTTTAAAAGAACATTTCAGAAGTCTCACCGTACCAGGTAAATTTCATGACCTTGCTTCAACAACACGGAGAAATGTATTAAAAAGTTAAAAAGAAATGACAGATCTCTAATTACCCGACCTCATCAAAAGTAACGTTTTCCCCCCAAAATGTCTTGGTTTTGTCCACACACTTTTGTATTGTCTTAATTGTATTCAGTTCTTCCGCAGGTTTGAATCGTTTTTCATTTAACCTACATTATCAATAGTTCTCATGCTGCTTCATAGCCGGCATTGGTTTCACAAAGAAAAATTTTGACTTTTTTGCTATCTTACTCTAGCTTGGGATTAAGATAACATTTACGTTTTTAAAAAACTGATATACTTCCCAATTTTTATATGTTACAGAAAAACTTATAAAATACAGGAATTTATTTCTTCAAGTTTGAAAAAAAAAGTCTTACCAATGAATCTACCAGACACATTTTTGGGGGGACTGGTTTACTAGTAGCTTTATTCATTTTTTGAGTCACTGGCCATTTAAAACATTTCCAGTTATAAATTTATAATTTATTTTGTGTAGACAACAATTCATTTCATTTACACATTTACATATATTATCAAACAACTGAGCATATTCCCTCTTCATCACAATTTTAAAAAATATTTTTCCTTAGTAAATTTGTATTGATTGATATATTTCCCTTCTCAATTCCAACTTCAATGTGTCAATTTTTGCTTGTTTACTTTATTATTGCTTGCAAAGACTCAACTCGATTTATCTATTTTTCAGCTTTCCACTTTACTTTCTTTGTTTCATTTTTATTCTATTTTCAGTTACCCGTATTTGAATGACATGATTTTTTTCCTTTCTCTGAAAATAAACATTCATAAACCTCTGAGTTACCTCCAAATTCTGCTCCGATCACATTACGGAGATCTTAATGTGTAGTTTTCTATTTCATTCTTTATTTTTTAATTATGTCTTTTTCTTCTTTCTAGGTCCAATTATTACTTAGAAGACTGTTTTTGCATTTCTGAGTGTTTGGAGCTGTTTTTACAGTTGGAGGTGGAAACGTGAACAGAGAGTGGGGTTGATTTAAATTTTAAAAATCACTGAGCATTCTTCTGAATCCTCAAAGATCTTGTACTCATTCTGCAGACACTTAAACTTCAAATTCCTGGCTAAATAATCTAATGGGTGTATTAGCAGACCACAGTTAGATTCCTTTGCAAGGCCCTACTGTTCATGAACCGAGCTCCTCGATGTCTTGAGAACGGCGTGTGGTGACATTGGTGCAGTCTCTAACACGGGGTCTAGCCCATGAAACTGCCCGACAAATGGCTGGTGACAGCTGTCACAACCACGACAGCGAGCGCCTCTGCAGGCAGGAACGAGGAGGCTCAGCCGCGTTTGCCCATGCACTCACGGACTGAAGTTTCTCACCTGTGACATACTATGGCTGGACTAGATGCTTTTGGAAGTAATTCCCGGCTCTAAACTCAGAATCTCACCATTGGCATTTTCAAGACGCAGATTCTCTCTACCTTGGATGTGGATAACACATTGCCCTCGTTCCTAAGCAACTTGTTTTAACACTCGTTAAGAGCACAAAGGTCTCTGGAAACTGAGGTCAAGGTTAAAAAAAAAAAAAAAAAATTACCAGACTTGCAACTCCAATAGAAAGTTTGGGGCAAGAAGAGATACATTATTTCTGGAATTGAAAGTAAAAATTTCAAACTTGTGCTTTCCAGGCATGAAGGAAAATTTTCCAATGCAATCTTAAGCCAGAACGTATTTTTTCCTTCCTGAAAGCTGTGGTGCCCATGCTAATTTGTGTTTGTTTCCCAGCGGTATTAACAATCAAAAAATTTAAGAGAAAAGACAAATGCAAAACATTTGTATGCCAGCTACATTCCAGATCATTCCTCCATTATAATTAACTCATAAAGGCCAATGTACACCTCTTCTAAGAAACTTATTATTGAGATGAAGAATTATCATGAAAAACGAAAGGCTAATCATTATTATTAAGAATAAAAATTCCCCAGTGCCTGCAAAACCATCTACCTACAAAATACTGGTTGGCAATTAAAAACAAAAGCTTTGAAATGGAATTGTGGGCAACAGATGAATAACCAATACAAAGGCAATAAAAATTATGCCCTCATACATGCCAAAAATAAACCCCTCTGCTGCAGTTTTAATTCTGTTGCACACAGGGTACGGCAGTAATTGCTATAAAAAGCTCCGACTCACCTGAACGGTAGAGGAAGTTGCCTTCGGTTTCCGATGACGACGATGGAGACACCAATTCTTCCTCAAATTCATTGGAGCTAAACGACCCCGAATGGTTCCTCTGCCTGGTTCCCCCCATCATGGCGGCGTTTGTGGCCATGACATGTCTCAGAGAGTCATTAAGGTAACGGTTCAACAAGCTGCTCTTATATTTTGGGGGCGACACGTAGTCCTCGCTGGCCCCCGACTCTGGTCTCCCTCCAGTTTTTATCACCGAGCTCTCGCTTTCAATCACGGGGTGGAGAGCCGGCTTGCTGTAGCCTCCTTCGCTCATGTGGTTTCTTGGCGGAGTCTCTCCATCTAAGGGAGAAAACCATCCCGAACTGTTACTCAACCGCGCGATCGGCACATTTAATCATTAAAAACACATCAAGGAAAAATATTTAAGGAGTATAAAATTATCTTTGCCATTTGGGGTTATGAAAGCAGGAGCTGTAAGCCATTTCTCTGTACGGTAGCTTAATTTTTTATGGATTTTACAGAAAATGCTATTCTGATCCATGATAAACCAATAAACAAGAGCAAAAGGCCATAATTCTGTTGGTCGTTTATGGTATTGTAAAAGTGAAGTTACATCATGTAAAAAAAAACTTATGATACCACCATATTTTTCGGGATCAAACCTAAAAAGAGTAATTGAGGTGAACTTTTTGTTACAGAAGCAAAGCAAAGAAAACAAAATAAAAGTATGAACACACCTTCAGAACACGAATCATCACTGCTTACGCTAAGCCTCTCAGCGTTTCCTTGGACATACTTGTTGTATAATTTTATTCTTAAAGCCCAGCTTAAATCTGGCTGTCGAACTGTATTCTTAAGCCGACGTCTTGCATTAGCAAACCAATTTGACACCTAAAAAAGTATTATTTTTCAATTAACAAAATATAAAAACATAACCAATCGTATGATTATTTTCCCATAAAAGACCTAAGCCTCTTTCAGCATCTCTAATGGTCAAATATCCTCAGGACTCAATGGTACCAGATATTCAAGTTCATTCATTTATTCAACAAGCATGCTGAGCACTTACTACTGTATTATGGAAGTTAAAGAATGATGAGACTTTGCCAGCAAGAAATTTTCAGTCTAATAAGAGAGGTAGAATAGTATTCAGAGAACTCTTTATATATGAAATAGTGTGATAAATGGCACAAGGGGCATTCTAATAAAATGATACAGGAGTCCCAAGGAAGAGGGGCTATTTCCACATGGGGCACAAGACTTCACGAGGAATTAAAGCTGGGCTCTGGGGGAAAGACAGAATATGGCAGGTAGAGTGGGCAGGTAAGTTATTCCCAATAAAGAAGATGTGAGAACAAATGTAGGTGAAATTCAAGAGACTTTGTGGTGGCTGAAGAAGAGAAAGAGTTAAAGATGAGCCTGAATCATCAAACCTGTGTAGCCAAGAGAACGGAACATCATTTTGAGAAAGAAAGAATGGTTTCAGCATAAAGTGATGTGTTAAGGGAAGGTTTAGGTTGAGGTACGAGGAAAGCACACAGGAAGACATCTAACCAGAAAATTTAAATCTACATGAGATGTAATGGGGAGATCAGATCTGGGAGTCCAGTACACAGAGGTGAGAGCTGAAGCTGGAAGAGCAGGCAGAAAAGAAAGCAGGTCAAGGCCAAGCTTGGGAAACCACCACCAGTTAAGGAGGCAGGGCTATAAAAAAAAGAAGAGCTACAAATGCAGTCAGAGATAGAACAATTAGAGAAGTAGGGGAGAGGGGGGATAAAAGCCAAATAAATAACATCCTTCTTTAAGCTGGAAGTTGACTGCTTCCAAAGCAAAGAGATCATAGCAGAAAAATGACAAAAACACTCAAAAACAAAGAAAAATGGCTTCCATTCTTTTTTTTTTTTTTTAAGGTGCTATTGGATTTCTAGAGACTAAAATGGTACTTGAGGTTTCTTCTAAAATATTACCTATTAATATATATATATACATACACACATATATTTTAAACTGAAAGGGCAATATTTGTCTTTAAAAGAATGAAACGTGGAATGAAAATTAAATGTCTTTCTGAACATGAGCCCAGTTACTATAATAGCTTGTGTGGCAGTGTTTGCCCTGGACGTTTCTTTTATTTGTTTTTAAAAGAGACTATAAATAAAGTTATTTAATGGACCTGTAGTGAATTCTACTTAAACAAACAAAAACTACAACTGTTTTCTCCACCTCCCTGTGGGTGAAACATGGTAGTTTTCCCCAGTTAATATAACTACCATCTACTCAGTACTGCCTCCTTTGTATCTTAAACAAGATCACTATCCTTTTAAAATTATGTGCAATCATATAGTATCTCACCATGGCATTTCAAAAGTCTTGATCATCTTCAAATCCTCTTCCTGTCCAGCTGTGTGCAATTACTATTATGATTCAGTCTGATTTTAAATTTTCAGTCTTCTGCATCCTCCTCGGACTGACAAATATATACTGAGTAGCAACTGTGCTTTAGCCACTGTGTTAGGCGCTGGGAATGGACAAGCTTGTCCCCTGCATGCCCAGAAGGACGAGCAGTGAAGAACTAGACGTGACTGTGAAGCATTCAAGGGGAACATTCAACGAACATTTCCCAAATGTTCCTTCAAGCCCTGGTTACTAGAAGCCAGGAAATTTAGAACATCCTTCGTTCCAACTTCCCTGTCTTCCCTTCTGTCCTCGTACACTGGTCTTAACAACCATCACTAAATTCAAGTGTCCATGCATCGCTTTGATTTAATCGCTTAGCACCGTCAAATTCTCGTTAATATCCATTAGCCTATAAATGTGGTTTCACAGAAAGGGACCTAGCTTCCTGCTCTGAAGTTGCCAGAAACCTGCTATGTGACATTCGCTAAGTCACTCAACTTTCCTGAAGTTCAAATCCTTCATCTATAAAATGGCAGGGCTCCGCCAGCTGCTTCTTAACATCCTTGGCCAACTCTAACAACTAAGGTCTACGGACACAGCTCACACTCCCCTAACAAAGCTAGTTCTCTTTTACGGTTGGTACTAACCCACCTTCTGCTCTCGACTGCTACTCTCTCTAGCAGTCTGATATGTGTGTTTGTCATTCTTTGCTCCTCCCACGCACAGAGGACAGTTTGCAACTTCCCCTATGCATCCATCACTCATGTTCATTACAATCCAACTCCAAACCTTCTTTCCCGAAAAGCACAGATTCCAGACTAAGATTAGAACTTAACACAACCACCCTACAGTACAGTGTAAAATCCAATTCCTATGAATCTCTCCACATACTAAAAATGCAATGGCCCTCCAACTTAAAAACTATATTTACTACACTATACCTCTAACATAAGAAAATGGAACGTGTTTAAATGTCATATGGTGGGATTAGCTAGCATTTCACTTACAGTGGTCTCATCTTTTCTATTGTCTTATAGACTCGTGATTCTTATCATATTATAAGAGTTACACACTAGGAGATTTTCCAGAAAGATTTGCGGCTGTCTAACACACTGTTGCTAAACTGATGTCATAAATTTGACTGTCATCCAATCTGCTGATTTATTTACTCGACCAATATATTATTACCAGAAATTTACACTACTGCCTAAGAGCTGGATATAGGCCCACATATTTAACATTTACTTGTACTAAGTTGTGCAAACAGCAGACAAATAGTTGGTTAACTAATGTGCATGAATAATTTTTCCATTTTCCTTTCCTGATGAAGTAATGCAAACTCCATCTGTTTCACTGAAGGTAAAAATACCAGTTCAAAATTTCAATCTATAACCAACTTGGATTCCTTCAGCTTCACTTTCAGGCTCTCTTTAAATTCTAGGTTACAGGCCTCCTTACCAAGAGCAGGTTCTGGAACCTCATTTTAATGTCAACCTCAGAGCTTTAAAAGCCCATATTTTACAGTGAAAGCTTAGGGAACCAAGTCTCTGGAAGCTGGAAGAGAAAATTAAGTGGTTTTCATCTGACTAACAAAAGGTTTGACAGTGATCCTATTGACAGAGTGGTCATTCGAGCAAGCCCAGAGTGCTACAATGACATCTGTCCACCTATGAATATGCTGAATTTATAAACTTATTCTGGGTTATTCACCTGAAAAATATGGAGCATGCCATTTCCACACAACGTAGTGCAGCCCTTGGACTATCGCAGAAGCACCAAGTTGCTATAAGCTTTGTAGTTATTAACTGTGTACGTATCTCAGCAGAAACACCCAATCCAAGCAAAAGCACGCATGCATCAACACAGGGGTCAGAATGTGCAGCCTTGTACTTTAAACCAAATGGTACACCGACATATGGCAGGACTTTGAAACTTCTACCCAGTACCAAATATCAATATTTCAGAGGAGGAAATATCAACATCCAGTCATTCAAATGTAATCTCAGTCTGCACTTCCACTACACTATTACGGTCAGGAAAGAAATCATCCCAAAAAGACATTTCACTATTATACACCAGAAAAAAATATAAATCTATTTACAAATATATACACATGAACAATGGGAAATGTTGAAACCAGATTCAGTCCCCATCTACCTTTCTTTTAAAAGCGTCTTCAAAGACAGTTATTCTGTGATAAACTCCAAATCCTATCATATTACAAAACCCCAATAGCATACCACAATATACTATCCCACAAGAAAGCTGTTTATATTTTGGGAATACAGAGTGTATTTTTATAATGTTTGTACAAAAGCCCATGATAGGAAACCAAGTACGGCAGAATATTTTGGTTGGTTAAAGTCAAGACACACGCATAAGTCATCTTCTCGTCAACTTTATAAAAATTCTTGCATCTCATTAGGAAGTAAGATGTCAGATGATAATGCAAATGAAAATCAAATGTAGTTATGGGAAATGAAGATAAGCTGCCAAGTCTAGTGAGTGGAAATAAATGAGAGTTGTATAAATTGGTTCTTTCTGCTTTATTTTTGCAGGAATGAAAAAATGTAGATGCTGATTAATGTCCTGAAAGCTTCTATTTATCAGAAAAAGTACATTTGAAAGTCTTAAAAATACTTCTTCCACTACAATTTCAGCCTTTTATTTCTAGGTTTCCAGGGATTGCTGACCAGGATCACAGCCTTCCTTACCCATGGAAGGGTAGTGAAACAAGGCAAAATTATTTCTTAGGAAAAGTTTGACAGTATGACACACAACCAAAAGGAAAATGCTCCGCGGAAGAGAAAGTCTCAAAATATAAGATACTGTCATAGTTAAGAAATAAAACAATCATGCTGGTAGCTTGTTAATTTAAACCAGAGGAAAGAGAAGATTGAAGGCATCACAATAAACAAGAAATAGGAATTTGGAGACAGAAATAAGGGGACCACGCCAAATTTGTCTAGAAACATAAAAATATGATATATTTCCAGAGAGTTCTCGAGTAATAAAATGAGTTATACTTGTGCTTGTGCTCCGCAAAACTGTCGTATGGTATTAAAGATAATAAGCTGCCCTCTGTGTATTTCCTACAATGGAGGAAATTTTAAAACTAGAACATCTTAGTCAGATTTCTTAGTCAGACTTCATGACATTCTTCACCAGTCAGAAAGGTGTTTTGGAAAGCTGCGTGGTTTATCTAGTGTTATTTCTCAAAAGGGACATATTCGCTCTACAAACATGCACTGAGGGTTTGCTGGGTGGAAAGCAGGGGAGTGGGATGCTACAGAGATTCCAAGATGCATAGGGCATGAGTGCTCGCCTCCAGAGCCCTCACTCCACAGGAGCAGTTTATTCCCTGGAAGAATCTGACTCAGTAAATGGGGGTCTAATTTGCAGGGATCAAAAGCTTTATTCATATCACAGCTCTGTCTTTTTTTCCTCCCAAAGTGTAAAATATTTTCATAATTTATTTGGTTTCTCAGAGTCAGAATTTTCTTGGAATGTGCAATGCATGTCTGACATACAAACTCCTCCCCCGGGTGTGTGTGCGTGTGTGTGTGTTTATAGAGACTGCTTTGCGCCTCATTGAAAAAAGTGGACCCCAAAATATATGGATTATACCATTTCCAATTCGAGAAGCCAATTTCATTTGCTATACAACTTGGAAATCATTATATAGGTATCACTTAATATTATAAATAATTATCTTTGCTCCATTTAAAAAATACACATTTCTGCATATTTTTATTTTCTAAGGACTCATACAAGAATAAGCAAAGGATTTTGAATGGAAAGGGAATTTCACATAAATTAGGAAAATACAATAGCCTTATCAAAGAAATTAATGAAAAAAGAATAAGAATTGTTACTTGTATTTGAACTATCATATATGGTAACACAGGATTCTACTCTTGTGTTAAAATTACAACTACTTGTATAGCAGCTCAACAAAACTATTGAGCAAGAAAATTTAAATATCTCTGCTAATGACAAATGCTACTTTTCACAATTTAAAAAATGCTTTAAGTTATATCATAATTTTTTTTTTTTTTTTTGCTTTATGCGTGAAAGAATGCCAAGCATTAAATTTGGAACTATATCACCAACCAAAATGACCTAATGTGTTATTGCTGACATCACTGTGAAAACAGCCAAACAGCTCCATCAATTAGTGTATTTTCAAAATAAATAGCATACCTATTTAAACTGAATTTTGAGCACAGGCAATTACTTTCATAAGTTTTTCTAATTGGAATAATTAATTTTAAAACTACTTTTGTAAATCACTGAAAAGTTAATAGTTTTATGTTACACAGATATTAAGCCAAGAACACGAAATAAATTTTCCCCTCCAATGCTGCAGCAAATCACTATTAATACCATTGCCTGTTAAATGTGAAGGAAAACAGATGTTTCTCTCTACAATTGTACTCTGAAAATAAGCAGACAAATGCACATGATAATTTTGATAAGCCCGAAAAAAAGCCAACTTTCATTTCCAGTATTTCCAAAATGACTATTTTAAATACCATGGAAAGCAATTTTTATTTCATCTAATAGTAAAAAAAAAAAAAATATTTTCTATACTGGGCCGCCCCTTCCCCCTTCCTATAAATTTAATGAAATGGCCAAAATTTCACAAAAGTAGTGCTGTAATGCTACTATAAAAGGTATCAAACTTAGCAGTTTATCTAGCTCCTCCTCCTTGTGCTGAAAAAATTTTGTTCTGTTTACAAGTATGGCTCACATCACCATATTTATTAAAGGAAACCGTGGCAGCATGGAAACAGCGTTTGATCCTTTTATTCATATCCTTTTATTTCCTGGCCTATCTCTGCCCCTTCCCAACTCTTAATTTCCCTGTGCCTTGGTTATTTGTTAAGGTATCGAGAACAACTACACGACTTCACCATATTTGTCACTATCAAATAAGATTATGTAGGGACAGGACAGTCAAATGTAAACAAGTTCTGTTCACTAGAGGAGAAAGAAACCTGCACCATTTCTCCACACACGACAAAGTAACCCAACTTCGTAAACTCTTCTCCCTAACGCCGGCTGCAGCAAGCAAGCAGCAAACTGTGTGGGTTCCGGAGAGGCTCACGTGTCTCCTGTCAACATACGACGCATAGATAGCCAGAGCCGCACATACGTGCGTAACCTACATTCCCAGCCCACTTCTTGTCCTTCCACCCCACCCCCTAGCTCTGCGACTAATGGCCACTTTGCAAGTTCTCCTGTGCGTGAGTTTTAGGGACCCTGATAAGGGGCTCCTGCCTCTATGGCTCTCCAAGAGTGGTCCAGAGCCTGAGGCTTCAGCCTCACCTGGGAGCGCGTGAGAAATGCAAATACCCGGCCCCACCCCTGACCTACCGAATCAGAAACTGTTTCAATCACCCTCCGGGCGATTCTGATCACTCGGAGGTTTGAAAATCACTGCAGAGAGTAACATCCGTATACATCTATACAGATTCCCAGCCGCCCTCCCCAGCTCTGCAATTAACTTCCCACGCCCCTTCCCATCCCGCAGGCCCTCCCGCAACGCGCAAGTGCGCTAAGATGGAGGCGCTGTCCAGAGTCTTTGCCCGCCACGGAAGAACTCCGCACCTGTGCCAAGCCCTCACCATCCTTTACAGAGATTCGGATCACCGGCTCAGCTCTGCCTGCATCCTTCCCCTGCGAGGGGCGCCACGGGGAGACCCGCAGGCACGTGCGGTGCGGCGCGCTCCGCAGCCCCCCCCGCCCCCAGCCGGGTGGACCGCGATTACCTGCACTAGCGTCATCTGGGAGCCGAGCGCCAAGAGTATCTTCTCCGTCTTGGTCGGGTACGGGTTGTCCCGGTGCTTGTAAAGCCACTGCTTCAGGGGCCGAGCCATGTCTTGCAGGGCCTGCCGCTTGTGCCTCACCTTGCCACCGTTCTGCCGGGTCCTGGAGCGCGGGGAGAGGAGGCGGCCCTGGTGAGCGGCGCGGCCCACACCTGCCCGCATTGCAGATGCGGCCACCCGCCGCCTGGCCGCGGAGGGACGCAGAGACGCGGAGCTCCCGCCACGCACCCCAAGGCCTCCAGCCCAGCTGCGCGCCCCGCTCCGCGCCTCCGAGGCTTGGGGCGAGGCAAGAGCCGGGAGCCACCCGATGGCGTCTGCTCCTGGGTGGGGGTGTCCTTTTCTCGGCCTCCCTCTTTGAAGAAAGCCTCAAAATGAAAAGGGGCATATCCTGAACCCAGTAACCCGAATTGAGAGGTTTAGGAGACGAGAGCTAAGTGATTTAAAGAAAAACATGATCCAAGTTGCAGATCTGGGCATCTAGGCCCATTGTCACCTTTCGCTCGCCCTCTGGCACCGCGCGCTCTCGGAGAGCCTGGTCCTAACGGGGCTCTCGAACATCCTACAAGAACCCCCCATCTGCTGGCCCCGGCTTCCCGTCACCTGTGGTCAGGGGTCGCCCTTTGGACGGCGGGGATAAAGCGAGGGGCACCCGCGCGCTCCTCCATCTCCCTCCTATTTCCTTTGAGTCTCTGGAAAGGGGGGAGGGAAGGGACCTGCCAAAGGAAGGGAGTTTGTGAAGGAAAGATGCAGAACCTGCGAAAACACGGCAGGGGCCGCTCCCCGACAGACGCAAGAGCTAAACACTATGGAAAACGCTGTCCCAGGGGGTAAAGTATACAACCTCCGGGAAAAGCCTATTCAAAGGGATCCGCGCGGCGGGCCCTGCGCTCCCCCGCGGCTCCGGGAGGTGTCGCCGCGCCGCCGCCGGTCACCCGGCGTCCCTCAAGGCCTCGCGCCTGCGCCGCAGCCTCTGGTGTTTGGCGTCTTTAAATACTTTGAAAGGCAATTCCATCCGAATGGACTGCTAGTAACACTTCGCCGAAACCTAAACTCTGTTTTACTAAGCAGCACCGCCGCAGAACAAGCAGCTGATGCAATCGTTCAGGTGGACAGGGCCAGAAGGGGCGCCCTTCCCCCAGCGGGCGCCCCAGGATTCGCCAGGACCCAGGGCCAGCCCGGCTGGGGGGAGCCCTCCGTGCGCAGGCAAGCAGGGGCGGCCCCCCGGCCCCCAGCCCCCGCTCGCCCGCCCCTGGGCTCGCAGCGGGCTCCTAGAGCCGAGTCCACGCGCCCGAGCCCTTGGCGCAGGCGAGGCGACCCGCGAGGCCGTGCGACGCCCGCTCGGGAAGGGCAGGAGGCCCGCGGATCCAGCCTGCGCTCACCCGGCCCGGGAACGCCCGGCTGCGGGCCTGGCCCTGGTGCCCTCGCAACGATCCTGCCTCCTCCTCCGCGCCCGGCTCAGTCCTTGCAGCCCGCCCGCACCCGGGGCTCCGGAGAGGGCCAAGCACCCCGACCCCGAGGGCTAGGGGCAGTTCCTAGGTGGCCTTCCTGTCCAACAAGCCTCTTTTGAACCGCCCTGCCCACTGACCCCTGTTTTGAGAAACTCCTACCTTCAAAGGGCAACACGCGGGACCAAGAGGCGGAGCCCGGCCCTCCCGGAAAACTGGGGTCCCCGGCCCCGCACACCCGCCGGGCTTCCCCGCACTCCCGCGCCCTCGCCGCACCCACCCCTCCGGCTGCAGGCGGGCCCCAGGCCAAGGGCCCCGGCAGGGCTGCGCATACCCAGTCCTCCGGTGTCTCAGGCCGAGGTTGTCCTTGAGGGGCGGGCCGTCGGCAATGCCCACCTCGGGGCGGGAGTGGGGAGCGTCCAGGACGCCCCCGAAGGGCCGGCCGCCCCGCTCGCGCTCCGGAGCGCCGCTGTCCTCAAAAAGCACGGCCCCGCTGAGCTTGTTGAAGACGATGGTGTTCATGGTGCGCGCTGGCAGGGGCGCGCGGCGCGGCGCAGCGCCTCGGGGCCGGGCCGCCGGGAGCTCGGCGGGGCTCGGGCTCTAGGAGACGAAGGGGCATCACGTTACTCGCGGCCGGCGCTCAGGCCCCCTGCGCGTCCCGGCTCCGACCCTGGGAGCCCCCTACCCCCACCCCGCACCCTCCGTGGCAGCCTCGGGAGCTCCCGCCGTCCCAGTCGCACCAGTCCCTGCCCTGCTCCTGACCCCGACGATCGAGTCCCTCAGGGAGCCCCAAGCAGGGCTCGTCCACCCGCGGGAGGTCAAGGGAAGAAATTCACACACGAGCGGCCGGGGCTCGGTTTTAATCCCGAGGAGCGCACTCCAGAGCGCAGCGGGACAGGCGGGGTCCGACTGATGGGGAGGAAGGGGCGGCAGAGTGGGAATGTTTTGGGAATATGAACAAGCGTATCCGCAGGGCCCAGCTAATGAGTCCCAGGCCCTAATACCGGGGTCTCGGGGATGTTCATGTTTTCTAGCTCCTAACTGGTTTGCTGGAAACTCCTGCGTCCTTGTGGCGGCCAAGGTCCCCCGGGGCGGGGGTGAAAGCAGGGACAGTTAGGCGAGTCATGACTCCGGAGCAGGTAAGTGAAGGGGCGTCAGGGACCAACGCACCACAACCCCCCCCCCCCCGCCGCCCAGTTTTCCTCCCATCCCCCCAGCCCCCGCCAGGACGCGCAGGGTCCGGGCAGGTCCCGGGAGCCCCTCCACAGCCGCCCCTCTCTGGGCTCCCGGGGAAGCGCTGCATGGCTGGGAAGGTGTCAGAAGGGGTGGGAGGCGGCTGTGTAGCTCCCGCGGTGCGCGCCCCGCCCGGCCCAGCTCCTCCCGGGTCCCGAGCGGTCACTTCTGGGGACAGTTTCCAGCTCACCTCCGGGGACGCGGCGGCCGGGAGCCTCTGCCCGCCGACCGCGGGCGTCCGGGGCAAGTTCGCGCCGCCGCCGAGTGGCCGCCCCGAGGCGCCTGGCCGCCGGCGCCCGCCCCATCTCCCCGCCTCGGGGCAGCTCCCGTTTCGCCCGAGCGGCCTCCCCTTGGTGGCCCGCAGCCCCCCTCCTCGCCCCGCGCGGCGCCCCCCGCCCCGCCCTCCCGCCACAGCAGCAGCGGCCACGCGCGACGTCTCGGGCCCTGACCGCAGCGATGAAACGACAGCTACCGTCACTACTGGTGGGCGGTGAAAGACCTCGGCCCGTGCACCCTGGGGCTGGGTCCTCCGGCGCAGACAGGTACGTGACAGGGGGGTGTACACGGCGTCGGCGGTACGTGTGAAAGCGAATTTCCTCGCTCGCAGCCCGCGTCCCACTGGCCGGAGTCGCCCGTGTTTTCTTTTTCAATCAGTGCATTTCGCGATTCGCATTTGCGCTGTAGTTAGTAAAACACGCCCTCCCGCGGCCCCGCCGCCCCCCACCCAGCCCCGGCCTCCTGCACGCACCCAAGTGGTTTGCCCAGCGAGGCTGCTGCGAGACTTGCCGTCGGCGGCCCTTCCCGGCTGTCCCCTGCGCCCGCAGAGGTCCCAACCGCAGACTCTCCAGCGCGGTCGGGGGTCTGCGTAGAGTCCCACGAGCCGGACAGCCGGGACGCGAAGCAGCCGGGACGCGAAGGTTCTGGAGCTCGGTCCCTACGCACGCGGGCGCGGGGGGCGTGCGAACCCCCGGCGCCCAGCGGGCGGCGGCTCCATCCCCTCCACCCCCGGGGCGCCCGCGCGCCGTCCCCAGCGCCCTTTTCCGAGCCCGCTCGTCCCACTTAACTCAATTCCTCCAAACCGCCGCCCCGGAGCTCGCTCCCCCGCGGGCCCGCCCCGCCCAGCGCTCGCGGATCAGGTCCACGCCATGGAGGCGCGGCCAGGTGGGCTCCAGGTTCCTCGCGGAACCCCGGGAGCAGCCGGGGCGCGTCCCCAGTGGACCTCGCAGGGGCGGTGGGGGAAGGGCGGGGACAGACGCGGCGGCGGGCAGAGGGGCAGAGCGCGCGGGAGCCGGAGCGGCCCTCGGGTGGCGCGGTCGTGCGGGCCGCCCCGACGCGGGGGCTGTACCTGGGGCGGCGGGGCCGGCGGCCTGCGGCTGGCTCTCCCGCGCCGGGGCTAGGCGCGCTCCCATCCCCGCCGCATGTTCTCTGCGCGGGTTCCGGCGCGCTCGCCGCCGCCCCGCCGGCTTCTGGGCTTTATTTACCCAGACGGGCGCGCGCCGCCCGGGAACAGGAATGCCGAGGCCTTCTCATGTTTCCTGACTGCGCGGCCCAGCCGGCGAACATCCTGCGGCCGCGGCATCCACGTTCCCGGGCCGGCGGGGAGGAAGCCTCCGCGCGCGCCGGGCCGTTACCCCGCTGGCAGAGGCGCCCCCGGCCTCCGAGTCCTCCCCGCCCCGGCGCGGCTCCCACATCCGCCGGCCTCGCAGTCCCGGAGCCAGGGGGCCGAGTTCCTTCGCACTTCGGGGAGAAATCGGAGAAGCCGCGGGCCGCGCCCGGCTCTGGCTCCCGGAGTTGGGAGGCTGCGGTGCGAATCCGGTGTCGCAGCTGGCTGGCGTTCCGGGGATTTCGCCGCGCGTGGCTAGGCGGGAGAGGCCACCGCGACGCGCCCTTTACCCCAGCGATTAGCTCCAGCGAAGGTGGTGGTTGTCCCGGGCTGCTGGCCTCCCGGGAGCCTGGTTTCTGGTGACTCTGGGCTTCTGCGGTCCTGGCTGTGTCAGGCACACAGTCACCCCCCGGGGGAGCGCCGGAGAGGTTGTGGTCGGCTTCAGGGGTGGGGGTAAGGGCGGCGAGGCTAGCCCAGGTGTGGAGACAACCCAGAGCCAGGGAACCAAGGGGCAGGCTAGGAGCAAAGGAGACGGCAGTTGGAAGAATCCTGAAGGGAGGCACAGGGCAAGGGAAGATGATAATTTGTTCCCCACCTTTACTCCAACTATGAGTAGCGAAAGCTGCGGCTTAGGTGCAAGAGCTCAGAGCTTCTAAGGATACGCCAGGCGCAGGAAGCCGCCCCGGGCTCTCGCTGCCGGCCCTGCTGTCCCGGCGACACCTTTCATCTTTGCTTAAGAACGACAGTAGCTTTCTCCAAACCTGAAAGCGCATCTTTTGCCTTGTGCTGGAGAGGTGGCCCTCTTTCTAAGCCTAAGCCTCTTTATTGTGACCTGAAAGTGCTTAAAACATACTTAGACTAGTATATCCTAGACTAATAACACCCCGACTTTTCAGATACGTTATTTCCCAAAACACGCGACAGCAAACCAGAGCAGTGGCATCCTCTAAAGTAGAAAGGGACGGAGGCTTACATTTTTGCGCACCAGACGGATACATAGTACCGCTTGGCCACGTTTCCGGATGCCCTCCGTTCTCTTTGTCATTTAACTTGAGGTTGCAGCGCTTGCACCTTGTCTTTGGCGCTGAACTTGACTTGCTGTAGTGTGATTCCGCGTGCACTTAGGTCCACAAACCTCGCTCGAGGGACCTAAAGGCAGGGATATGCCCTCCGGTTTCAGCCACCGACTTTCAGCGAATAAATTTCACAGCAAAAGCAGACTTGATTAATAATTCACAGGAGGAGAGAGACTCTTTCTCTTCTATAGTCGCTCTGAGGGATGATTGTCACCCGACGTTATCATGAAATCAGCTGTGTCAGGCACCACTGACATTTTTTGGTCAGCTGTCCAAGGTAAAGCGACGGGCACGTGTGGAGTTGCTCGCAGTTTCACACTATTCCTTTGCTTTATTGAGCTGTATAACTATGTTAGTATAAGACAAATGAATTGTGTTGTTTTAGTATTTAACTGTATTTATACGGCTTGAAAATGCGTTTAGAGTACTTTGAGGTACAATTTATTTGCATGTGAGAATTTTTTTTAAAGTCTGATATACACTATACAGCAAAAAAAAAAAAATCTTTCTGCGAAATATATATTTGATTTGTGTTAGGAATAATGTACACCTTCATAAATCTCAGGTTGTCCCTGAAAAATTAATATATAATTCCTTTAGACTATGGTTTAGTAATTACAATCAGGCAAGGACAGAAAGAGCAATGGGAAATCCGTTTAAAAGTGAATGGAGGGGACGGATGTGGCTCAAATGGTTGGGCGTCCGTCTGCCATATGGAGGGACCTGGGTTCGATCCCGGGACCTCCCGGTAAAATAATATATATATATAGAAGGCGCGTGGGCTGCCAGGCTCTGTGTGCCGGTGAGCCGCCAGCCCGGGAGCCATGCAGCAAGAGTCAAGGCAAGATGCTCCGAAAGCTCCAAAAACCAGGAACCGAGGTGGCACAGGTGGCAGGACACCTCTCTCCTACATCGGAGGTCTCCAGGATGGAAGACTGGAGGAGGAGGATGAGAAGAGATGGCAGGAAACAGACACACAGAATTGCCCAGTGAATGGACACAAAACAGCAAATGGGGAAGGGGGTGTTTAAAATGAATAAAGTAAATAAATAAATCTTTAAAAAAAAAAAGTGAATGAAGTATGGAGGACAGCTTTATAATATAAAGATGAGCTTATATTTTGTGATAGACAAAAATTTTATTTTTGCAAGTTTCATCCTTTACCCAAGAGGAAGCTTTCCACTTGGTTTTAATCCATGTTTCAAATATATTTATCATATTAATTTCACCTTTTATCCAAAATGAGTATTACTCTCCTTCTTACAATATATTCCAATCTCAGTATATAAAAGGCTCTGTTATAATCATTATCAGTAAAATGTCTAATTTTAGGAAGTACTATTAGAAGATTGAAGAAAGTGGATGTAGTTTGTGGGAGATTACCATATGAAGAAAAACAAACCATAGGCTAGAAATCAGAAGACATGAGCCCTAATCTTAATTCTGGTTAATTTGATGTTGGCTTAGTCTGAGTTTACCAAAGGGTAAAATGAAGTTAAGATTTTCCACAAACTTGCCTTACATCCATAAGTTTTTTAAAAATGTGAAAGTAGTGTACTATTACTATTGCTAAAGCTAGGAAGATCCTAAGTAAGAACATTTGGCAAAAATCAATCCATTCTATTGAATTTAAAGTGTAGTTATAAATGTAAGTAACTTTTACTTTCTAGCAAAGAAGTCTTCAGTTTTAACATTTTGATATTTTACCAAAGCACCCTTCCATTTCAGAACAAATAGTGGTCAAACTGTTTGAAAAATAATGAGAGTTGTTTTTTTTTACTGGGAGGTACCGGGGATCGAACCCCGGTCTCTCCATATGGTAGACGGACGCCGAACCTCTTGAGCCACATCCATTTCCCTAATGAGAGTTTTTAAACTTCCTTTTCCAGTCCCTACTTCTAGGTAATGAAATAAATTACACCGAGAGGAGATGGCTGTCGCTTCCCTCCCAAATGGTATAAAATAGTAAATTTGTGAGCAAATAGCAGGTGCACACCACACTTGGTCAATCTGACTTGAAGAGACTTACACGGGAGTGCAGAGGTGAGAAACCTGTGAGTGGCGAAAGGCACCCCTGCAGAAGCATTGAGTGAACTAAGTGCAGTGGTTGGCGCCGAAGCACCGCACAGCGTTTTTGCACACAGCACCTTTTCTTGGAGAGGGCCTTTTCCATAAAAAAAGTGAAAGCCCTTCACCCAGTTGCATTCCTCAGAGGCACCACTCAGCGGTGGCCATGGGCGGTTTGAAGTCCTCTCCTCCTTTTTGGCACATGAATACCAAAAAATATATAGTTTTGTTTTATGAGGTTTTAAAAAATAAATGGGATCACACTAAGTATGACACTACAGCTTGCTGTTTTCTTTCAACCAATTTCGTAGAGAACTTTCCTACTAGTCCATGTAAGTGTCACCCCTTTTAAACTGTTGCATATTGCTCCACAACCTACTTCCCCATTCCCCTATGAACCTGTTGGGTCTTTCCATTTTTTCATCATTATAAACACCAAATATCCTTGTATATGACTCTCCAGGAATAGCTACACTGAAGTAGAATTACCAGGCTGAATGAAACATGGTTTTTAAATTTTGACAATTCCAAATTGCCCTCCACCCTCCACCTCCACCAACAAACATGCAAAATTCTCCCTTTCTTCACATGCTGCACAACTCTATATGTACTCAGCTTTCATGTTTGCCTCTGGGAGGAGTGAATGAACGTCTCGTTGGCTGAGCACCTTTCATTTTATTTATCAGGTGTTTGCATTTCGCATTGAGTGGCCTTGCTTGTGTTCTTATTAGATGTCACATTGACTTATAAAGGTTCTCTATAAATCATTTTTCAACGTTATATGCACATGATATCTTGCAAATATGTTACCTAGTCTGTGGTCTGCCTTTTACCTCTTTTGTCTTTTGACATATAGATGGTGTAAATGGAAATATAGGTAAATATGTCAGGCTTTTCCTTTATGGATTCTGGATTTTGTATCTTGTTTTAGAAGGCTTTTTAAATATTTTCTTCTAATACTTTAAAAAATTGTTTTCAATTTTTTCCAGACTTCTGGAATTCATTTATGTATGTTGTGAGGTAGGAATCTAATTTATTTTTTCCTTTTCCAAGAAAAATATTATTACTATGGTATTTATTAAAGAGTTTCTCCCTAATGATTTGAAATAACTTTTCTTATATATGGTGAATTCCTTTCCATATGTATGTTGGTCTAACAAGGATTTGAGGGATGTTGGGAAATACCCAATATATTCTAATAACTGAAATCTTCAATTTTTGAAAACCATCTTGCACTTCAAAGGCTCCTCGTATCATCCTGTTTCTAATTTCAGAACATGTCATGTATTGACAGTTTTGTGCATTGCTTAGTTGTGCTACTGGTCTCAATGGCTGATTCATTACTATTCTGGAATGAAGTCTTCATTTATCTACTCAGATGCAGGCAAGTGATCTCAGGCTCTAGAACAGAGGGGAGGGGAGGGGAGGAAAGGGCACGCAAGAGGAGGAGAGGGTGAAGAGAGGGGAAAGGAGGAGAGGGAGGGCAGCAGAAGGCATGAGGGGAGGGGAGGGCCACTGCACATAGCTTTTGAAACACATTACACAAGGAAGACATTGTCGCCTACCATGAGCAACACTGGATTATTGTAGAAGTGACGGGTTCCTGCATCCATGGTTTGGAAAACCAAAATGCATCTCTCGCTCAATTCTTTATGGAATGTGAATTGTTTTGCCCAAAGCAGCTGATCGTGATGAGATGCGTATGAGTTGAATTCACTCTGAGCAAAAATACAGGTACTTTGTGACAACAGTAAAAAAAAAAAAGCTTCGTATAAATGCAGAAAATTCAAATAATAAGCAATTGCTATGGGTTGAATTGTGCCCTCCCCCCCCCCCGGCCCCAGAAGACATGTCCAGGTCCTAACGCCCAGCCCTGCGTATGTGGATCTATTTGGAAATAGGGTCTTTGAAGATGTGATTAGTTAAAGGTGAGGCCAGACTGGATTAGGGTGGGCCCTAACCGTGTATAATTGGTGTCCCCCCTGAGAAGGGGAGACAGAGACACCCAGACCCGAGGGGAGAAGGCCAGGCGAAGAGGGGAGCAGAATCGAGTGCCGCAGCTGCGGACCAAGGAAAGCCACGGCTTGTGGGCAAACGGCGCTGGCGGGGAAGGGAATGGGAGGGATTCTTCTTTCCAGGTTTCCCAGGGAGCCCGGCAGCGGGGAGACAATACATTTGTGTTGTGTTAAGTCCCCTAGTTTGTGGTACTTTGTCCTGGCAGCTCTCCACAGAGCTGAGATGCAGGTGGCCCAAGGGCCTGCACTTCACAGGCCTTGAGGCAGGGACTGGAGGAACCCTGGAGGCCTGTCACCCCTTCACTTTGATGGCAAAGTGCCTTTGCTAGCCTTCAGCCGTTATCGAGTCTTTACTTCATTACACACAGTAAACACACTGTATAGTCGGATCCCCAGGGGAACCTGGAGAATGTCTCACCCTTAAAATGGACATTCAAACACTAGAATTACTCTCAGAAAGTTACTCTAGCTTGAAAACCTATTTGCATTCACCTCAAAAATGGCCACTTGAATAAATATAGAAAAGACTTTGACCATGGGCTCTTAAGACTGTATTTGGCACCTAATGGAATTGAGGTGCTATCAGTAGATTTGTTTTTCTTTTGAGCTGGATTTTTAAAAATTTGCTATTGTGGTAACGTATATACAATACAAAATTTCTCATTTAACCACTTTCAAGTGTACAATGCAATGGTATTAATTACATTCACAGTATTGTGTTTCCATTACCACCATCCATTACCAAACGTCATCACCTCCAGCCCAAGTTCTGTCCCCGTTAAGCAATGACTCCCCATCCCACCCCACCCCTCACCACTTAAAACCTGTAATCTACTTTCTGTATGAATTTACATGTTCTAAGGAGTTCATAGAAGTAGATTTGTATGATATCTGTCCTTTTGTGGTTGGCTTATGACATGACGGCAAGGTCCTTGGTAGATTTTTAAGACTCAGTTACTGTATGTGTTTCATGCTGTGTCAAGCTTTGGGTTGACCCCCCAGAATCCAGAGTAAATATTTTGGGCTTGGTGGGCCACATGGCCTCTGTCACAGTTATTCATCTCTGTTGTGTTTGAGTATAAGTGAGTCAATGAGTGAGTGTCACCATGTTCCAATAATACTTGATGTAACGGATGCTGAAGATTGAATTTTATATAATTTGCGTATGACGCAAAATACTATTCTTCCTTTTTTTTTCTCTAAACCACTTAAAGATACTGAAACAATTCTAGCTCATTGGCCATATAGAAACAGGCAGCAGGCCAGATTTGGCCACAGGGTTGTGGTTTGCTGGCCCCTGACCTGCCTTTTTTTTTTTTTTTTTAAGAGTTATTTATTTATTTCTCCGTTGTTTCTGCGATTGACGTCTGCTCTCTGTGTGTTCTACTGTGTCTGCTTGTCTTGTTTTTAGGCAGCACCGGGAACCTATCCTGGGACCTTCCGAAGTAGAAAGAGGCTGCTCAGTCTCTTGGGCCACCTCACCTCCCTGGTCTGCTGCGTCTCTTATTGTCTCTCCTCTGTGTCTCTTTTGGTTGTATCATCTTGCTGCATGGGCCAGCATTCTGTGTGGGTCAGCTCACCTTTCACCAGGAGGCCCCGGGAATCAAACCCTGGACCTCCTGAATGGTAAACGGGAGCCCAATCGCTTGAGCCACATCTGCTTCCCAAGAACTTCCTGTTATTAAGTTACTGTATTTTCAGGTTTCCTTGCTAGAGGAACTTAGCTGTACCCTGTTATGCACACCTATATAAAAATGATCTTTTTTTTTGTCACAAGCAGGCTTATGAAAAGTGCTTTTGGAATGACTAGAGGCTGCCGCAAGCTGGGAGAAATGGAAAGGAGATGAAACGGAAAAGTGCTTTCTCCCTTCCACTCTTGAGAAGGGTTACATGTACTTAGAGAATCAGCCTAATTTGTTTTCCTGTGTGGTACGTTCATTCTTTCTTTTTTAATTATACCAATACATTTTTTAGGTATTGCTATACCTTTTGGCACATTTTGTGTTTTGGTGCTTACATTTTTCTGTAATTATGGAAAGTGATTAGTTTTCAAGGATTGCTGTTTTCTGACTGACCCCCCCCCCAAAAATAAAAAATAAAAAAACCACACCAACAAACAAAACTTTGAACCATTTTTCCATTGTTTTCTTTTTAATAATCAGCAATAAATATTTATGGAGCACCTGCATGGAAAATCCTGTGCCAAGAACTGCATCATATTTGATTTAAAAGACATGATCCTTGCTGAGCTTACAAACCTGTTAAGCACAGAAAACAAATAGACCTCATCTAAAAAGTTTTAGGGTATCTGATATAAAGATTGCTCAAATCCAGTAAATCGATAAATCATCTGTAGCAATACGTGAGGGAGCTCGAAGACGCTAGAATGACCATTTTATGTGTCTGCTAAAAATTTTGTAACCATATTACCAACATCCTTCCCAAAAATATGCAAAAAAGAGAGCATGATTTCAGAAATTTGAGCCTGATTGAAAAACAGTATTTTCACCTCTTACATCAGGCCTTTTTAAGTTTTATGCCGAAAACCTCTGGGTTTCAAGGGAGATTTTTAGGGTTTCCACTGGGAAAAATTTTTCTTGGTGAGAGGAAACGCACCAAGGTTAGCACACCATCTCTCTTTCCTTCCCTTGCCCCTGTCCCCCGCTCACCTGTCTCCTCATCTTTCTCTTCTTGTTCACACACCTCTTTTGGAAAGGAGCAGAGAGGAGGGAGGGTTGGAGAAGAGGTGTTGTTGTGAATGAACTTGTGTATAGCAGTGAAGTAATTCTGGGGCCTTAGAGAGAGCAGCCTCTACCAGTTCCCAGTCGGAGGAGACAATTCTTGCCCAAATATCTGGGCCAGGCAGCTGCGGGGGGGAGTTTTGTCTTTCTTCGAGCTTTGTTAAATGCTCATTGATAATACAGACGACATTGCTCGGCCTCAGCGGCATGGAGAAAAGCTGTGTTGCACGCTAATCTTCACACGTGAGCTCACCCTCAAAAGCCAGTAACTGTTATGCATCCTGAGGGATCTCCCCATCCGGGGAACGTCCCTTCCCCTGGGCAATCAAGTGGGTCAGCAAAGAAGGACGGCATGCTTCGGAATAGCCCAGAAATCCTGACATTTTGCTTTGTTTGCAGAGTAGACACAGCATGATCGTAAGGGCCCTCTCTGGAGTGCAGTGGGGTGAAAACCAGTCGCCCTAATTAAGGAGCCTGAGGAGGTGATCTTGGCCCTGGCCCTTTTGTTGTTTTGTCTCTGATTTGTTTTGTTTTGTCTTGTTTTCCTTTGTTGTAGTTGTCAGGACTAACTAACATTTGTGTAGCCCTAGGCAGCGCCCCCACGCCGTATGTTTAAATATTTAAAAGTTATAAACGAAGTTCAAGAGATTCTTAAATAAAATGTCATATTCTCTTACCTTGACAAATATACCACCATAATGAAAAATTGAAAACTATGTGTAAAGCTATGATTTTTGTTGGCAAGATATCAAAGACAAATTTGTTAACTCATAAGTCTGCGTATTCTAATGTCGGGTTGGCAGTGTTTAGATAGCAAAAAAATGAAGGAGACATAGCATAAGTACTCTAGTACAATTTATAAACATATTTATATATTTATTCCATTAAAGTGATTTTTCTTTATTTCAGTAAAAATCAGTAATTGTACTATAATAAACAATATTTTCTCATAATTTTTATTCTAAAGGATTATAAATAAGATGTAATTCTATTAAAAGTGTCAAAAATTGAATATATTTTCACCAAGAATGTGAATTAAAGTATATGAAGAAAATCTTAAAATCCAATTTATTTTCTTATGTTATGCATGATATGCTATTTTTATTCTAAAATACTCACCTTATGTATTTAAAGGGAAATATAATTAATAAAATTTTTAAAAATAAGCTGAAATTTTTATTAAATTTTTGGGAAATTTAAAAAAAAACATTTTTCTAAAAATAAATTTTTTCACCATGCTGATGTTCAATGGACAGCTAGTTGCCAATGTGAAGTACTGGCATTAGATTTCTTGAGTGATTTGTCTAGACTTACATATGTACAAATGTAGGCGTAATATGGATTGCTTAATATTGCAAAATGTTCTTTTGCTGCCTTGTGCAGCTATTGCAAAGACTTGCCTAAATATCGAATACCCCCAGAACCAGGTATTGGAAGAGCAAGAAAATGTGTGGCAGGCACTGCTGGGGAACAATATGCTTCGTGGGGTGGGAACATACTGCATCTGCTGTCTGAGGAGGAGGATCTACCAAGCTGATCATTTTGTCTTTTTTCCTGCTCCCTGAAATGGTGCCCATCTCCAGTGTTCCTAGCAGCACAACCCAAACCTTTACAGCACTTGGATGTGGTCACCTTTTGCTTCCAGGACCTAAGGCAAAAGATGTGTCCGTGCATTTCCCTGGGGTGTGAATGATGTGAGTCACAAGGGCAGAGGTTTAGGTTTTAAGTTGCACTCTTGCCCTGCTGGGTGCTAAATCCCAAATGGCAGAGGCCCCCATGTGTTCTTTAATACATTTAGTTGCATACATGCAGGCATGTTTGTGCATGTGAGCATCTGTGTGCACGTGTTCACGCGTGTGCACGCATGTGCGTCTGTGTGCTCGTGCCCCTTGGTGCATGTGTACCTGTGCCTGTGTGTGCACGTATGAGTGCCGTGTGTGTGCGCGCGTGTGTATGTGTGCCTGTGTGTGCACGTATGAGTGCCGTGTGTGTGCGCGCGTGTCTATGTGTGCCTGTGTGCGCACGTATGAGTGCCGTGTGTGCGCGCGTGTGTATGTGTGCCTGTGTGCGCACGTATGTGTGCCGTGTGTGCGCGCGT
>JAKSZT010000049.1:10110633-10325702 GCA_026826555.1 Tolypeutes matacus
GCGTATGTGTGCCTGTGTGTGCACGTATGAGTGCCGTGTGCGCGCACACGTGCGTATGTGTGCCTGTGTGTGCACGTATGAGTGCCGTGTGCGTGCACACGTGCGTATGTGTGCCTGTGTGTGTGCACGTATGAGTGCCGTGTGTGCACACGTGTGTATCTGTGCCTGTGTGTGCATGAGTGCACATTATATAGACGTTTTAATGAGCTGGGCTCAGGGCAGTGGCCCTTTTGCCTGGATCTAAAGAGGGTGCTGGCTGTCGGCAGGGTTATTTCTCTTTATCTCTCTTTATTTATCAAACTTTCCTCCCTGATGAATCAAAATGAAATGACACTTCCAGAAGTTTTTCCGGGAATTTATCCTCCGATGAGCCCACACCGATTAGCACCTGCCGTCCCATCTGGACTTGCAGAAAGCTGCCGGGACAACCTACATTTTTAGCAGAGACAATTAATACAGAGTCATCTCTGAGGAAAGAATGTCTTCCCTGAGGACTGGAGGGTTTCGACGCCTGGGTGAGGTCAGGTTTGTAAATTCTTTTCCTCAAGGAGACGAGGGAGGAGAGAGCTGGGTGTAGGAGGCGGCAAGCTTGGGGCCGCCCCTTAAATGCCTGTGGTACAGGCGCTGTGGTCCCCGCAGAATGCTTTCCGTTTTCTTCAGGGCCTTGTCAGCAGCAGCCCAGGAAACACCTTAAGCAGAATCATCTGGAGGACTTGTTAAAGAGGCAGGGTCCAGGGCCCCACAGTACAGCTCAGAGTCAGGGTTCCCTGGGCCCCGGGGCCGTTCTGGTACAGATTCCCCTCAAACGTACTCAGAAAAATCCATCAGAGCAACGGCCCTCGAACTTTTTTGATTGTGTACCCCTATCAGTAAAAATATTTTGAGCTGGCGGCTCTGCCATCTATAGTCATTTATTTGTGAATGGTATGCATGTGCTCCTGTGCCAATTTCTTTGTAAATTATACAACACAAAAATAGAAAGTTAAAAAAGGCAAATGTGAAATAAACACTATTTTAAAACAATTTTGATTTATCTATTAATGGTACAAAATATTCTTTTGCTCCCACCAAAATATTATTGATGATGAATAATTATGAATATTATCAACAATGCTAGTTTTAGTGAGAGCAGTGCAATTTGGCTTACTGCATACTTTTTAAAAATCGTGGTGTAAACTATGTGATACAATGATTAAAATGTTGGGGCCCGAGTTCCGTTTGATTCGAGACTTGGTTTTAATGTGGTCATTTCTGAAAGCAATGCCTCCGAAAAAGACATGCATTGCCATGGAAGAGGAGGATTTCCAGCTGAATCCACTACTCATTTTCAGTCCCATTCACCAATTCTGCAAAGGATTTTGTTGAAATGATGCTGATAAAGCCTCCTCGATATCAATCCATTTTTCTTAGAAAATAGAATTGAATTGTTTTTTCAACAAATGGCTTTAAAAATTCACTGAAACTTTACAAGAGGTTTGAACACTTTGTTTCCAAATTTTTAAAAGTGTGCTAAGAATTTTGCTCGGCATACAAGGCATTTTGCGGAATGAAATCACACGATGGTGGACGTATTTCTAAATTAGGAGTGTCTTTTGGAAAGCAGTTATTTCTCAATCACTGTTAATGTTATCTTTACCTGAAGGGGGCAGATGAAGAGTGTTTTATTTGTTCAGTTTTTGGGGGTGGGGGGGTGGGGGGGGATAAGAGCAGGCGTAGCAGCTTCGGTGCCAGGCAGTGTCCCAGCAGCATTTTACCTGCTCTTGGGGTCATACGGCTAGTAAGTGAAGGAGCGAGTTTGGGGGTGACGGGGGTGACCGTGACTGCAGCTGTGGACATGTGTCGTGCTGGCCTGCCCTGGGCTGCTGGTTATACTCCATCTCCGGCTTCCTAGGTGTGGGCAGGAGGTGAGCTGCGGGCGCTGGGGCGCTGAAGGCTGCACATCGGCAGAGCTGCGCTCACGGCCTGGAACCTACAAACAGAGCAGAGGCTGCATGGTCTGGAGTCACCGGCTGATCTTGCAGAGGGTCGATTTCCTGAATTCTAGAGACCTCCAGGCAGGAACTCGCTGTTTGGTTGTTTGGGATATCATTTACTTCAGAGCTTGCTTCTTTAATTTCTGAGACATAGAGATATGCAATGTGGATGGCTGGGACATTTTCTTGGACTTCTATAAATATCAGTTTGCAGTCTCTTGGAGGGCCTCAAATGAATGAGTCAATATGTGTTCATAAACATCTATTAAATGCCTGGCATTGGGCTAGATTCTTGAATTACAGTGATTACCCTCAACATGACTGCAAACTAGAGAGAGAGCGAGACGGATAAGTGGGTAGGCAGTTACTACAGCGTGTGGCGATTGTCTGTAGGGAAGACAGAAAAGGCTTCCAAAAAAGAAAGCTTTGGAATTAGCGAGGCGGAGCCTTGTGGGGTGGAGAGGAGGGGAAGGAGGCTTTATTCCCTTCACAATACTTGAAAATGGACCTCATGCTACTCCCGCCCTCTTCCCAACCTCCCCCTCCCTAATTTCCATCCATCCATTCATCCTCCTGGGATTTTTTTCTTTCTTTCTTCCTTTAAAGTGGAATCACTTTCTTATAACCAGAGGATGTATTATTGGGTAACAGCAGATGAGGAGGCTGAGCAGATCACCATCACGAGTCTATTTAGGATTAAATTCATCTACAATTTTAGTTGCCATCAGCACTAGGTATCGGAAAGTTCTACAGTTTCCACCTCACTGAACCATGGCACTCCCGTCTTCAGCCAACAATTCTTAGTTTTTTAAAAAAACTATTACAAAAGCCATGTGTGTGCATTGAGGAGGTTAGAAAACAAGATAAAGAAAATTAAGAACAGAAAAGCACCGAATTCCTACCATCCAGAGATTACCTCTGTTAATACCTTTTTGACTATTCTTTCAGATAATTTATGTATATAAAATACTGTAAAGTTGGTTTGTTGCCTGATTATCTAAGTCCTTACCTTGTAAGGCAATGCATTTAAAAAATCTTGTCTGCTATTTAAACTTCCTATCTTACCCCAAATTTCAAGCTGGTCTGTCCAAACCAGAGTGCAATCTAGGCTCACAGATTGCAGCCAGTTGCTCTGTCTCTCAGCTCTCTTCCAGTCCAGCACCACCCTGAAGTTTTTTCCCATTACATGCTGGCTTGTTGAACAGACCGGACCAGTTGCCCCCCAGCACAATTCCCTTAACGAGCTTGGCTGTGTGCTTTCTAAGGCCATCTCTTAACTCCCCCCACCTACTACCACCCCCCTATTTCCTATAAACTGAAAGTGAGGTCTAATCAGCTTGCTGGGTTCGTGTTAAACATCAGCGGGGCTCAGTTTGACCGCTGGATTAGGGCGACGAAGACCGGCTCCCTCCCTGCACCCTCGGGCTCTCCTCTCAGACTGGAGAGACAAGAGGGTTCTCTGTGGGATGGCTTTAGCCATCTCTGGACGTCTGATCGCACATCAATCATGGACCTAATGCTTGAGCACTAGCTGATAATCCTTGCCTGGGTCAATAATTTCACTTGGGATGGACGGTGATTATAACCTAATTCTCTTCTTCCTTCTTTCTTAATAGGTGGCTTTGGGTAAAATAGAGCTATTTCTCTAGTGGGGCTTTTGAAGAGATTTGCCTGTAATGTAGCTCTACTGGAAATCAGGATCAGTGTTTGATGTTTTCAAAATAGAGTTTTTAAAATGACTGCCTCAGATGAGGACATATCATTTGTTGGGAGAGTGTTCTCCTTTTTGGGTGTCGTTATCAATTCATGGAATTACGTTGATTCAATTGAAAAAAGTCACATGGTCGATAGACTTTGTAACAACTGCTCCGACATCCCTGCAACGTATTTGGTCTCAGAAGTTCTAAGCTGAACAACTTGGCATTGGTTGTTTTACACGGCACCGTCGTTTAAGAGAAGCAGAGCTGATCCTGCAATGTCAGGAACATTTTAAAAGATGAGATTAACAAGAAAGTGAAAACCCCTTTCATTACGCAGGCTGAGCCCCTTGGCCCACGGAAAGCCCAGGTGTGGAACAGAGTCGTTCCTGAAAAATGGATTTACTAAGGCCATTTCACCTGCCACTTAATCAAGGTAATGCCTCTACTTTGAGAATTTTTCTTTAACGAAGTTGGTGAACTTTAGTTTTTTTTTTCTTTCCTGTTTTAACGAGTTGGTAGTTAATTACTGGCTCAATTACATAATTCATTATATAGCCCGTAAATCAGAAAGAGCTGTATTAAATTTGTTTGATCATTATTCTGTCTTCTAAAGTGAAGTTCAGCCCAGAAGAAACAGGTAACAAGCCATGTGTGTGTGAGTAGGTGCATGTGCACACACATACACACACACACACACGGAAAGAGGTATAACTAAATTGGAGGGTGACCGGCTGTCCTAATTTTAGCCCTGAAAGGTTCATGTCCACACAAAACAGGATGGTTGGACTGCCTAAAATTGCCAGATAAGTGTGGGATTCAAGCAACAAAACTCCAATGAATTTTCCTATTTTTGACTCAGACATTGAACTTTACTTCAGACATGAATTGATATGTCAAACTGCCAAGAGCATGGTTTTTAAGTATATAAGAATATGACTTCTAAGAAGTATCAGGAATGCACTAAAACTGCCAGCATGGAAGGCCCAGAATCTCACTACCTATTTTTTCTTCAGAAGGGGTGACAGAGTTGCCAATATTCCTGAATATTTCAGCCAAAGTTTGGAAAATGGAATGGTATAAGGTACAATGGGCTGATTTTCGGCATGAAGTTGTGTTCATAGTAGGTACTATTTACACAGACACTGTTCATTGACTGTCAGGTCAAAATGGAAGTTATGCAATATACCTTTCCACATCTAGGAAAGGATCCAGTTAGCCCCTGATGGGATTGTTAATGCTAGAAATTGTGAACAGCTGGGAATGGGCCTTTGACTAAGATTAGAGATTATTCTACAATTTTCTTTGAGTGTTTTAATTCTAGAAGCTTTTAACTTTTCTTCAAACTTTTCATTACATTTGTGGCTCTCCTTGCATCCTTGAAGCAAAGCCTTGTGTGTATTAACCAAGCAGGACTGCCAGCAAAGGGTTTTTTTTGTAGTGAAAATAATGTTATATAATAACCAATTATTGCAGACCCTTAATAAAATGGACAAATCTCAAAGAATAAAGCTATTAACTTTATTTATCAGGGCTGAACAAACCCTGTAGATCTCCAAGTGGCTCTGCCATTAATGGTACCTTATTGTAATAATCTCATTCTTCATCCTCAGTGCCAGAGATGAGTCTAATCCCAGACACTTTCTGGTAAAAAGAAGTGTTTTGAACCCATAAAAGGGAAAACAGGTGGTGCTGTGAAACTTATATTTTAATTTTTTTTTTTTTTAGGAGGTACCAGGGATTGAACCTAGGACCTTGTAAAAGGGAAGCAGGTGCTCAGCCACTGAGCTACATCAGCTCCCCTATATTTTAATTTTAGTCATTTTTCTGGTTTCCAGATCTTTGTTATTGTGTTTGGTGGGCAATTTAGGAATAGAGTAGTATTTTATCTCGGTAGCAAGATATTTTTGAGATTCACAGAGCTAAGAGAAATTAAAAAGTATTTGTTACTTGAGGTCAGTGCAGAAGAACTAAAAAACAGTATTCTCAAATTTCAATATGCATACAAGTTATCTAGGGGATCTTATTATAATCAGATTCCAACACAGTGAGTTTCGAGTGGAGCCTGATAGTATGCATTTCTAACAAGTTCCTATGATGCTGACAGTTCAAGGACCCCTCTTTGAAGAACAAGGTTGCAAAGAGAATACCTATAGCTCAGTTCAGACTTTCTCCCCTTAATCTAGAAAAACAAACAGCACCCAACGAGATCACCTCACTATAGAGAGAGGTGAGTCGGGGGGAATGGATGAGAGGACTACCAGTATGGTGTTATTTGGTCTGGAGAAGTATTTATAGGACTAATTAAGAAAGCTCTTTCTGTAGTCCATTAACAGGAATATGGCTATAAACCCTAGCACTCCATACGATGGCAGTTTAACCTGAAACTGCTCAGTATTTTAATTATGAATTTAAATTTACATTGGTATGACTAGATTTAGATTATTTTACTCCCTTCTAATAAGCTTAATTTTTCTCTCTTCCACATCATAATACCAAATAACTTTCCACAAAGACACTTTGTATCTAGAAATTTGGTATTGCAAATACCATAAACCAAGTAAATTTTTGTATTTTGTACTGAAAGCTGACATTTAGCTCTTCTGGGCCAAGTCCCAATAGCCTTACTTCATGTAGTACATAACTCAAGTCATGATCATTTATTAATTCAGCAAAACTTATTTATTGAGCAGTGCCTCATTCATTTGCTATGCTTTTGAATTTTTTCCTGATCTGTTCAGATTGTGTGAAATCAAAATCGTTTAAATGAGATAGTAGTTTATTTCTTTCTAATATCCAATAAGTCCACCTGACATTCCAAGATGTCAAGAATTTGATCACCTTCTGCCTTGTTGCTTACCCAGTGCATGGCTTTCTGTCTTAAGCTCATTTTTTATCTTATCCACAATGTCTGCTGGAGTTCCAGCCTTTCTGACTACATTCCAATCAACAGAAAAGAGAACAGGAGATAGAAATGCATTCTTCTCCCACTCCCACAGTTCCTTTAATGACCCTTTCTGGGAGTTGTACACACCATGTTTGCATCCCATTGGTCAAGTTTAATCATATGGCTATGCCTAGCTGCAAAGAAATCTGGGAAATGTAGTCTTTATTTCAAGTGGACATATCCCTATCTACAAAATTAAGGATACCTTTGCCATGGAAGAGGGATCAACAAACTATGATCTGCAGGCCAACTCTGGCCCACTGCCTGTTTTTGTAAATAAAGTTTTATTGGAAGATAGCTACGTTCATTCATTTACAGATTACCTATGACTGCTTTTATGCTACAATGACAGAGGTGAATAGTTGCAAAAGAAATTGTAGGACCCACAAAGTCTAAAGTATTTTCTGTCTGGCCATTTACAGAAAATGTTTGCTAATCCCTGCTACAGAATAAAGGAAAGGACAGCCTATGTTCTCTGTCATGTTTCTTCAGCTATTTCTCCTCTTCTCTCATCTTTAGCCAAGTTCAGCTCATATATAAAACCCAGCAGCCTCAAGAAAATGCTAAGTAATAGGATCTGAGCAAGAGCTGCACTTACCCTTGTACAAGATGTTAAGGAGATTATTTGACTAACTTATCAAGATTTGCCCACATATTACTATCTTTTCTTTGTTATCATGATAAGATTTATCATTTTTCCACCCGTGGGTTTTATATCAATTAGGGTTTAATTGAGGAGAACAGAATCTATATCAGCTACCTTAAGCAGGAAGGGATTTGTTACATTAAATGCCATACAAAATCATTAAGAGCTTAGGAGCAGTGGGTAGTGGGCAGGTGGGAGGGACCAAATGAGAAAATTCTAGGGATTTTTCAGAAATGACTAAGTATGCGCTGAGCAGGACCCTGTAGGAGCTCCAATCTCTTCCCTGATCAGGGAGCCACAGGAGAGTGGAGCTCCAAATCATAGCAAGTGGCTGGGATAAAGCACATGTCACACCTGCAGCCTCGATGGCCTTCTCATCCCTGACACCTTGGTACATGTGCATGGACGCTGGGGCTTCTGCTACTGCTGTTAGAAATCCCTCCAGCGTCTCCATGATGAGGCTGCTGGAAGGAACAGCAAAAAGCTGGAGCCAGGCATCCACCCAACCACCAAATCTAACTCGGAATGCATCTGCTATGTAAAATCCAGATCACATTCAGAATTCAAGCTGCAAGAGATTCGAGGCAATGTCCATCTGGGTGTGCCAGCCCCTGGGGTCCAGGAAGGCATTCCAGAAAGAGGGCGGAATGGACATTAGACACCCGACTTCATGTCCGCCACTGCTGTAGAACAGAAAATCAACATCTCTGTGTGTGACGATGTCCTCTCTTCAGTTGGTAAGCCCATCTGTTATCAACACTCTCCTAAAACGGAGTCAGGCCATGAAAGTTCTATGCTCTCAGAAATACAACAAATCTGGCAATGTTAGATTTGAAATAGTAATTTTTATTGTTGAGTCAGTGCCTTTGATTTTTTTTTTAGCCAGAAAACTCTTTGTTGAGATATAATACCCCTTGGCAACATTATACACAGGTACCTAAGTCAGTAGCTGCTTATGTCAAAGCAGGGGTAGGGCCCTGTGTTCCCTGCATATTCCCAATGCCTCTCTGCCTCCCAGTCAAATGCCCAATGTCTGAAATTAAAATGACCACAGATGCTAATTCAATGACCTAGAAAATAGAGTATCCGATTAGCATACAGAAATAATATTGTCAGTCAAATAAATAAGAACATGTGCTAACCAACCAGAAACCATATCCTAGTACACTAACTAACCAATCAGCCCATAGGAGAGCAACCTCACCATGAGGTCATGAGATTCCGAAGGACTTCTCTGAGAAGAGATCGACAGGATTTGGGGGAGAAACTTTGGCCACAGTCCTTTGGCACATCTGACCCAGGCATTTGCTTCCTTCCTTTGCCTCCTCTGATGTTCCCCTGCAATTATCTTAGGATTCAGAGATGGAGCAGTGGCTGTCCCTGAGATGCTGGAGGTTGGACTCAGCTTCTGTCCCCTTCTCTGGGGTCCATGCTTGTCCACGCACACCTAGGAGGAAGGTTAGGAGCTGAAGTGTGAAAGGCCTGAAGGCGGAAGACTCTGCCTTTGCAAGGTGGGCTTCTCTCCATGCAGCCCTCACACTCCCCTCCCAGGGAGGCCTCCCCTGAGCATGTTATCGAAAAAAACCCGTGCCCCAGCCCATCACTTTCCAGCCCGTGCTTTACCTGATTGCTTCGAATCACTTATCGCTAATTGCAACTACATCATCTAGTGTCCTGTTTCCCCACCAGCACGTAGGCCCAGGAGGGGAGAGATCTAGTTGACCACCACCGTACAACCAGCAATTAGAAACTGTCCTGGTACACAGGAGGCACTCAACATTTTAAATAGACAAGTGAAGAAATGCTGTACAAATGTGCACGTATCAGCGGGTTAACTACAATTGTTTGCATCAGCTTCAAAGACCTCAATTTTATTTTAATCAATCACGATATAATCGTATAGGAAGAGGAATTTTCATATCAATGAGTGATACTTGCCAACATGATGATGATTCCCCTGACTGAATTTTTTATTTGAACAGATTGTTTGTATAATGCAGAGAATAGAATATATGTTATATTACTCATAAGTCAAAAAGTGCCTCAACTGCAAGCCACATTTTCTAAGTGCAGGCTAAATTGCTGTAAATTGTTCAAACAGAATAGAAGCGGCCTTCTCTCTTATGCATGCAGCCTGGAGAGAGGTGGGGGTGCAGGTCGAATGAGGAAAAGATGGCGCAGGGCCCTGGATTCCTTCTGTTTCCTTCCTCCGCTGGAGGTCTTATCTGAGTGGTTGAAACTGGCGTGGCTCCCTGTCCATAACTCAGGCCGACTGGGTGGGATAACGCAAGCCCTAGAGAGCAAGCAGTTTTCGCTTAAGCATGTGATGTGTCATCGCACAGGCACCCCCGCTCAGTGAGTAAGCACCAGCTTGGTTCTGGCCCAGAGCGCGGCCAGCTGGCTCGAGGAAGCCGTGTGGCTAGACAAGGTAAGGCTGGACAGGGGAGCCCTTAGCCGTCCTCAGCACCATGCGACTCCATGGCTAGATATGAAGTAACCCTGATGAAGAGTTGTAAAATGCATTTTTAAGTCTGCCTAAAAGCAAAACACAGGAGATAGCAATATGAGTAATTTTTTTATTCTTTAAAAGTATGTTCAAGTGAAAAATCTCACACTAAATACATGGAAGAGACTCCAGAAAATCAACCTTGGTGATTTTGCTGAGCATTGAAGAGTAATCAATAATGGACTTCTGTTGTTGGCGGTTTAGGTAAGAAAGACTATATACTATCCAAATATAAAGTGAGGTGTGTGTGTGTGTGTGTGTGTGTGTGTCGGGGGCTCTTAAGAAACAGTTTCAGCATAATGCTTCATTTGTTGCATTTGAAGAAACATACTCAGGCAGCTAAAAGTAACTTAAAAGGTATTTTAATATACGATCTTAATTTCTCAAGAAACGTTAAAGTGGATCTGTGTTATAATCACACAATACTTTTCAAAATATCATGTCTCCTTCCCGCATCTTTCATATTCCAATTTTGTTCCGGGGTCTCCCCAAACTCCCCCAATTCTCTGAACATCCACCTTATGTATGGTTTTTCTGTCTTCTTCCTCCTGCCTCCACTTTAAGTTCTTTCTTATTTAGATCAATTTAGAATTGGGCTTCTTTTTATAGTTTCACTTCTGCTTTGCTCATTGCCTGGATTCTCCAAAACAGAAACCCAGGGCTGACCCAGGAAGCAAAAAGCCTTCCCCTTTGCTTCATCCATCCCTGGCTCGCTGCTCTACTTGTCTCCTAATTTTGCATTACAAAAAATGCCAAGAGCTAGAGTGGCAGAGGGAGAACTCTGAAGATGGTTAGGGAGGCATAGAATCTGCACAGACTGGGATGGGGAAGGCTGTGAACACTTACACGTTAAAACTTCTTGTTTCCATCACACATATATCATTAAGAGCTCAAGTGAGGATAATGTGGGCTGCTATAACTCCAAAACAGATGGAAAAACCTCTCAGCTGAAAAATACTCACAAAGCTGGATTTATACAGATGTTCCACCTGGAGGCAGAGCTGAACAAATTAATGCTCACAGTGGGCCACAAAACTCTAATCTGTAAAGTGAACCAAGAGGGGAAGGAAACGGAAATTTATTGAGCACTTACTAAGATATTGTGTTAAGCTCTTTAAACAATGTCCCGTCATTTAAAACCCCCAACGAGCCTTTCCCAGCTTGGAGATCTACAGACCATTTTCTCAGTAGGACCTGGTGATAAGATTTAAAAATGCTTGCGTTTTCCTGTCAAAGATAATAGCATATTCTGGATCTTCAGGATTGTAATCAAATTACCTCTAAACAACCAGCCTCCCAGTAGCCCACGGTGTGCCAGTGGAGGTAGGCTAATGAGAAAGGAACAAAGGTAGACTTAAAGAAAATGGCACATGCGCGTCCCTTGAGGCCAGGTGAGCGGACTCCTGGTACCTGAAATGAAGGACGGCTTTGCAGGAGTTCAAATTCAGGATAGGGCCAAGAGGCTTGAGTCAGCACCTGGCACATGGCATGAAGCCACACCCTAAAGAACACACTTCTTAGCTGTAAAAGGTAACCTTGGAAGTACCTTGCATTTGAAAGACCTACTACAATCGCCTCAGAAAAATGTCAAAGTCCAGGGCACTCCCTCTTTAAGACAAAGCCTCAGGGTAAGGTCCAACCTAATGATGGGGCTTTCACACCTTTCATTAAGATCTCTGAAAGCTATAAAGTGGTACAAGGTAGATACTGGGCAAAATGACTTGTAGAAAAGTGACTGAGTCACCTGAGATACCCGAAGTACCTGGAAAGAAGTCTAGAGAGAGAGGCATGCCTCGCAAAGAATTGCAGGTGTGGCTCTTGGCACATGGAACCGCCTATCTTTGCAAAAGTGCCACCATGCTAGATTAAAAGAGACTGCATTTCAGGTGGAAAAAAGACTGCTGGGCTTCCAGCTTTCTACAGGTAGGAGGTAGGAGGAAGAGCCGCTCGGCCACCTAGCAGGACACGTTCTACAATATTCTTTTTCAGATGTGGCAGGAAGGATGATGGAAAAGAAAGATCAAGCCAGAAGGCTGAGCTGGGGCCATGGAGAACAGTGGGCTACGGGTTTGTCTCGGGAATGTTCCAGGGCCTAACCAAGGAACACTCCCACCCCGGGGGGAGGGGTCTCGACAATACTAGCAGTGCATTTTTTCGTAACTCCTGGGGACCAGTAAGCCCTGCAGGTCTCCCAGTCCTTGTGCCTTGGAATGAGAGTGCTTACTGTGATTCTCTGACCCTGTTTCATCATGACACGTTCGGCCCATAGGGTGACCTTGTCATTTTAGTGGATAAGTTCCAGATCAAGAAAAGCTATATCTGGCCCCAGTGGAGAGAACAAGATCCTGAACTTTGGGCATGATGCCTTGATGGGTTGCGGCATCTGGCGTGCTTGAGGGGCAGGAGGGAGCCCACCGTGTGTGGGATGCGAGAAAGACTGAGGTGGAGCACACTGTGTTGTCCGTTCTTCGCTTCCTCCTGTTCCAGATCTATTCCTCCGTGCCCTTGGCCGTGGGACTTGGTGGTACCTCCCAGCAGAAGGTGCCATCACTCTGCCCCATTGATTTGGCTTGAGTGTCAGGAAACAGGCCGCAAGAGGACACGGTATGTGGGTAAGCGTGATTTGGCCTGACCTCTGCAGTCCTGAGATACAGCATGAAAAACCCTGCTCCATGCAGCCTCTCATGGCAGAGTGAAGACCAGGGCAGCAGAAGCAGCTGGCCACCTGGCACCACACCTAACCCAGCCCAGGTGAGACCGGCTGAACCCCTCTGGACTAAGAAAAAGAAGCATGTGTTGTGCACCACTGAGCTTTTGGGGTTCTCAGCTACGCAGCGTTGTTTTGGCAGCAGTTGACTAGTACAACTGGTATAAGATGTATAAGTCTACAGATTCATATCTAGTTTTATGTTTATATGCACTTTAGTAACATTAAATTTAAAAACCTTTGACTCAACACCAGCATTCTTTTTTTTTTTTTTTTTTTTTTAAGGTTTCCATACATTAATCAAGTTTTTGAACTCCTGTCTCAGATAGGATTTACCCCATTTTATGGATGAGGAAACTGAGGCTCAGTGGGGTTGGTGACTCCTTTCATGTCACAGAGTCTGACCAGACCTGCCTGACTTCAGCCCAAAGGTATTTCTACTCTATGCCTTGCTACCTCTTTGTATTAATTTTAAGTAGCTGCTCTTTGGTCTATCTAGGTGACTATTAAATTAAAATTCAGTATGAGAGCATCCCGAGATCAAAGGAAAGAGGGGAAAAAAAAAAAAAAAAAACTTTTAAAGAAAGAAAGGAAGGAAAAAAGACCTGCCAATTTTAGATGATGAAACCTGGCAGAATAATTGTAAGCAAAACTGTGAGTGTCCAAATCTTGTCAGATCTTCTCACCATCAAAGGACTGACATCCAGAGCTCACGTGTCTCTACTCTTCCACTCTTCGCAGGCAAGCACTGCTTTCAGAATACCTCCAGCCCCTGTGACCAGCCACCAGTTAGCTGCCACTAACATCAAAGCTGCAGCCTGGAAAAAAGCAGCGCTGGAGGCTCCTGCCGAATTAGACCTGGAATGAAAGGGCTTTGGAAATAAAAGCGCAGATTACAAAACAAGGAGATTGTTTTAACGTTCAGGAGTGCAGTTTTGTTTAAGTTTTCCTCATTGGAGCATAATTTGAGTAGTTTCAGATGTTACTCACGTCACGGAGGGGAAAAACCCCTCCAGAGTGTTATTTTTTTTTTCATGTGGCTCAGTGTTAACAGGCCCTTTAAAACCTGGAAGAAACGCACGCGCCCCCTGGATGGTTTTCGCACCCGTCCAGGGGACGTGCCCCCCGGAACCCTGCCGCCCACCGGGGCACAGAGGGGCCTGTTGCTTCCTTAAACCGTTTTCCCTTTTTCTTCGAGACCCCAGCCCCGCCCTGCCTGCCCGAGGACTGTGCGGGGAAGCAGGTCCCTGACCCGAGAGCGCTTTCCCTGAGCATCGCGGCCTTAAGGCACGTTCCGGGAGAACTAAATAGTGAAAAGAAGATTTGTAAAGGAGAGAAAACTAAGTAAGGCAGGAGGTTAAGTCCCTCCTCTCCATCGTCTGTAGCCACTTGTCTTGTTTTAGAAACCAGCCCCCCCCCCATTCGTTCCGGAGTATCTCACAGGGTGCCCCCTTCTTAACGCATGCCTTAGCCCCCCGGTAGAAGGATGCGCCACTCCACTGGGGCGCGGTGGGCCTGAAGCCCAGGTGCCCCACGGGAAAGCAGAGCGACTGCAAAAAGGCAAGGGGGTTCAGGCTTGGGGGGCGGTGAGAGAAACTCCCAGTAAAGATAGCTGTTCCAGGACACGATTTTTTTTTAACAAATCAATTTTATTGATACATATTAATAAAGCATAACTCCATCGAGAGTATACAGTCAATGGTATTCAGTGTAGTCAATGTGCATTCACCACTTCGATCATTCTTAGAGCACTTTTGTTGTTCCAGTAATAATAGTAACAAAAAACAAACAAAACATCGCCTCTCAATCTCTCTGTGCTTCCCTTGCCATACATAGCTGCTATTGTTTCCTTCTCTCTAGAATATTGGTATTTATATTTTGTAAAAACAGTCTTCTATATGCAATATTGCTCATATTCGTGTTTTACATGAGGTTTTACTACCTTATACAGCCCCATGTTACAGTTTTTAGCTTTCCATCTAATAAAATACTTGACCTTAGACTTTCCCTTTCAGCCACTGTCATACCCATACAATAGCTCTGCTAGTTACTAACACCATGATGTGCTTTCACAATTTCTAATCATTTCCAAAGATTTACAAACAACCTTTTACCAATTCTGCACAGATTAACCCTCAGCTTTCCATTCTCTACCCTCCTTCTATTTTCTGGTGACCTATATTCTAATTATTAATTCCATGAGTTTACACAATATATTTAGTTCATAATAGCACAAAAATACTGTTTTTGTCCTTTTGTGTCTGGCTTGCTTCAATCAACATAACGCCTCCAGTTTCATGCATGTTGTCATATGCTTCATGACTTCATTTCTTTTTATAGCTGCATAATATTCCATTGTGTGTATGCACCACAATTTGTTTATCCATTCACCAGCTGATGGACACCTGGATTGTTTCCAGCTTTTGGCAATCATGAATAATGCAACTATGAACATTGGTGTGTAGCTGTCTGTTCTTGTTACTGCTCTCAGTTCTCCTGGGTATAGATCGAGTGATGGTATTGCCGGGTCACGTGGCAAGTCTATATTCAACTTCTTTAGGAACTGCCAAACAGTCCTCCACAGTGGCTGTACCATTCTGCATTCCCACCAACAGTGAAGAAGTGTTCCTATCTCTCCACATCCTCTCCAATGCTTACAGTTTTCTGACTTTTTAATAGCATCCAGGCCTCAATTTTGAGACTCTCACACAAGTTCCTCTTTGGAGATTTGCCAGAAGAAAGCAGCTGCTTAGCAAGGGCAAGCCTTATTAAGGAATATCATGAGGAAAACAATATTTCAGACCAACCAAGTTAGCAATGAAAAAAATCTGATTTTTCATCAATATTGTACCACACACGGATACTTTAATGATTGATTGACAAACAGATCGATGGCTATTTCCAGGATGATAGGTGGGTCCACTTCACTTTCACATTTTCCTTTTCTGCATCCCCCTGACTTATTTTCCTGGACAGCTGATCTGATGCTCTGTGCATTGCAGAAGGAGACAGAGAAATGGAACAGAGCTGTGATTTTTAGAAGGGGTAGAGAGATATATCTTCTCATTCTCAGTGTAGTTTTGTAGTAGACTTTCTTTAAAAAACATTTCAATCTTCTATGATGTTTGAAACATGAGTAAATTGATATAGAAACACTGATTTTGCTACTTTCATGTAATACTTGAATTTATTAATTAAATGAAATTTCCAATAACCTCAAAAGCTTCAAAAGACATGATTAATATTTTTATTGAATTAGACTTTTCATTTTCTTTAATCTAAAATTAGATGTGAAGTGATTTAATAATTCATATATACCTGAAAAATGTGACATAAATCTGAAATGAACACTAAAATTAGGTATAGTTATGGCTGAGGTAGACCACTGTATATATCCTTATCATTAGTAATTCATTTTGGGTAGATATATTAGATTTTTATTTTAAAATCTTTGTCTTTTTTTTTTTTTTTTGGTACCGGCACCAGGGATTGAACCCGGGACCTTGTATGTGGGAAGTTGGCGCTCATCCACTGAGCCACACCAGCTACCCTACAGTATATTTTAAAAGCAGGAAAATTATTCTTGACCAGGTGTTTTAACAAACTCATTTTTTAATTAAAAAGTAAAACTCTCTCATTGGAAATCTTCAAAATACTGGAACGTATATACAAAGTAAATTGTGGCAGTTTCTCCTTGTTTGCGCCCAGATCATAACAGGTTAGCATTTTAGTGTATATTCTTCCAGACATTACATAGTCACATACACACATCGATTTTTAAAAATTTTTTATTTCAAAATAACCTCAAACTCATAGGAAAGTTGCAAAAACAATACACGGGACTGGGGAATCTGCTTCTAAAAAGGCTCACCCACATGGCTGTTGGCTGGGGGCCTCAGTTCCTTGCCAGGTGAGCTCCCCATAGTGTTGCTGTTGACATGGCAGCCAACTTTCCAAGGACAAGCACGCTAGGAGCAAGGGGGAAGCTGCACTGCCTTTCCTGATCTCGTCTCCACAGCCCCACAGTGTCACTTCCACTTTATTCTATTTGTCAGAAGTAAGTCATTTGTTAGGCTCTACCCCTTGAGGGCAGGAGTATCAGAGAATTTGTGGACATAGTTTAAAACCACCACATTCGCCATCAGAACAGAGTAAGTCAAGTTGGGCTTATTTTAGGAAGGGAGAAGTGGGGGTGGCTGATGTGGAGACAACTAATTGTTTCTTCTATCTTCCAGTCCCGGATTGCTAGTTGCTTTTTTAAAATTAGGCACACTTGAATTTTATTAAAATTTTCTTCAACTATGGAAATAAGTATAAGTTTTTCCTGCTTTAATAGTTTAATGTGTTGGATTAAAATATTAGATTTTTTTCATTTTGAAATACCTTGTTATTAATGGGGCGTATTAGTCAGCCAAAGGAGTGCTGATGCAAAGTACCAGAAATCTGTTGGCTTTTATAAAGGATATTTATTTGGGGTAAAAGCTTGCAGTTACCAGGCCCTAAAGAATCCGGCTCAAGGTTACTTCCTTACCAAACTCTGTTGTCACATGTTGAAGCAAGATGGCGGGCAATGTCTGTGAAAGTTCAGCCTTCCTTCTTCCTGGTAAGGCTCTGTGGGTCCAGCTTCCTCCCATCTCAGCTGTAGGCTGGCATAGGGCTTGTCTCTCTTCCTGGGGCTCGTTTCTTTCTGGCTCAGCTGCTCTGTTCTAGGCCAGCTGTAAACTATTAGATGAATGGCTCATTCTTTTCCCTGGGTCTCTGCCATGTCTATGGAGCTGTCTCTCTTCCTCTGTGTATCTTCTCTGTCTACCTACTTCTGTGTCTCCTTGATTGAGCGTCCCTTTATATAGCCCATCAAGGGGTTGGGGACTCAAACTGAGTCACCCTAATGACGTGGTGGAATCAAAGCCCTAATCTTGACAGAATTTTAATCAAAGACATGTCAGCTGAGTCTAATACAAACAAAGGGTATCACGCCCAGAGGAACAGACCAGTTTTTCAAAATAATCAAATATCTTTTTTGGAATTCATAAATAATATCAAACTGCTACATGGGGATAAATTCTTTTAAAAAAATATCAATAGACTATCTTATCAAATGGCCATACCTATTGAATTGGTTGCTTCTAATTTTCCATCATTGACAACAATGCTAGAGGAATGAGTATTCATTCAAAGATGAATTCCTGGAAGTGGAATCACTGGGTTAAGGGATATACATTTTAAAGTTTTTGATGTGTAGTGTTACTGCTTGTACAAGCTTGGGGATAAACTCTAAATGTCATTCTGAATTATTAATTTTCTGTACATTGCTGATTTGATTTTGCATCTATGTTCAAAGGTAAGATAGGTCTCGTCTTTATTCTTCTGTTGTCCAGGTCCAGTTTTGGTATCAAGGCTCTAGGAACCTCATAAAATGAGTTGGGTAGGTAGCTTTTCCTCTTTTCCTATTCTCCGGAAAACAGCCTGTATTAGTCAGCCATAGAGGTGCTGATGCAAAGTACCAGAAACCTGTTGGCTTTTATAAAGGGATTTATTTGGGATAGAATCTTACAGTTACTAGGCCATGAAATGTAAGTTTCTTCCTTCACCAAAGTCTGTTGCCACATGTTAGACCAAGATGGCTGCCAATGTCTGCAAGGGTTCAGGCTTCCTCTTCCTCTTTAGGCTCTATGGTCCCAGCTTCTTCCAATCTCAACCACAGGCTGGGACAAGTCTCGTCTCTCTCATGGGGCTCATTTCTCTCTGGGATCAGCTGCTCTGCTCACTCCACAAGGCCAGCTGTAAACTGTCAGGCGAACAGCTTGTCTCTCTTCCTGAGGTCTCTGCTGTATCTAATGGGGCCTTCTCTCTTTTTTTCATGTATCTGCTTCTCTGTGTATTTACTTCCCAGGACTCCAGCATTAAAATTCCAACTGTCTCCTCTGCCTTGTCATTTTCTTTGTGAGTCCCCACCCACCAAGGAGGCGGGGACTTGACATCCTATTGACACGGCCCAATCAAAGTCCTAGTCATAATTTAATCAAGTAAAAGTGAGCCTCTGAATTCAATACAATCTAAGGGTATCACTTGCCCAGAGGAACAGACTAGTTTACAAACATAATCAGTATTTCTTTTTGGAATTCATCAATAATATCAAATTGCCACTCTCTACCCTCTGAATTCCAAAAAGACATTACAATATTCAAAAAAAACCCTATATCAGTAACAATGCTAAGTCCAAAATCATATCACAAATAGTTTAAAGAAATACAGTTTGTCTTGGGGCAAAGTCCCATCTGGCTGTAGACCTCTGAAACTTACAACCCCCTTTATCTGATTCCAATACATGAATGGACAAAGGATAAGCATTTTCATTACCATAAGGAGAAATTGGGAGGGAAACTTGAGTTGCGGGGTCTAGAACAATTCTGAAAAACTGCGGGGTATACTTCATTAGATGTCAAAGTCTGAGAGTCATTCTTAAGATGATGGTTTCTTCTCCCTGGGGCCTCATGAGGACCCACCCTTTCCACAGGCTTGCCCAACAGCCATTTTCTTGGTTCTACCTTCATCAAACATCTGGGTGGTGAGCAAGCTTTGGACCTCACCCTCCAAGTACCTTGGGGTGATGGCTATACCTTCCCTGACCTCTGGGGTAAAGTCTTAGCCTTCCTAGTACAGTGAAGTGAAGACAACACCTTCCTAACCTTTGGCATACAGGCTCAGCCCCCTCAGAGCAATGAGTTGGTGACCTGACCTTCCTTAATCCAAGGGGGAGAGGACCACCCCTCTCAGACCTATGGGATGATGACTTTAACCTCCTTAATCCTTGGGGAATGTGCTCTACTCTCTCTGTACCTTGGGGCAGCAAAACTTTCCTTGAACATCAAGTGGGAATATCCACCCTCTTCAACTGCCGGTGCAAACTCACCTTCTCTGTACACATGGGTGGGGTTCCTCTCTTGGCCCAAGGCGATGTCCTAATTCCAGATCTCAGCTTCCATGGTTTTCTTCTTAAATCTGTTTTCCCTTCAGTATCTCCCCTACATGTTCCTTTTAGGCCAAACTGACAGTGGTTTTGTTCATACAGCTTTCTCAAAAAGCTTGTTGGTTTAGCGTGCAGGAAGCAGGGATCCAAGCCATCAGACAGTAAGACTTTCCACAAGTTTTTCCGAGATAACTGCATTTTCAGTCCTGATTTACAAGTTCCAAGTTTAGTTAAGTCCTCAAATGGGGCACTATCATCTAGGGGCTTGATTTCCAAAGGCTTGGAATTTCCGGAATCGGTTTCTATTGTCTTTGTGCCAAACAGTTCAGTTCTCAGCTTATCTCTCTCATTTAGCATTTTACTATAAGCTGCAAGGAGAAGCCAAGCCGCATTCTCTGAGTTTACTTTGGAAAGTTCTTCAACTAAATGCCTGGGCTCTCCATTTTCAAATTCTGCCTTTCATAAAACATCAGGAGTTAATCTTGCTAAGTTCTCTGTGACTTCAAAACACGGATTACCTTTCCTCCAGTTTCCAATAATAGTTTCATCATTTACTTCTAAGGCATCATAAAAAGTCTTTTTGGCGTCCATATTCCTATCAGCAGTCTCTTCAATTTAGGCTTTTTCCATGAAGCATCTCACAATTCCTCCAAAAAATACCCCTTACCCATTTATAAAACTGTTCCAGCATATTGGTAATTGCAAAAGCATGACCCCACTCTCTGGTACCAAATTCTGTATTAGTCAGCCAAAGGGTGTTTCTTTTTGGAGTTCATCAATAATATCAAACTGCCACACAGCCTATGTCTAATTATCACTCTTGTTCTCTCTTTATAGTCAGCCTTTTTTCAGCTAGGGGCTCATCTTTTAACCTGAAATTTTATCTTTTTTAAGTGTGTGGAATTTTCTTGTACTACTTAAAAAACAAACAAACAAACAAAAACAACCCTATTTGGTCTCTGGCTCCACAAAGATCTCAGTTAAAGTACCCCTGCTTTATTGAGGAACTGCTTTTTCAGGCTTCTTTCTGTGGGGTACTAGCCTGGTACTTCCACAGAATTTGAGTTGGCCTGATCCCCAGCCCTTCTGACTCACCCAAAGTTGCTGAGTGGGTTCTTGAGTGGGGTTTTGATCAAGGCATGCTGAGATGGCGGGCAGGAGGTGGTGGCAACTCCCCCTGGCCCTTGTGCCCCACCAACCTCCTCCCTCACAGGGGCCGGCCCTGTTCCTTTGCTGTCTGATCGGCACAGGCCCCCATATTGCTGAGCTAGTTGTCTCTGCCTCATTGGTGACTGCTCCACTGTTCCCTCCATGCTTTCTCCTCATCAAGAAAAACAAGCAAGTGAGACATGGATAGTTTTCCTGGTCCTAGTGGGACACTGATGTGTATGGAAGGGACTTCTTTTCTACAGGAGTTTCATACTTTTCTTTCTCCATCCTGCTTCCCCCACCTCCAACTGGCCTCTCCTGCAACTGAGTAGGATTAACAAAAATGCTTAGGATTTCATCTGCTTACCTTTCTTGCTCCTCACTTCCCTACTGCTTGGGGTTAGAGTTAGGGGCTGATTCAAGTGACATGATTTATTGGTCTTTCTGGTGCCCTGATGGCCACTTTTAATGTATTTTTATAAAAAGTTGGCCTTTCTCTCTGAGCGCCATTTTTCTTTTCTTTGTGTTTACCTATTTTTGCTCATTTCATTAGTTTTGAGGCAAGAGATATTTTGTGATTTGATTTCACTCTTTCTGGGAAAGTCTTCAGGGGATTCTCCAAATACTATTACAAATTATTTATTTAATACTATATAGTGGTCCACTGAGTGGCTCTAACATGATTGATTTAAGAACTTTCATATTTGGGGCATTGTTTGTTTCCATTTTTGATTATTATTAATAATGCTGGGAGGAGAAATTTTTGCAAACATTTTTGAGATTATTTTCTTAGGTTAAACTGCCAGATGTGTAGTTACCTGACCAAAGTATATGATGATTTTTAAGAGCCTTGACATATTGTGTCCCCAAAGAATTGTTCTAATTTGCATTTCCACCAGCATGCCTTGCTGATTGAATTCTTACTTTTACTAAAACAAAACAAACAAAATACATAAGCAATTTCTTTTTGTTAGAATTTATAGCAATATGTATTAGAGCACAGAAATAATTGCAACTGCTTTAAAATGCACAATAGATTGACATTGTTGTTTGTGTTTTGTTGTTTTATCTGTGAAATTTTTGAATCCTAGAGTTTATTTCAATCAAAAAAGTAGAAAGAAATTTACTGAATCAGCGTGATCTAGCAAGTTGGGGTAATTAATTAGATTTTTCAGAATTTGACTTCAGCTGGGCCACTTTTTGTTTTTAACAGTTTTATCGAGGTATAATTGGCATACAATATAATGCACAATATACCTCATATTTTAAAATGTACAATTTGATAACTTTTGACATAGGGATACACTCATGAAATCATCAACACGATCAAGATAATGAACATGTCCACCCAAAGCGTCCTCATCCCGCTTTGTAGTTCTCCCACCTACGTCTGCTTTTTTACTCCCACATTTGCCTTTTATCATATTAGTTTGCAGTTTCTAGCATTTTAAGTAAATGAAATAATATACTATGTACTCTTTTGTGCCTGGCTTCTTTCAATCAGCATAATGACTGAATTTCATTTGTGTTGTTACAGCTCCAGTTTGGGACTGTTATATCTAAATTGCTATGGAACTTCGTGTACCAATCTCTGGGGTGAAAGCCTCAGGTGGGATGGCTGGATCACATAGTAGGTGTATGTTTAACTTTTCAAGAAACTGCCCAACTGTTCTACAACGTGGCTGAACCACGTCAAAACCCACCGGCGAGGTGTGAGTGTCCAGTAGCTCCATCTCCTCACCAGCTTGTTGTTTGGATGTTAGACGTTCTCCTTCTGGTAGGTGTGTAGTGGTAGCTCGTTGTGGTTTTAACTTGCATTTCCAGCTGTGTCTCCTTGAAGTTGTAAGGAAGCAGAGTGGCATAGTGGATTTGTTCTGGCTCTCCAGAGAGTTGTGACTTTGGATAACTTATTTAATCTCTCTCTGCCTCCATTTACTCATCCAAAAAATGAAGAGGAGGTAAACTGTACTACCTGCTTCAACCAAGTTGTTATTAAAATTAATGGACTTAGTGAATGTAAAATGCCTTGTGAGCATTTGATATTATCATGATGATGGTTAAATGGCTGCGTGATTTTGGGGAAATCACTTCAACTTCTTTGAGGCTTGCTTTCTACTTCTATAAATTGAAGGGCTAAATCAGATGACCTCTAAGTTTCCTTCAACTGCAAAAATGTTCTTGTCTAAAAAATATACTGATATATAATATACTTATGGAAAATATTCTTCAATGTGGAAAAAACAATTGCTAAACATTTTAAAACTGTGCACATTTTAAATTTCTTATCTTAGCTATGCCAGATATAAAAATTCTACCTCAGTTTTCTTTTTCTGGGTACTCTGTGGAGATGTTTAGTGATAAGGCCTTTCTCTGTTTCTGTAATTAATCTGATCCAAAGAGATAGCAATTTTAGCATGACACAGAAACTCATCTTCAGTATTTCCAAACTTCAGAATAATGTCATAATTTCAGTAAATATCATGTGGTCAATTCAAAGTATTTTTGCAAATGTAAAAAATGATATGGCTTTTATCTTCAGATCAAGAGCCAGGCCACATTTTGGGATGCTGAAAATCTAAGAGTCACTTTTATTTGGATTTCTAGATAAGCAACAAACACATAGCTGAAACAGGGAAAACCAAAAATCCATTTTATTGCCTGAAATCAGGTAAACACACAATGTGAAATTTGTGAGGATAGCATGTCAAAGTTAATTTTCAAATCATTAAAAGTTTAAAAAATACAGTTAGTTGTACCTGATTAATATATTTCTTAGAAGGTGACTCAAACACATATTCCTTGAAAATTTTGGTGACTTCAGTGATTTGGACAATCTATTATGATACAACTTAGCCAGTTGGTTTGAAATGTCTTCACATTCTTTAAGTTTCCTTGAATGCATTATAAATTATCCTTGCTTCACTGGTTCTAACAGTCTTCTTTTAGGTAGAATAGGGATAGTAGAAAGTAGGAAACAAATCCTTCCTTCATATTCTCCAGCATTTAGCAAATTGAGAGCTGATGATGTCTCAACAACTGGTCTGCCATTTCTGTTGAAGTGTCTGTTTCTCACCATTGTGTTTCACCACATCGTCATCTTTCTTTTCCTGTGCTCCAGCTCAGGGCTTACTGTTACTGGAGCTGTTTTCCCAGCATTGTAGAACTGCAACCATGGCTCTGACTTTCATCCCTCCCTGCTGTCCCGCCTTTGCCCTCCCACGGTAGTGGGTGGAGTGACTGCCCCAGCCATTAACACTGGGTCCAGCCAACTGGATGTCAGCTGACCAGACACAAGCAAAGGTTTGCAAGGAGCCATTAGACATTTTGTCAAAACCTATAAAATTGTGCAGCACAAAGTGTAAAACCATAATGTAAACTACAGACCATGGTTAGTAGCAATGCTTCAATGTGTGTCCATCAATTGTAACAAATGTACCACAGTGATGTAAGATGTTATTAATAGGGGGAAATGTGGGAAGAGTAGGGGTAGGGTATATGGGAGTCCCCTATATTTTTTATGTAACTTTTCTTTAGTCTAAAACTTCTTTAAAAGTAAAGTTAAAAAACATCTATCTGCCATCCCCCCGACTCTGGGAAAAAAAAGGCTGGGGGGCTTGCCCCTGGCGGCTAGCTGTTTGGCATCAATGAGAACGTGCTCAGGCTGGCCTGCTGGAGGGTGTGAGACACGTAGGGCAGAGCCAAGTCACCTCAGTCCCTCCCAGTCACCCAGATCAAAAATGGGGAGCTGACCCCGCATCATGTGAACTAGTCCAGCCAATGTCAGCAGAGACGTTAAGCTAACCCTCATTTCACCCCCGATGCATGAGAAGTAAACACTTGATGTTCTCTGCCAAGGAGGGTTTGGTGCTGTTTGTTACACAGCATTCTTGTAGCAATATGTGATGATATACTAAGTCCAATTTCTAAGCAATTTCCCTTCATGTACATAAAAACCTTTTTTTAACTAAACAGAATATGATCGCATATTTAATTCAGATGCAAAAAGCAAAGATATCATATCAGGAAGCTCCTACACTGTTGATAGTGAATGAGAAAGCGTCTCATTGCTTGAAGAGATGGACTTACTAACACTATCAGACCTGGAAGAATAAAAACCAGAGACAGAATCTGATGCTTTTCTGACTTGAAAAATAATTTAAAAATGTTTCTTATAGAAAAGCGGGGTTTCATTATTAGTTTGAAGTGCAGATCTCCGTGTAGATTGTATAGTTCTTAGGCAGTGGTTCTCAACCTTGGCTGCGTATTAGAAGCTCTGTGGGAAGATTCAAAAAATACCTATGCACAGACCCCACCCCAAACCAACTGACGTTGCATCTCTGGGAGTGAGCCCCAAGCTTCCGTGCTGTTTAACAGCTTCCCAGGTCTTCTGAGGCACGGCCTGGGCTGACAGACGCTGCTCTAAGAGGAGTGAGCGTATTACAGAAGAGAGAAATCCAGAGGATTCTGTCTGCATCTCCCAGTGGGCTGCTTACAAAAACTTTAGCACCCAGGCACTTCGGTGGTTCAAGGCGCGGAACGGAACGGTGGTAAGATACGGAACACTGATACGTCTTGACTTGGGCAGGAATCCATTCGATGCCTTCTGCACGTTCCCAGGATTCGCGCTCACCTAGCATTTCCACCTGGTTTCTGCAGTGCAGGGCGCGGCTCGACACGCTCTTAACCATCAAAGCTCTTCATTAACAGCTGCTCTTTAGGGGTCACCCTCTCTGCTCCCCCAAGAACGTCCTAACCAGGGCTGCAACAGGGAAGAGTATAGTGACTCTAGAGAGCAGGAGCCGAAACAAAGATAACGGGTTTGGAAAATGGCGACTTTAATTGCTGCCTCTCCAACAGCTTGAGCTTGTTTGAACATTTTAAATGGTGAAGTGCATTCTAGCTCCAAATTCAGATTGGCCCGGCTTTGAAATATGCTTTGATCAAAATCTCATTTACTAATTTTAGTTGCATTTTTAAATGGGGATAAGAAGGGTCACTTGCTCATGAGGTTGTTGGGTGGATTAGATAACATAATGCAGAAACTACCCGGCATGGTTCTTGGCTAAAGCATTGCTACAAGTAGTGCTTAATAAATGTTAGCTCTAATTATGGTCATTGTTATTTTAATTACTATTATATTATTAGGCCATTAACTCCATTCTAATGGCTGGGCAGCTCTTCATTATATTCAGCCCATTATCTAATTTCTCAGAAATTCCAGCGACACTAATTTTCTTTTATGGAGTATGGCAGAATAAATTAAATCTCTCTTCCAAATGGAAAGCCTTCAGCTATTTGGAGATACACACCATGTTCTCTCTTTTGGACATTCCCTCCCTCCACCATCCAGCATTCTTTCCCTCTTCTTTTGGCAGTCTACCTCTGCTCCCTGGCATGCCGTCTCGAGAAAAGGTAAGCCAAGCCGCAGTGCCTGTCTCCCAGGAATTTGAGTCCTGAGCACAGTGACCAAGCACAGGATGGCAAGGAGTGTCCTGAACTGCCCATGAAATCCCCAAGGCTGCCCCTGCCCTGCTTTCTGTCCTTTCTGAGACGTGTCTTTCTGCTTTCTTTTCTTTTCTATGAGCAATCCCCCATCATGGTGATAAATTTCCTTTTCTCCCCTTTAAGTTAGACAGTGTCAGTTTCTGTTGTTTGCGATTAAAAAAGAAAAAAAAGAAAAAAAGAAAAAAGAAAAAAAAAAAAAAAACAGAAATACCTCTGATATCTACTCCTAAATGTGTTTCCAAAATGTGCTCTGGGGAGGCGGCTGTGGCTCAATCAGTAGGGCTCCCGTTTACCATATGGGAGGCCCCGGGTTCAGTTCCCGGGGCCTCCTGGTGAAGGCAGGCCCACCCACACGGCGTGGTTAGCTGACCCAGCGAGCGCAAGCAGCAAGGGGGGGGATAAATGAATAAATAAATAAAATCTTTATAAAAAAAAAAAAAAAAAATGTGCTCCGGACAATTGGTGCCAGAAGCCAGCATCACCCCTTGGATATCCCTGCTATGAGAACCAGTGAGGTCCCACCTGAGTTGGACCTGACGACAACTATTTAAGTATACATGCATGGCTAGCAGGTATTTCACTTTACAATTGATTTAAATTAATTTTATGCTTAATATGAATATGTTCGAGGAATATGTGTTATGAAAATATTAGGTAAAGGAACGGATATTTTTGGTTCTACTTATTACTGAAAACCCATGGGCAAATAATTAATTTTTGTTAACTATTGTGAATCATGATGAACAGCAGAAAAAAGGGGACTTTGAATTGGTCCTGGGGGAGCACATGTGCTGTATATGACAGGGTGTTGCTGGAGAATAAATGGTTGCTACTGGAAGTTGGACCCATATTGTTTGATTCCCAGGAAATAGTTGGCGACTCCAGCAGGAAGAGACTGCTAATTGTCCTCAATATCCATTCTCCCATTTGTTACAGTATTAGATTATTTAAACTGGGCCATGGCCACTTGGAATAAAGGCAGGGTCTCCCAGCTTCCCTTGCAGCTAGGTGGGGCTGTATGCTGACGTTCTGTTTGATGGGATGCGTGCACACATGACATGTGCAACCCCTAAGGCAACTTTGAAAGTTAGCTCCCTCCCCTTCCCTTTTCCACCTTGACCCTGGCTAATCATGGACCTCGTGAGCTGTTTTGAAACATGCAGACAGGGGCAATGCTGTAGAATGGCACTGTGCCAAGAGGGAAGGGGCACACACATTGATGATCTTATGGGGCAGAGGCCCGCTCCTAGCTTGAATGGTTGCATGATGGAGAAACCTGAGTTTCTCTCTTATTTCAGATGCTGTATTTTAGTTTGACCTGCAGCTGTATCTATGTCTTAACTGATAGAGTGGTCAATAACATGCTTCATATTCTTGATTGAATGTTGGGTTAGTAGTGAAAATGGGAATGTAATCAAACTATATGTGGTGGTCATAAGTTCATTCATTGTGTTGGGTGGACAAACATGTATAATATTAAGCTTTTTCACACATTTAAAGTGAGAGGAGACATTTCAATGAGAAATGTTATTTATTTCAATTTCACTTAAAAGACAAAGGATCATTTCCGTGATTTCAAGTGGATTGATAAAGTGGCTATCAGCAGTACATTTGGTTTTGCGACTAGCCTGATTCTTTCACTTTAGAGCCAACGATCAATTACTTTTTAATGTTGAATATATGAGATGAGGATTTCTTTAAAAAGTAAAATTGTAGTGCAAACAGCTCTATTGCTGTGTATATGACTCTTTCCAAACATCAAATACTCAATTTTCTTCCTTCTTTAGAGAAAAATAATGACATCATATTGGGCATATTCTAAAACCACATACATATGCTGTAACAGAAGTTAGGGAATACTTTCCAGAGCCAAATGCAACCAAAGAATGGAAACCATTTACCCCTAACTCCCAATTTGAAGCTTCCAAAATTCCAGCTTTTGAGTGTGTTATGTTCCTTGATTTAATATTTGACTGAATGCTGAAAGTGGTCTTCAGTTGGAAATTTTGCCATAATTTCCACCCAAATATCCAGAGCTATTTATCAGAATCATAACACATTTCCTTCCAGTTCTGATGGCATAGAATCGTGTGTTAGAACTTTCTTATCTATCACTTCTCAGCCTTTTGGATAAGATCAAGTGTTGAATTATTTTAATCTAGTAGAAAAAAGAAGAAAAATAAAACCATTTGAGTGCTGAACCTGATCTAACCTTTTAGTTATCATTTTTTGAGCTTTGGCGTAAAGATTGCAAATGTAAAAATACCTCTAATAATTCTATATGCTTTTTTTCCTTTAAAATTTCTCATGAATAAAAAAAAAAAAACATAAAATGGATGGCCCATATGAACATCAAATGCCCAATAAGAAGATCTTGTATTCCAAAAGTTAGAGAAAAAATACTGTCTTCTTTTCTCCAGGGTTTGCATTCTCAGATTTCTTAGGGTTGGGGTTTATACCTGGAATCCATGGGTGAATTTATGGGTCCATGAACCCACAGAAATGATAGTCAGAATTTTTTTCTGAATACAGGATCCATAGCTTTCGTCAGATGTACATAAGGGTCTACGATCCCCAAAAGAACTGCTCAGGTATTAAATAATAGATACTAAATAAAAGCTTCATCTAACCTGGCTATATAGCATTAGAAGATTAAAGCAGCTTAATCCTACTGGAATGACAAATCAGAGCATCTATTGCAAAAGTCCATGATTTTCAAAACCTTGTTTTTCCTCAGGTCTACCAAGTCTTCCTTGCTCTCTGTGATGCTGAAGCCAGAGCTAAAGGAGAGTATAATTCAAGATTGGAATAAGAGTTAGATGTTTGCTGCATCCGTTTCAAAGTACAGCTGTGAATACTGTAATAGAGAAATGGAGCAATATAATCTTTTCAAGCTTGAAAAAACAGCGATGCATAGCCAAATATTTTGATCTGTTTGCTTGTTTAAGAAACCTATTTCAAGATTTGATTACCGCTAACTCAGACAACTTTTTCATCACTAAGTCCTTTCAATTCCATATCATGTGTTTCAAATTTTGTCTGCATAACTTATTTTTGTTCTACTTTTCTGTCAAAAACAATGTGGAAATCCCAGGTTATATAATTGAGGTCTTGGAGAGGCAAGATACATGTAGCCAACCAAAATAAAATGAGAGCTATTATCATGAAACATGCTTAAAGGAAGTCTATCCTATGTTCGCTTACGAGTGCCAACATTTGTGATCTTAGAATGAAGTCAAAGGAAACGAAAATGGGTTTTCCTTAATGCAACCATGTGCAGAATCGCTCTTTACCATAACAGATGATCTGTAAAAATATTTGTGCATTTTTAAGTAGCCAGGAGAAGAAATTGTTCTTAAGTAAAATAAGGATGGTCTTAAGTAAAATAATAATGCATTCTATTCATCTTCCTTAATCGGGTTTATTATCATCCCTATTAGACAAACCAAGCAAAAGTCTCTCTGCAAACCCTTACTATGCGTGGTAGACACTGAAATGTTCATTTCTTCCTTCCTCTTCCCTTGCATCGGGTTGAACATCTACTTCATTTGCGTTACTGCTAGAACCGAAATTTTTGCATGGCTTTGCACTAAGGTCTGTCCTTTCCATGAATTCTTAAAATTCATGCACAACTGAGGCTATTTTAACAAGAAGAGGACATCCATGTGCAGATGTTGAGCTAGTGATAGAGTCTGCAATGTTAGGCTGGTTTGGCAATGGCCCAGGTCTGGTTGGCAATACCTGTGACAATTTAGATTCCTTTGTGAGTGGTCTGAGTGGGTGTAAGAGACTCTTCTGATAGCCACTTGACTAGATAAGAAACACATTCCTTTGTGGGGTGGCAGAGCAGAAAAGCTGACCATGACTGGACTGGCTATTTCTCTAAAGCTGCCACAGAAAAACTTAATAAAGAGAAAATGAATGGCATATGGGCTTTAGCTGAGACTTCATGAAATCATCAGATTAAAAACACTCAGAGAGAGAAAAAATAAAGGGCAGTCTTCCCCGCATACCTGGAAGACATAAATGTTTCCCTAGCTTTTCCTATCATTGCCAACAGTTTGGATGAAAATATGCCGGTAGAGAATGATTAGCTGCAGTTTGCTCAGAATCATCTCAGCAAATAATCCTGTGTGAATTTTAATATGAACTATTTATGTTGTCAGTCAGTGGTGTTTTGTCATTTTCAATATGATTTCTTTTCTGACTCATGAATTTTTTAGAAGTGGGTTTTAAAATTTCTAAACGTATGGATTTCTTGGCCATCTTTTACTATTGATGGTATTTCTAATTTTTTTGTATTGTTTTTGCTGAGTTGTTCTTTATGGTCTAGTCACTTTTTTTAGCTGTTCCATATGAACTTGAAAATAATATGCACTTACTATTTTTTTGTTTGTAGGACTATATACACACACTGTGTATATACACATATACATATCTTTTATGTTAGGCTTAATTAATTAGTTGTTCATATTTTCTAAAATTCATATTAGATTTAGGTCCGCTCCATTAGTTTTTGAGAAAGGTATGTTAAAGGTCTTCCACTTTGACCCATGATTGTAGATTGTTAATTCTGCCTTGTATTTCTGCTTATTTTTTGCTTCATGTATTTTGAGGCTATATTTTTGGGTGGATACAAGATCAAGATAGTTTTGTCTTCCTGGTGAATTTATCATTAAGTAAAGCAACTACTGATCCTTAGTAATGCTTCCTTTTTTTGCCCTGAAGTCTGTTTTCTATACATCAACTTTCCTTTGGTCAATATTTGCCTGGTGATTGTTGGTTGCCTAACCAGAATCCATTTATCCCTTCTTCCTTTCAATAGAACCTCAATTTTGTTCAGGTAGACCTCTTTCCCACACAGCCAAGTGTCTCAGGTGAAGGTGGTGGGTTTGATTGCTCTAAGGGTGATTCCATTCTGTTTGCAAATTGATTGGTTATTGGGCACTAGACCCAGTGCTGGCCAAAAGGAATTGTGCTGGTAGGTGGGGCGCCTCTGGGAAAGTTCCCTTCTTCCGGGCAAAAGTCATGATGCTTATCTTCAACTGAATATTGCTAAGTCTGGATATGACACCTGAAATTGCCACAACCATCTTGCTCCCAGCCTAAAAATAAAGCCCAAACGGAGGGTGTTAGAGCAAGGAGGAAGAAAAGACTCAGGTCCTTAACGTGCCCAGTAGGCTGCTAACTCAGCCAGACCCGAGGTTCACCCTGTTCTGTGAGCTAATAAATTTCCTTGTCTTTTAAGACAATTTGAATAGAAATTTATGATACTTGCTGCCAAAACTGCTCTATTACATTCCACCTTGCTGTGTATTATGTTTTAGATGGTTATAGGAACATAGCGCTGAATTAGTTCAGAGTATCATGCTTTTGGAACTAGAAGTTATAATCTATGTTTAAGAGTTTTCATTGAGATGGAAAATGACAATTTTAAATTCTCAGGAAGCAGGAATTAAACTGAAAGAAGTGTTTTGTTGCTGCTTTTTTTTTTTTAAAGATTTTACTTATTTATTCATTTATACCCCCCTTGCTGCTTGTGCTCGCTGGGTCAGCTAACCACGCCGTGCGGGCGGGCTTGCCTTCACCAGGAGGCCCCAGGAACCGAACTCGGGGCCTCCCATATGGTAAACGGGAGCCCTACTGATTGAGCCACAGCTGCTTCCCTGTTGCTGCTTTTTAAAACAGTATTTAAGTTGCTTCTTGGTGAGTTCTAAAAATCAAATATAGATAATGTGTATTATTTGTAGTCGTTTGAAGTTGTATGTGCCCCAGAAAAACGTGTTCTGAAATCTGACCCATTCCTGTGGGTGTGAACCCATTGTAAGTAGGACTTTTTGATGAGGTGACTTCAGTTAAGCAGGCGTGGTTCACCCCAATCAGGGTGGGTCTTAATCCTGCTACTGGAGTCCTTTATAAGTGGAGTGAAATTTAGACAGAGCGAGGATAAGTCAGAGGAAGTAAGAAGTGAAATAAGAAACCTGAAAGAGAATGGAGAGGCCAGGAGAGGCGCCCATGTGCTTTGCCATGTGACAAACTGTGAACCCAGGATCACTGGCAGCCAGCCCCAGAACACCAGTCTTCGGGAAGAAAGCATCACCTTGATTATGCCTTGATTTGGACTTTTTCCCAGCCTCAAACCATGAACAAATAAATTCCCGTTGTTTAACCCAACCCATCTAATGGCATTTGCTTAAGCAGCTTAGGAGCTGAAAACATTATTTTAAAAATAATTTTATTACACTGTCTTGAATTTTGGACCGGCTGTAGCATTCAAGGGTGACAAATTTTATTGGTCTGGTAATCAATTAATTTGTGTGGCAGGCAGAATTCTAAGATGACCTCTACTGCTCCACACCTTTGTATAAGGTCCCCCCCTTTAGCGTGGGAGGGACCTGTAAATATGACGAGACATTACCCCTGTGATTAGGTTATGTTCTATGGTGCAGTTGACTTTAAGAAGGGGAGATTATCCTCGGTGGGCCTGACTTAGTGAGGGTAGCTCTAACAGAAACTTTTCCTGGAGAAAGAGATGAGAAGCATGAGAGGAATTTGACATGAGGAAGGTTTTTCACGGCTGGCTTTGACGGTGGAGGGGGCCACTGGGGTGACAGCCAGCAAGGGAACAGGTCCTCAGTTCTACAGCTGCAAGAGACTAAATTCTGCCCCAGCCCTGCGAACTTGGAAGTGGACCCTGATCAGTAGATGAGAGCACAGCCGGCCGACACCCTGAGTTCAGCTCCGGGAGACCCTGAGCAGGGAACCCAGTCACGCTATGCCCGGACTTCTGACCTAAAGAATGAATAAATGAGGGTTTAAACCACTAAGTTTGTGGTAATCAGTTACTAGCATTGGGGATTGAATCATGCCCCTCCCTCCCCCAAAAGTGACGTTCCAGTCTTAGTCTGTGCTCCTGTGAGTGGAAACCCATTTGTAAATCAGCCCTTTTGAAGGTGAGGTTATTTAGCTAAGGGGTGCCAAACTGAACTGGAGCAGCTCTTAAGCCATATGGCTGGAGGCCTTATAAAGACGGGAAATTCAGGTGCAGTCACTCAGAGAAAGCCACAGGGAGAAGCCAGAGCTCAGGAGAGAGGGAGACGGCCATGTGACAGAGGTCGGCCAGCATCAGAATGTGACAGACTCGGAGAAAGCTTGGCCTTGTGTCACCCGGACGTCCCACTTCTAGCCTCAAAACCACGACACAATATAAGCTTGTTTAAGGCAACTCATTGTGTGGTATTCGTCATAGCAGCTCTGGCAACCTGAGACACTCAGCAGCCGAACACCAATAGCATTTGTTTCATGAAATAAATGTTGGTGCTAGTTGTCCCCCAATATCCGTTCTTGTCTAGTCTTACAAAGTCTGATGTCTAGTTAGAAACATTGCCACCCAGTGAAGGCTGCATTTACCAATCACCATTACTGCTAGATGCAGCCATAGTTCAAAGTCCTGCACTGGGGTCTGAGTGGAAGTGATGAGTGTGGCTTCCAGGAGGGGCATGCTCTCCCCTTCCCCTTTGGCTCCCTACCTGCTGGCTAGGATGGGGATGGGGGGAGAACTATCTGGGGCCTGATGGACAATGGCAATAACCTAGAGGTGGCAAGAAGGGAAGTGGCCAAGTTCCCTGAGGACTTCTTGAGGCCAAGCCAGCATCCCAGCTCAGATGTCTAGGTGAGGGAAAATAAACTTCTGCCTTAGCTAAGCCCTTACAACTTCTTGGTTTTCTGTTCCATGCACCTGAACCTGTATCTTAACTTATTCAGTGCCTTGTTTTCAACAGTAAGCATTTATCGGGCATAACACAGATTCCAATTAATTGGTTCTTTTTTTTATGAGCAAGAAGTGGAGCCTTTCACCCACATCACTGCAAAAGCTTCTCCCACCACACAAGCCACTGTGAGCACAACTAACACTAATTTCCCTCCAGGACTGCTCTCTGATCATTTGCTTTTCTTCTTCAGAATTCTTCTGAGGTTTCCTATTTAAACACAACTTCAACAAGCCCACCAGTCCTTGTCCAGTTTTTCTCCAGTCTGCCCCAACCCCACGTCTTTTCCTTTACTTGGGTCAGAGTACAGTTTCCAAAGGAAAATATGAGGATGCTGATTGCCTGTTTATAAACCTCTGATGGCTTCTCCATGGCCCAAGGTTTGAAGCTCAAACTCCTCAGTTAGCCTTATGAGAACTGCCAAGATAGGGGTATTCTCTGCTCTTTTACACTGTGCCCCAGCCAACTTCCTAAGCTCTAGCAATACCGAGCTGCTCCAACTCTGCTTTTCTAAAGCTCACTAATGTCCGGAGAATATCCGCTTACCATTTGAGACGGAGACCAAGTCTAGCTCTCCCTGAAGCCTTCACGCACCTCTCCTCTGACATTACTCGTGTCTGTCTGAGCATCAATAGTAATTGGTTGTTTGTATTTGTTTATGTGTCTGGATCGTCCTATTAGATACACCCCTTACTGCCAGAGGTGATGCCTTGTTTGTGAATTGATATTTAGTACCTACATGGAAGCCTACAGGGAGGAGGCTTTAAATAAATCTTTGTTAGATAGGCAAGTGAATGACTGAATGAATGGAACCCCCATTGTCTATGGACATTTTCTGCCTTTTCCCAAAATGACCACTTTCTACCTTGTGACTACTATGTCTTTCACGGCAGAAGGGACTTTGCAGATGTGATTAAGCTGAGAATCTGGAGATGAGAAGATGACTCTGGATTGTCCAGGGGGACCCAATGTCATCACAAGGTCCCTTATATGTGAAAGAGGGAGGCAGGAGGATCTGAGTCAGAAACGATGTGGCAGTGGAGGCAGGGGTTGGAGTGAACGATTGCTGGCTTTGAAGAGGGAAAGGGGCCACAAGCCAGATTTTGTGGGCAGCTTCTAGAAGCCTGAAAAGGCAAGAAATGGGTTCTCACCTGGAGTCTCAGAAAGGCACGCAGCCCTGTGCACACTCTGCTTTTAGCTCAGTGAGACCCGTTTTGGACTGGAAGGTAATAAATTTGTGTTGTTTGAAGCCTGTGGTAATTTGCTTCAACAGCAACAGAAAACGAACGTAACTTCTACGATAAAACTGGTCTCAGTCTGTTTTCCACTGAAGACATTTTACGCATTTGTTTCCCCCTAAATTATGAGCCGGAAGGGAGCGGGAGTCGTGTTTTGTCTTGGTGTACATCAGGATGCTTAGCACAATGCTGAGCATAAAGTAGGACCACGTACGTGCATACAAAATTGAAGTGAAACCCTCTAAAGAAATACTCTGCCACCCAAGAGAGCTATTGGGGCCAAATTTTGCAAAAGAATAGTATAATCAAGGATGGTGGGAGAGCTGTCGCGGTTATTCTCTGAGGGGAGACACGGCAGGGGCAAGGAGATGTCTCTTCAGTGAGTCAGTTTGGGTCGTCTGGGAAACAGACATCCAAGAGGGTTTACAGGTGCAAGCAAGCGAGCTATTGGTGGTAATCCTGTGAAAGAGCACAGGAGGAGGGAGCAGGAGAAGGCAGAGAAAGCCTTCAGGTGACAGGGCAGTAGGACTCTCTCAAAGGAGAGGGCAAAGGAAGGAGGGAGGAAGAGCTTCCGAGGAGCCCAGAGGCCTGTGGGGAGCTGCTGAGCAAAACTGGTCCATCGGTGGACCGGGCAGGGGCCGCAGCTGGGAGCTGTTCCCGGATGCGCTCGCGGGCACGGCTTCTTTGAAGTGGGGGTTCGAGGTTCTTTGGAGTCAGAGCCTGACCCCCCACCCCCACCCCCCAGATCTCCAGTGTCCTTAGTTTCTCCCTCCCTCCCTCCCTCCCTCCTTTCCTTCCTTCCCCTCCCTCCCTCCTTTCCTCTCTCCCTCTCCTTCCCTTACTTCCTTTCATTCACATCTGGACTTCATTTTGGTGTGTGGTTGTTTCAACACCATTACACATTCTTTCCCCCTTTGGGCAGAGTCGTCCTTATTGTAGTCTCTTCTTATAGCTCCTTTCAGCAAACGTTTACTGAAGACCCGGGGAGCGCCCTCTGCTGGCTGCTAAGGGCCAGCTGTGACCCACAGTCACGGAGCCAAAGATTTGGAATCTGCCTTCATGGTCTTTATACTCCAATAGTGGGGAAACAAAAGCTTCAAATTATTTCTGACTTTACTAATTCCCTTGTTAGTATGTTTTTATTTTTAGTTCATTAATTCTTATTTTGTTTTTCTGTTGTTTTTTTTTTCTCAATTGGTTTTCTTGTTTTCTTGAGATGAGTGCTGGGGTGGTTTGGAGCTATGGACCCGAGAAAAATATGCCCTTAAACGTCATGCTTTCCCCTGGGTGTGAATTTCCCCCCCACACCTAGACTCCCTGGTAAATTTCCTGAGCCTGCTCTGGGCTCTGTGTTGTGAAGTTCCGAGTCCCAGAAAGGCCCTGGCAGGTTTTAATGGACACCTTTCCCTGTTGCAAGAGGTGACACCACCTTTCCTGCCGAGTGATTCCATCTCCAGGGTCTGCAGGCGGGAATTTCACACTTTAAGAAAAGCTGTGCTTCAGAATGTTCTTCAGGAATTTATCCTGCTTATTGGATAAACTCGGTCCATTCTTGTGGGAATGAACGCTTCTAAGTAGGATCTTTTGATGAGGTTACTCAGTTAAGGTGTGGTACAACCCAATATGTGTGAGTCTCAATCCTATTACTGAAGGCCTTAGAAGATAGGTCACAGGGTGAGGAAAAGTCCAGAGGAAGCAGCCAGAAGCTGAAAGCCAGTGGAACCCAGAAGAGAAGGGAGAGGCCAGGAGAGGCCGCCATGTGCATGGCCGTGGGACAGAGGAGCCAGGACCAAGGATCACTGGCAGCCAACCCCAGAATGCCTGTCTTTGGGAAGAAAGTATTGCCTTGATGATTTTGGACTCCTTCTAGCCCCCAAACCGTGAGCCAATAAGCTCGCCTTGTTTAAGCCAACCTATTGGATGGTATTTCCTTTAGCAACAAAGAATCTAAAACAGGTGCTTAGTTCATTGACATTTAATTTTCATAGTTTTTGCAGCATGCTTTTAAAATTTTAAAGTTTGCTGGGGATTGCATGCTTAGTTTCTTCCTTACACGAGAGTTAATTCAAACTTTTTTTTCCCCCAAAAAACAAGTTTTGAGGTTTACACTGTTAGTCTTACATTATTTTAAATTTTCATTACATGGTAATTAGAGAGTGTGCTTCTGCTTTCAAGAATTTAATAAAGGTTTTTAAGTCTATGTTTCTCATTTTGGGGAGATTTTGTGTGAAATCTACAAATAAAAGTACTCATATATATACAAAGTTTTATTTAACTAGATCATATACACATACGTGTTAAAGTAAATTTATTACATTATTTAGATTCTCTAGCTTTTAAATTTTTTCCCCATTTGATTTGTGAAGAACAGAGAAAGACGAATTACTCTTCCATTAATATTCTGAATCTATAAATTCCTAACTGTAATTTTAATAGTTTTTAATCTGAATGTTTTAAGCTATTTTATCTGGTAAAAGCCTTCATGACTTTTTCTTTATGTGGATTCTATTTCAAATCACCAAAAATGTTCATTTTGCCTGATTCAGTACTTTTTTCTTTTAACTTCTGGTTTATCTGATATTAATACTCTTTACCCTTCTTTCAGTTTGTGTTTGCCTAATTTATTTTTACACATACTTTACATTTTTCTGTGTAATTTTTTAGTTCTTTGTATCAACTGAGAAAAGTTAAAGCTGCTTTAGACCCAAACAGAGAGATTTTTTTTTCCCTCTTAAAAGGTGCATTCATCCACTTTACGTGGGCTATTCTGTCATCTTATTTTGCTATTTTAAACATCTTTGCTATTTCCTATGCTTTCAATCTTTTGTTATATGTATGTGATTTTATTTGCTGTTTTCTGTATAATTTTTGAAAGTTATCTTTTTTCATTCTGTAAGCAGTTGACTTTAATAAAAAAATTTTGGAGTTCTATGCCATATCTAAATGTCAACAAGGATTAAATAATTATCTATGCAAACAATGTAATGTTTAAAAGCAATTGAAATAATACTGATTTACTAGTTATTTACTCTGTAAATTTTTTCAAGATGTCCTTCTGTAGGATGAAAGCAACTTGTAAAACTCTATTTACAATTGGCCTTCTGTAGCTTTCCTTAGTCGGGTCCCCTATCCCGTTAGACTTAGCAGAAATGCTGTTGAGTTTCTCTCACGTGGATGCCACTGTTTCCTAATTTCTATTTTTATATGTCTTTAGTCAGATCACTGGCCCTGGGTGGTGGTCTAAGAAGTAGAGCCTCCCTCTTTGCCATAGCCCCCTCCCCACTTTCTTTCTTTTAAAGTTCATGTTGTCGTGATCTATGCTTCATTCATTCATTCCTTCAATTAAATATTAATCAGCTACCTACTACGTGCTAGATATTTAAGTCTAACTGTGAGATCATGTCATCTATGAAGTAAATGTAGCAAAAGGAAGAGACAGGAAGGAAGACGGTGTCTCAAATCTAGCAGCCCAGTAGGGCAGCTTTGACCATGAATGGATAGTGCAGAGTCTCTCACTCATGCATTGCCTGCGCTTCAGGGGGTAGGAAGGGTAGTAACCAGGTGAAAGGTCAACGAAAATAAAAGAGATCAGCTAGTCTGAAGTTATTTTCACACAGTTGTGGGGTTTATTGTTTTGTTGTTTTTTTGAGGGACCGGGGATTGAACCCGGGACCTCGTAAGCAGGCTCTGAGGTTATTTTTAAGGTGGGAAACTCACCCTACAACTTACCAAGAAAAAAAAAAACTGAGAATGAAGCCAATATACAGAGAAAGGGACAACCGATATAATTTCAGAACCTCAGAACCTACTTCAATATCGCAGAAAGACAGTAGTCTTGTGTCTCTGTGCCTCTGCTTCCTCCTCTGTAAAAAGGGGTAATGAATAATACCATCCCTTTTCCCTTTAGGTCAAGCGTGCGGTCTGAGTGAGTACAGGGAAGCGTCCCGACATGCCAGATGCCGTGGCCTGCACTTTTCCTAGGCTAGTTTCTCTACTGCTGAGGACGCCCTGAGAAGTAGGGGTAGTTGTTTTTATTTTGCAGATGAGAGCTAAGGGCTCATTTAGCCATTTCCTCTAGGACATAAAAATGTTTTCTCTAGGGATTTCAAAAATCAAGACTTTTAATTATGGGAAACATTGAAATGACCCTTTCCTTTACACAGCAAAAATCACTGTTAAGAAGACAAAAATGTATCTTATGTTTATTTTCACTAATTAAGTTTCATTGATATTAAATGAACCATATTCAGGCAATAATCAACATGGGACAACTGAATTTGCATGGAAACGTTTTCAGCTTTATTTTGAAGTGAGCTGCCAGGACCAGCATGTTGGACCTTCCTGGAGATCACAGTAACTTAGAGGGCGGGCGGCTGCGTTACGGCTAGTGGCACTAATACACAGAAATAGTGTTTTTCTTTAAAGCGGAAGTGGGTGGAATCTCCTCCCGAGAGATACAGGCTCTCACTCCTGAGAATGTTCTCTAAGCTTCCATGGTTTGCTACACGATAGCCTTGCTTCTGATTACTTGCTTATTTATTCAGCCAAACCAGAGCAGCCTGGTAAACGAGAGTCGATTCCTGTTATTCCTGCAGACTGTCCGAGGCAGCATTTTTATTGCCTCCTCAGCATCCACTGAGCACCACCCATGCCGACTGAGTGTGATTGAGGGCCCGTGTTCAGGGTGATTCTATTCCTTTAGCATTGTGCGTCTCAGGGCTGGACACACCTACGCCTGAGCCAGTCTCTGGTAATGACCCAAGTTTGATCAGCATGAGGTCTGGTTTGTTCAGTGGTTGGAGGGAACCATGTGGTGGCATGAGGATATGAGATTTGGAATTTTTGCAACCATTTTGCTACCATGCGGGAAACCAGCTTGAGAAATGACGCCAATACACAGAAGAAGGGGCAGCTGAGGTAACTGCAGAAAAATAGAATTCAAATCCAAATAAAACTTTACCTGAAGATCACTCCACCTTTGGACTTTTCAAGTCCATGAACCAATAAATTCCCATTATCTTCAAAGTCATTTTGAGTTAGGATTTGTACTATTTGCAACTGAAAGCATCTTAGCCAGTGCCAAGAAACAGGGTCTCAGAAAAATATTTGAAATCCAGGACTGGTTCTTTAGTCAGATGGTAATATTGTCAATAATAAGATGGTTTTTATTAATGGAGTTGATTAATGTCTTCCTGATGTCTTTTATGAACCCCGCACACTCTCATTTTGATATGGGCCCTACACATTTGTGCCATGGCCTTTCGTTCAACCTTGGTGATCTGACTGGACATCTTTTCGTGGTTCTCTAATTTGTCTCTCAGGACTTTGTACAGTTCTGTTTTGCCAATTTGGCACACTGTCCCCTATCCTGCACTTCCCATATAGTCTGTTCACCTTCCAAAATTGTTTGTTTCAAGAGCATCCAGCTCTTCTGGACTCTTCTTCCATCAGATCTTTTCTGCCAGTGTCCTATACTTGTGAAATTTACTTTCCCAGACAGATTCCACCCCCCACCCCCATCAGCTTCTTCCCTTTTCCTTAGGAAAGAAATGTTTTTTAAATTAATTTCACAGGAGTTTCAATTCTCTTTTAGTTCTTTATTAACTCTGCCATTATTGAAAATGGAGTTACAAAGGATCTTTGCCTTATGATGCATTTTGTAACAAGTAAGAATCTCCATTGTACTTAAAAAATCTGTTTAACAGGGGTCACTGACCATTTTCCACAGCAAGCATCAGGGAAGTTAGAATCCTGACTCATCATCAGCACGTTGGGGGTCTTAGGATACATGTCCTCTTGTAATTTTGTGTGGGATGAAATAAAATAAAGCAAAAATAAATGTGTTTATATTGTTTGCTTATCTTAAAGTAAATATAACAAATTTTGAAAACGAAAAGGTAAATTTTCACCATAATCCTAGTAGCCAAAACAATTCTATTTTTTATAACCCCCACTGCCCACCCACCCACACTCATGCATAGAGATTATTTCCATGTGTTCTTGGGAAGAAACCCCCCCCCCCAGAAGTTGAAGAGGTGACTGCAAAATTCTTCTGAGGGGAGAGAAATGTCTTTTTAACAGAAACAACTTGACTATTTTGGTTGTGGAAAGATAGTCCTTAGGAATTTTCCTGGATGAATTCAGAGTGAGGCAAAGAGAAGAAACTATAGTAAATGATTTGCTAAAACGGCTGCAGTTCTCTCTCCCTCGCCCCCCGCCCCACATGCACACCGTTTTCAGTGTGACTTTGTAGCTTCTCACATCAATTGGAGCCCTTGCGACTCGCTTTGACCAATCGAATGCAGCAGAAGAGGCGGTTTACCAGTTGTTCCTAGGCACCAAATGGCTCGCATTCCTCTGCTTGTTGGATCCCAGCCCAGTCTCCACGAGAGCAAGCCCCGGCTGGCCCACTGGGGGCTGAAAGACCGCGTGGAACAGACTCCAGTCGGCCCAGTTGCCCCGGCTGACGCCTCAGACATGGGAGCATCCAGCCGAGAGACGCAAAGCCCACCTGCAGCTGACAGCAGACCCCTGCCGTCACCACGCTGATTCCAGCCCATATTGCTGACCGGCAGAACCGTGAGCCAAATACGTGGTGGTTTTGGAATGGTTTAATGTTGTGTCAATTCATTTGTTAAAAGCTAATCGATAAATATTTAAGTCTCTGAGGATAGTAATGTGTGGGGTGTCAGGAATGGGGAGAAGCTGTGGAAGAAGGTAATGTGGGAGAAAAGGCTGACAAGAGGGTGAAGTCACCGTCAAGTTCTCCATTGTGCCTTTGGTTGGGAGGCAGAACTGAGGTGTGGTGTTGAAGAGTCAAGCTTTCTTCATTCCTGCCTCATCAGTGAACATCTGCTCGTATTGCTTTATGGGAGTGGTAATTTTCAGAAACCAAATAAAAGGGGCTGTGTTACACCTCTGAGATTACAAGGTGGTGAAGGGAGGAAGAATGGGGTAAGACTTGAGAGAGTTGAAAATTTAGAGGATCATGTGGGAAAATATGTCCCACTCCAGAATTCCTAGAGCTATCAGGAACAGTGCTGGATTTTCCACTATCTATGAGTCCAAGCCAATTTTATCTAAATCTTAGAGGATAAGGTAACCCCACCAACTAGAGAACTTTCAGCCATATAGAGCTGACAACAGGTTACAAATAGTTTCTATCTACCATATATAATAGTTGCATTCTCATGTTTTTCTCACTGTAATGTGGCTGCCTAAGAAATTTTCATTTCCATTGCTAATACTTTTATTTTATTTTTAATAATATATATTTTTTATTTCTTAAAAGATACTTAAATAATACTTTTAATACATCTGGAATTAAAGGAGAAATCATACACCTCAACCAGTGTGCCAAGTCAGGCAACAGCAAAGCAAGTGTGAAATTAAAACTGAATCCCTGGACTTACTTGCAGCGAAGGGACCGACAGACAAGATGTGAAAGCAGGGCCATACACCGTGGGTGGAGAAGAGAAACAGTTTGTTTGGCCGATTGTAGTGAGCGATATTTTGAAATGCCATATGCTGTCTTTTCCTTAGTATTTCCAGAGTTGGTGCTTTTTGTTGGCTTGCTTGCTTGGTTGTTTTTAAAACCCTGCAGCTTTCCCTCCATGAAATCAAGAAGCTGAAAAAAAAATTTGTTTTCTTTTTTTGCAGGAAGGGGAGACAGAAGTCCACCCAGAACAAAAGTACTTGCTCAGCTTTGAGTTTCAGTTTATATTTTAAAAATAAAGCTCAGAGCTCAATAACAGCCTCAAAAATTAGACTTTCGAGCAGGAGCCGAAAGTTTTATCAGACTCTTAGAGCAGAGTTTGTGTATAAAGAACCACAGTTTGGAGACTGATTGGTCCCAGAGAAGGATGAAGGAGAAAGATTTGCAAGAAGTTCCTGCCTTCCGAAGAGATGCCTGGGAGTGCAAGGGAGAGAAGGGAAAGAGGCTGCTTGTGAGCTCTCAGCTGACTTTGGAGAATGAGGAAAATAAGAAAATACTGGCACGCGCCTGGAGGGGGCTGAGCCTCTCAGAGGAGTCCCACTTTCAGCAGAACACCATGGAGGCTGGCCTGAGGGAGAGGCCTCAGCTGGTGAGCCCCAGGCACGCAGGGCTTTGGTGTGCAGGGGAAGCTGCAGCAGCTCCCAGGTCCCTAGGAGGTCCCAGCAGATCTGAGAAGACCCAACTCCAGAAGGAGCCTGAGGTCCCCAGGGGCAGCCCAGAGGGAGCTGCCTCTTGCCCAGGAGCCAGGAAAGATCCAGGTGTCAGCACAGGTGCCTGCACAGCACCCCACCACCCCACCACCCCAATATATCATCAGCTACCTCACAGGATGCCCGGTGACCAGGACAGCAGAACTCGGGCTCACGGGCGCAGGCAGGACAGCGCCAGTTACCAAAAGGTTCTGACCCTTCTCCCCAGGGCTCCCCTTGCCAACTGGTGCCACAAGAGAAGGGGCGAAGTAGGAGAATTCTCTAGAAGCAAAGACACTCTAAAAGACTGAAGAGTTAACCAAAAGGAACAATTTTAAATCAAAAGAGGCTGACACTTTTAATTGGCAAAGTCAAGTTTTTCTCCATCAGTGGAAAGACATGTTAAAATGAAAGGAAGTTACATACATTTTTGTACATCTGAGTCAACATATGTAATTTTTTTTTTTTTTTTAACCACTTTTTGAAGGAGAATAGTGGGAGGTAAGCCTGGGGAGGTGGGTTGAAATTAGAACCCTAAGGTCTTCAAGGAACGGAAGGGAAATCAAGGTCATGTCAGTTTCCTTTGTCCCATCTGAACAGAAGGGCCAGGACTATATCTGATAATCAACAAATAAATGGAATATTTTTCTAGTGCTCGTCAGGAATTCCCTTTCCTTCTACGACCCATCAGTCCTCTGTCTAAAGAGCATCGATAAGACACATCCTTTTGGACATAATTATTAACAGTAGCACATATATAAACAGAAGGAAAAGTTCCCAACAGCTGCAGTTGCAGGGAGTCAAGTCTGGCTCCTGAGTGCTCTGAGCAGAATCTGCAGAATTCCGATTAGACAGACCACAAGTCTCGACTCGAGAACATCTGTCTCACACATTCTCAGAGTTCATAGGCAGAGAAGAAAAGGCTCCCTCCTTCCCTTTGCACCTTCGGGTTTGTTGTTTTAGCTCATAATGACTTCAGCTTAAGAGAACAGTCCAAATAACTAGACCTCAGCAGTGAAAATGCGTTAGCGTGTCGTCTGTTTTAGATCAGCCTCAGCAGCTGTGTGCTGCTTCAAACAGGACCCAGTAATTAGGGTGATCCCTTAATGCTTTTCACCTTGCGATCCAAGATTAGGCACGACCATCAAAACGCTTTAAAAAGCGACACGTCTCCTTCAAGGCAAACCCTGGTCTACCGTGGGATCCTCCCCGTGTGCCCCCAACAGTCAAGCAAGACGGGGTTGGGTTGGGGCTGCCATTTCTCTGCACAAGTCGGGTCTGAACTGATGGGAGATGAGGCAGAAGCAAACAGTGGCATTTGCAGAGTCAAGGAGCCAGCCTCCCAGCTTTTATGGGTCTATCCGCATGGAAGCGTGGATTCCTTCCACCGTGCAAATTGAGCACATTCTCATGGCAGCAGCCCACTGAAGAAATAGTTCTCCCAGCTCCAGCCCAGGCTTTTCAGCCAGTCTCTCTTCCTCTCTAAAAGTGCCTAATTAACCACAAGTTGCAGAAAACGCACATTTGCCGGGTAGGACAATCTAAGCATCTTGTGGTCGTCCTTAGAGGAGTTATGTTCGTATTTAGGCATCTTGGTCCTATTAGTGGCACAGAAGGATGACTAGACCTTCTTAAATGCCTGCTTTGCACTCCCTGAATCACACATGGGGAGCTCTGGGCTCATTCAGAATTTAAAATACACTACTGCCCGAGGCAGCTTGGGGGGTTCTTTGTCTCATGAGCCCCTGACTGAATCCGTGGAAAGGCTGAACATGTCTCCCTTTTAGACTCCAGGAGTGTCTCTAAACTTCCCCAGGCCTCCTGTAAGGATTCCCCCAGACTCCTTTCCTTATTACAGACTTGAAGAGTTAGCTTTTTAAAAACAACTGTGCCCAAGGTATCATTTTGACTTCAGACTTCTGGAGGAATTACACTGCAAGTTCATATACTTTTGAATTTAGAAGTTACAGTGCCGATAGAAAGAGCAGGACTCGGAAAGATCTCTCAAAAGGGAAGAAAAGCAAGAAGACAAACTGGATGAAGACCAAGCACAGCCCAAAGGAATAATGAAAACCCACATAAACCAAAGCAGCCGTGCTCACGAAAGGAGTCTAAGATTTGTCCACCCTGGTGCCACTGGCCACATGTGACTGCTGAGCACTTGAAACGTGGCTAGTCCAAACGGAACTGTGCTGTAAGTGTAAAGAACACACCAGTTTTGAAGGCTTCATGCAAGAAAAAAGAAGAAATTATGTCTTTAATAATTTTTATATTGAGTACACGTTGAAATGATAATACTTTGGATGCATTGGGTGAAATGAAATCTATTAAGATTCCACTTGACTTCTTTTTCCCTTTTTTACGTGGCTGCTAGAAAATTTCCAAGTGCATATGTGGCTTGCAGTGTATTTTTTTAAAGATTTTATTTATGTATTCATTTATCCCCCCCTTGCTGCTTGTGCTCGCTGGGTCAGCTAACCACGCCGTGCGGGCGGGCTTGCCCCCACCAGGAGGCCCCGGGAACCGAACCCGGGGCCTCCCATATGGTAAACGGGAGCCCCACTGATTGAGCCACAGCTGCTTCCCTTCTTGCATTGTATTTCTGTTGGACAGCACAGCCTTGGAGGTGTACCAGGCTGTGTCCTGGTATATAGCCTGGAGGTGGAGGTAGCTTCACTCACTCTCTCAGCTATAAGAGCCCAATATTGTTGGTTCTTTTAAGACTGTCAGTTCTGCTAATTTTTTCTTACTTTTCTGTTCTCCTACTGGTCCCTTTCTATTCCTGTTCCCTACTCTTGGCCCTCTTCAACTTTTTTCTAGGCCCAGGATAACAAGATGTCAATTGGTCTCATTTCCAAGTCTCCTATGAACTATCATTCAGGATACCCCATGCCAGGCTGACTTTTAGGAAGCCCTTTGACAGACTGTTTACCATGCTCAGCAACCTCCCGTGACTACAGCCTGGGGAGCTTACAGATTCTGGGTCCTCCCAGACATTCTGATTCGGTAGGTCTGGGGTGGGACTCAGGACTGTGCGTTTTAACAGGGACCCCAGGCCAGTCATCTGCAGGTTCTCTGAGGAACACTGGCCTGGAGGCTCAAGCTCAGATTCCTCATACTAATTTCCAGGCCTCTTCTTACCTCCATAATGTGGCCTTAGCTCTAATCCAGGGGTTCTTAACCTTTTTTCCACAGAACCTTTTTTCCAATACACTGTGTATTATTTAAAAAATACATCATACCTGCACCAACACGTCCCCACAAGAATCATGTTTTTCTGAATTTTAATTCAAGCTCATGGAGCCCTTGTTCAGAACCCGTGCTCTAATCTGTCTGAGGAAGAATGGGAAGCTCCCATAGCTCGAGAACCTCGGGGAGAAAACCGGCCTCCATCCCAAGTGGTTTGGACCTTTGGCCCTCAAGAAGCCCCCAGCTCTGCTGTGCCATGACTCTAAACTTATCAGTTTGATGATCTCCATTCTCAGAATAAATTTTCCAAGCTGCTGCCTACACTTGGGTCAGTCAACTTGTTCAATGCAGCCTTTTGTAGGGCTGAAATAATTATACGAGTCTCCCCAGACCAAGGTGGTTTTGACATGTGCCATTTTTCACAAATTATTTTCTCTGATTTTCTATTGATTAACTCCAGGACTCTTTAGGGATGCTGAGATCAGGACTTAATCAAATTAACTCTCATTCTAGTATGAAGACCATGAGTTTGCAGAGCAGTGAACTGAAGGCCATATCTGGCCACAAGTGTCTGGATTTTTCTGCCTGGTTACCAATATTCAAAATTTGTGAGATTGCAAATACAGTCTGGATTTCTCTTGGAAAAAAATAAGACCTGGCAAAAATTGGCTGGAGAGAAGTAGCAATTTGCCCTTTAGCTGGTCCTGCACTCTCCGGTTCTCCAGTTTCCACCACACCCTCTTGTCTCCCAGACATGGAGGCTAAGGGTCAATTGGTAATTTTATCAGTATTATCTTTCAAAAATCTCTGTACCTCTTTTCACTCATTTTTACATCACTTGCCTGGCCCTTGAGTACATTTAAGTTTGCAATTGCTAATGTAACTAATCTACTGACAAAGGTCAGTTTTATTTCCAATGAGACAGGATTTTCATGTAACTATCATACTCTTTTATTGGAACTCCCTTTTGATATGGAGTCTTCTTTTATGAGCAAGCTAACCAGGTATAGATTCTTCAAGCCTATATGAACCACGCTGCTCTACTAATATACCTTTCAATCATGAGAATAAGTTGGGACATAAATCTAAATCGCAGTGACAAATCTTAACACTGAACATCATGGGTCAATTATGTAATTCGTAAAGGATGTCTTTTATCAACTAATAAATCAGGGTGGCATGAAATGACAAAAGAAAAGCTCCTTTTCATCTTGACAGGTGTAAAGAAAGGATAAGTCACTTTTTAAAATTTGGAAATCATGGATTGGGGGATAAGGATTCCATCTGTTACATGATTCCAAGTCAGCCGTGAAAACTGTGCATCAGGAACATATTGAAATATCAACTTTACATCTTGCATTTATAGAAATTAAAGCATAAAACATTTTAAGAGCCACAAAATGCAATAACCATTTGTCAGAGAAAATGAGAATGGAAGCTGGAGACGTATAGAATGGGGAAAATAATCAAAGAAAACAAATGTTGGAATGAGAGGAAATTAATGTAACAATGGAAGCATAAAAAATAGCATGAGGGAGTAAAATACGACGCTTTTAAAGAGAACAGAAGTCTATGAAACTGTACTATATTTACTTATGCACATTTTGGTTGGGAGTGTACTTCTATTAGGTTTATTTAGGCAAAATGTATAAGGAGACTTAGTAAATCACAAAATTGTTCATCCTAGGCATCTACGATATAATAAACAAATGCATGGCTCAAAATCATTCTTTTCTTCTCAGAACAATAACATTGAATAAAACAATCTGTCAGTGACCTTTTGAGTTATTATTTCTTTCGTGTGCTTTCTGTGCTCTTGGAGTAGAATTCAGCTGCTTAAGTGGCAAAATCAAAACAAGGAAAATGTTCAGAATTTGCATATGGGCCAATTCAATATGTTTTATGTAACTGTACTATTATCAGCCATAGTTGAGAGCTATTAAAAATATGTATTTTGTAGGTCAAGAACACTTTTACAGTGTCTTAGATGTTGAAGCTACTATTCTCATTTAAAAGTAAAAACTTATCTTAAGTATGTGTTTTGCATCCCATTTGTGAGCTGAGGATCTCTTTTTAAAGCTAGTATAATCAGTAGGAAGAATGTTTACCTTAGAAGTTTCCGAATAATAAAAAAATAAAACCGGGACTGTTTTTATTTAAAAAGTAATTTATTTTTTTTTGCAAAATAGATTAGAAAACACAGATGAGCAAAAGGAAAACACAAATCATTCCTATTCCACCATTCAGAGATACTCTCTTGTATATGGTTTGGTGTATAGAAGTCAGATCTTCCTTCATTGTGAACATCTAGCTATATGTACGTAAATTTTTAAGATGCTCACACACATATACTGCTTTAGAACCGGCTCTTCCATTTGACATTACATTGCGAAAAGCTTTCAATGTCATTAACTATTATTCTAAACATTGTTTTTAATGACTGCATACTATCTCATTGTGTGGCTGAACCACAATTTAATCCATTTTTTTCCTAATATTCTACCCTTATAAAACATCATATGGTGAGCATCATTTTACATAGATCACTGGGCGTATCCACAAGTCACTCAAAATGATAAAGCTTTCAATTGCCCTTGTGCAAAAATGTTCACTTAGATAGATGCTAGCAAGATGAGAGAATATCTTTTTTTTTTTGCCATTTCCCTTTTATTTTAAATGAGAGCATGAGGACTAAGTACCTAAGGCAGTGCCTGCACGTAGTAGCACTACAGGCATTTGATTCCCTTTCTACTCTATTTGCATTTAAGGAGAGAGTCCTACTTTCTACACTTAAGCACACAAGGAACACGAATTGGACATTTAAGGTATTTGAGGCTGATGAGGCTCTTAATTGTTTTCTTTTTGTTCTTATTGTTTTCACTGAATTGAAGGAGTGGACGCAGCTTATTCCATTCCCAAGTCTTCTAGGGAGTAACATTAAACATCTTTATTAACCTGGAATTGGAATTTTTTTCTTTACCTTTTTTTTTTTTTTTTTAACCTAATCGCATTAGACAAAAAGAAAAAGAAAAGGATTTACTCAGGGCATTTGTCTGTTTGTCAGCAACAAATTCTTACTTTCCTAAGTGGAAATAAAGTTTCCTAATATTTTGGATCATAATCTCTCAGCTCCATGAAAATGTCTTGGAAATAAATAATTTTAACGCCAAAATCTATCAAAATAATAGGATTCACAGTGCCATCCCCTGAGAAAATTAACCTTCCATCCACTTTTGGAATCCCAGAAAAGTTAAAAAAAAAAAAAAAAAGAATCACATTATTTGTACAGCATGTCACCCTGTTAGTAGCAAAAGAATACTGACTGCAAACTGCAGAATAATCGTGCCGAAGGAATTATAAAAGGAAATCTTGCAGACTAAAGAGAGTGGACAGTGAAAGAATATGTAGTTGAAATTGCTTCCACTGCAAATCTCTTTCAAGCTACAACAGCTATGCCTCACCTAGAGCTCACTGGGATTCCCTGGACATCCTGGGGAAAAATAAAACCTAAAAAAGAAGCCTGTTGCTGAAAACTTACAGAGTTGCCAGCCTCAAACAGAAGAAAATAAATATAACAAAAAGTCCTTACACAAAAATTAATGAAAAGATAAGTGAGTGTCCTGGCAGTGTGTGGGAGCAAAGAAATGGTGTGATTTTTCATGGGTATATTCTCTAGCAGTCCTTGGTTACTTGCTGACTCTGACATTTTTCAGGTGAGATCAAAGTTTTCTGTTATGCCATTTCCCCCCCCAAAAGCCCCCAATTGACCATTAAGTTCAAAATTCCATTTGTTTATTCTAAAGGTACTGGATTTCTGGTGTTTAAGAATTATTAAAAATTCTTACAAAAATAGAGGACCATTTTCACGTTAAGTTTTTCTGTTTTCGAGTGCTTGCTGTTTTTTGTTTTTTTTTATTTTTTACCAACGGCACTGGCACTTCTATCCCATGCATTTATTAACCACTAAAATGAAAGCTCCAACTACATTTTTAAGGAACAATCCTTTCCTCCATTCACAAGTCTTTTGTTTATTTATTTATTCATTTAGTGTTTTTTTAATCTTTTTTTTTAATTAATTAATTTATTTTTTATTGTGGGTAAAAATCAAAATTTTCACAATACATACCAATATTTGTAAAATGATATATAAATATATATGCATATATGTGCATTTGCTTACAAAAATGTTATTTATATATATATAAATATATTTTAAGAGGTGCTTAGATTACCTAAAATATTACACGGAACCCACTGGGATTCCCATGTTGCCCACCTCCCACACCTCCCACCACATCCCACTATTCATTTAGTTTTGACTGCTGCCTTCCTTCACTCCCAGGGCCCACTAATTTCAAAGGCATTTAAAAATCTGCAAACAGTGGTAGAAGCTTCCTTTGATAATACTATAGACAAGATGTTTATTCATTTCCTATAGGTGTCACAATCCATGGTTCCTAGAGGTATTTTTTAACACTAAATGAAACAAAAGTAAAGAGTGACTTTAACATTAGAAATATCTACCATTGAAAGTTAAAGGATTTGAACCATTATTTAAATCCAAGTCTTTCTGAGCTTCAATACCGTGTCCCTGTTCCCAATATCCTCTTTTATAACCCCTCTGAGAAGCTGCGAAGATGAACTGGTGTTTTACAAAACTTTTAATATTCTCGGAAAGGCCTTATCTTTTTATCATAGAATCTATCACTGGTCTAAGTTTTTATCCTGTACAGGCTCTTCTTTTCATACAAATTATTTACATTTAATTCAATTAGCTTTATTATCTTCTCCAAATTATGACAAAACATACACAATACTTAATACTTTTCAGTAAAAACTGCTTGCCAGCTCTTTCAAGCATTGGCTGCGATTGGGTGGGTTCCAGGGCTGATACATGCAGAACCATTTTTTTCTGGCTGGTATCAGACTCTGGGTACAGTTAGTTCCCAAACATGTCAGCACACACCGAAGTTACATATGGACTTCTTTTAAGTGGCTTCGAATGTTTCTACAACCTGATAAAATGCTATTAATCTTTTGTAGCCACTTTTTAAAAAGTACTTAGTGTGCTGAAACAAGTTCAGAAATTCAAGGCAATTTTACGTGAAGTGACATTATCCTGACATCAGCATAAATTAATTCCTTTCAGTAAAAGAGTTCATGAGTCCCTGTGAGGGAAATAAAGCATATCACTATTTATGCTCTGTTAAGTCCAAAAGTAAAAATACTCATTGCTTATGTTTTTGTGATTTGCATGATCTGATACAGTGACAGTTCAACATTATCTTCTCAGATGTGTGACAGTATGTAGGAGACATTTGGGTTGACCTTGGGATGCTCTCTCTAGCTCCAGATGCTTAACTCTAAACGCTATTTAATAACAGTTTGTGAAATCAGCACATCTCCTCAAAACTCTCCTGTGGGTTGCAAGTGATCAAACAGGCATGACTGTAATGACAGGAGAATGAAATAGTTTTAACAGACGGGGGATGCTAAAGGCGCTTGTGAACGGTCACAGACCTGCCTGCCGAGGCAGCCGTGTCCTTTATTAAAAATCACCACGAACGCAAAAGCATCGCTGAAATACAGATGCTGCAGACGCGTAGTTTCCAATTCCTGGAAAAGTATCACACATTTATTTATTGGTTTCATTTCATATTTGAAATGGCATATTCCCCCAAACGGTAAATAACCAAAGGCATTTATGCGATATTTGGATGACAAGCACCCTTGATGTGTTTAACTCACGTGTTTTCATTAGACATCTGTCTGTTTTTAAAGGACCAGCTAATAAACGGGCCCCGATTTGGGCTTCCTGGCCACGGGAGTGGCGCGTCCTATACCAGGCAAAATTCGGTAGCTTGCAACGTCTGTTCAGATTTCAAGTATATCTTGCCTTTTCTGTAGCAAGAGCCAGTCGTCGGATGTTGGATATACAACCTGCTGCAGCTTCCTGGAGATCCTGATCGGGAGACCCGACCATATCCAGTAGCAACTATAACAAATGAAGAAGGGAAACAAGGAAAAAAGACAAACAACAAAGCAATGAATCTAGAGACATAAAGTTAGGCTATGAAAATAATTTAAAATATGGAATATTTTTAAAAGCCACAATAAATATGAGAGATTCCCTTTAGGCAAATACAAATATGACTTGTGCTTAGTCACACACGGGAATTTTTCATGCGATTCTGATCCACTTATTTTCTGGAGCTGAGCTGGCCCCGTTTCTGCCTCCTGCTTCTGGGCATCTCACTGCTATGGATGCTGTCTCTCAAATTTCTCTTGCATCCGTTCTGGCTTTTCCAAAGCCACAGAGTGCCACTGCCTGGACTAGTAGCATGTCCTCTTCCATCTACCCCCTTCCCACTCCCAGCCATCTGGTCATGCTACAACCTAATCATATTAGTCCCACAGTAAAGACTTTCATTGACTCCCAATGCCAGCTACCTCGAGAGCCCAGTCTGTTAGCCTGTCCTTCAAGGAATTTGGGACCCTGCTCTCGATTTACCTTTCCAGCCCTTGTTCCTTCTCTGCTCTGCCAGATACCCCAAGGGCACACGCCACCCTCACTTCTCTTGCCTTTCTAGTCCTCCACACCTAAGATGCACTCTCCACCCCACCCCCGACCTTTTCAGTTTTGTCCGTTTTTTCAATGCCCAGCCAACTCTTTCCGAAAGCCCCCTCAGATTTCCATGCATCAAAATGCTATTTCCCCCTCCATCGGGAGCATCATAGCAGTTTGCGCAAAACGTCTGTTGCTGCACTTGTATTCTTCTCTTTATAACCTGTATTTGGGCTAATGCTTCTCTCCTTTATACTGTAAGCTCTGGGAGAAACCATAATACGGCATAGTGCCTAGTATCTAGTAATGTCAGATATATGTCAGATAAATGAATGAGAACTTTAAAAAGCTAGCAATTATGATTCTATTAACAGTTTTTTGTAGAAGTTCGGAAAAGTTCATTTGAACCGTGTATTTCCCATACAGTGAGTATTTGAGTACAAAGGTGGATACTGTAGGAAAATGAGGATTATTTGACTAGCCAAAGACATTGTGTAGAGAGAAATACCGTGAAATGCCTTAAATATGCCATGATTAGGAGTTTGGCCTTTATTCCATAGGTAATAGCAGGAAGTAATTAAAACACTTTAATCAAGGGAGTGACAGGGTCATATCTGTATTTTAGAAAGATAACTTTTACAGCAACATACAAGATATGGTGTGTAGAGAGACGAGATGGAAGGGTACTGCAATACTTCAGGCTAGAGGTGATAAGGCCTGAATAAAGCAGGATCTGGGACAGAGAGAAAGGAGTGGATTGGGGGATGTTCAGGATCTTATCCTTGGACCTGGTGACAACTTGCAGAAAGAAGGGCAGGGGAATTCTATTTCCATCAGCACAGCAGACTAGATATGCTAACTGACATCACTAAAAATAGTTCACCAGATGATATCTAAAAACATCATTTTAAATGCATTGATGAGTTGGAAAGAAATTAGGGATTCCTCAGAGGCCATATGCTAATAAGTAGGAGCCCTGAGGAATAAGCAGAGCACAGAAGCTGCTTGAGTGGCATGTGTCAAATCCTGGTGAACTTGAGCTTCGGTTGTTACGGCCTTGCAATGCAGGGGATGGGAGGAAAAGCCGATGACCTGCAGAGGTTGAGAACCTCTGCCCAAAGGACAGTACAAAGAGCTACGCAGTCAGGACAATGAGCTAGAAATAACTGCTCTCCCCCTCTGCGGGGGCAATAAGGAAAATTCCATTGATGGAAGAACAGGATGACTACAAAACTATAATAATTGAAACACTGTGGCATATTGGTGGAGGGACAGACAAATAGATCAATGGGACTGAAGAGAGGGCCCAGAAAATGATCCATGTTTAAATACAAACTCATATGGAAAATCACTGGGGAAAGGAGGAGCTATTCAACAAATGCTCCAAGGACAACTGGCTCTCAAAGTAGAAGAATACAAAAATGTTAATTGTGCATCATACATAAACATCAATTCCAGGTGGGTTAATGACTTAAAGAAGACAAGGTCAACCTAACACATTGAGGAGGTAGTGCAGGAGGAGACCTTCCTGAAGTGGGTTCCGAAGAATGCCTGGCCACTCAGTTCTCTGACCTCCCCATCGTCAATGACCTTCTCCACCACACTTAGCCCCTCCTTCCATAGTCCCACCTGGTCCCTATTTTTTCATCACTCCCAACAGTCCAGCCTTCAAACTCTCTGACCAGTTTCTTCTCCTACGTCTTGGCCATTTTACAATTCTCACTTGTTTGTCCTTTGACCTCGTCATGGCTTGAAGTCCATTGGTCCATACACTTTCTTTATCCATCTGTTGTCTTCACTTCCTCCATAATTAGTCCATCTTTTCAATAATTCTTTTACAATTTCTTTTTTTTTTAATTTAATTTAATTTTACTTATTTATTCATTTATCCCCCCCTTGCTGCCTGCGCTCGCTGGGTCAGCCAACCACGCCGTGCGGATTGAACCCGAACCCGGGGCCTCCCATATGGTAAATGGGAGCCCCACTGATTGAGCCACAGCCGCTTCCCCTTTTACAATTTCTTAAACTTCCTTTCGACATCTACCCAGCAAAACCATAACCATCCATATGTCTTCCCCATACCTTCACAAATAACCGGGCCCTGTTGGAAAAAACTGTACAGTAAGGCAGATGAATCCACTATAAATCAAACTTCACCTGGACTCTTATCACTGCCCAGCAATCCAAATATGTATCTTTCTAATTATAGCACTTTCTCTTTTCAATGCCTATTGGAAATCTTCATTCTTCTTCAATTCTTCTTCCCAGTCCCCATGCTCAGCATATGATTCTAAAGTCTTTCTTCAACTTGATAAAAGCCATTAGGCAGAACTGCCTCAACCAAATTCTTTTGGCTAGAAGTGGAGTTGCCAGGTCGTATAGTAATTCTATATTTAACTTTCTGAGAAACCATCAAACTGTTTTCCACAGCGGTTGCACCATTTTACATTCCCACCAATAATAAGAAAGTGTTCTTATTTCTCCACAGCCTCTTCCACACTTGTTATTTTCTGTTCTTTAATAGTAGCTGTTCTAGAGGGTGTGAAATGGTCCCATTGTGGTTTTGGTTTGCATTTCTGTAATGTCTACTGATACTGAGCATCTTTTCATGTGCTTATTGGCTATTTGTGTATCTTTTCTGGAAAATATGTCTGTTCAAGTCTTTTGCCCATTTAAAAAAAATTGCTTGTCTTTTTGTTGTTGAATTTTAGGATTTCTTTATATATTCTTGATATTAAACCATTATCAGATATGTGGTTTCCAAATATTTTCTCCCATTTGCTAGGCTGCCTTTTCACCTTTGATGCATAAAAAGTTTTAAATTTGATGAAGTCCTGTTTATTTTTTCTTTTGTTGTTTGAGCTTTTTGGTGTAAAGTCTAAGAAATCATTGCCTAATACAAAGTCCTGATGATGATTCTTATGTTTTCTTCTAGGAGTTTTAGAGTTTTGGTTGTTATATTTAGGTCTTTGACCTATTTGAGTTTGCTTTTGTATACGGTGTGAGGTAGGGGTCCACTTTTTTTTTTTTTTTTTTTTTTTTTTTTTTTTTGCATATGGATATCCAGTTTTCCCAGCATCATTTGTTGTTGTTGTGTTTAAGATTTATTTATTTATTTATTTCTCTCCCCACCCCCTCATTGTTTTGTGCTTGCTGTCTGCTCTTTGTGTGTTCTTCTGTGTCTGCTTATCTTCTTTTTAGGTGGCACCTGGAACCAATCCTGGGACCTTCTGGAGTTGGAGAGAGGTGCTCAATCTCTTGTGCCACCTCAGGTCCCTGGTCTGCTGTGTCTCTTATAGTCTCTCCTCCGTGTCTCTTTTTGTTGCATCATTTTGCTGTGCCAGCTGTCCACACAGGCCAGCACTCCTAGGTGGACCAGCACTCCTGTGCAGGCCAGCACTCTGTGTGGGCCAGCTCTCCATGGGGGCCAGCTCACTGCACAGGCCAGCTTGCCTTCACCAGGAGGTCCTGGGAATCGAGCCCTGGACCTCCTATATGGTAGATGGGAGCCCAATCACTTGAACCACATCCACTTTCCTAGCATCATTTGTTGAAGTGACTATTCTTTACCAGTTGAGAGGACTTGGCACCCTTTTCAAAAATCAATTGGCCATGAGGGTCGATTTCAGAATTTATATTCTGTCCTTGTGCCAGTGCCATGCTGTTTTGACCACTGTAGATTTGTAATAAGTTTTAAAATCAGGAAGTGTCAGTTATCCAACTTCATTCTTATTTATTTTTTTTTCAAGATAGCTTTGGCTATTCTGAGCACCTCCATATACATTTGATTATTGACTTTTCCATTTCTGCAAAGAAGATTATTGGAATTTTGATCGATATTGTGTTGAATCTGTAAATCACTTTGGGTAGAACTGGCATCTTAACAATATTTAGTCTTCTAATCCATGAATACAGATTTTTCTTCCATTTACTTAGGTCTTCTTCGATTCCTTTTAGCAATAGTTTGTAGTTTTCTGGGTGCAAGCCCTTTACATTCTTGGTTATGGCCGTTTGAAGCTTTTGTGTATCCCAGAAAATCATGTCCTGTGTGTTAATCTATTCCTGTGCATGTAAACCTACTGGAGGTAGGATCTTTTCAATTACTCCAGTTAAGGACCTTTGATTAGATTGTATGACCCAGGTCTTAATCTTCTTACTGGAGTCCTTTATAAACAGAGGAATAAAACGTCACCAGTACAGAAAACTGCAGAGAGAGAGAGAGAGAGAGAGAGAGAGAGAGAGAGAAACCTAGAAGCTGAGAGAGAAGGCCCCAAAGTCAGAAGTGGAAATCAGTGGAACACAGAGGCTGAGAGGAAGCCACTTTGGCCAAAAGCTAAAAGCAACGAGACCTAGAGGAGAGGAGAGAGATGTGCATATGCTGCCAGCTGCCATATGCCTGATCACCCACAGCTGCAGCTCCAGGAGAAAGCATCTTCTGATGATGTCTTGATTTGGACACCTTCACGGCCTCAAAACTGTAAGCTTATAAATTAATAAATCCCTATTGTAAAAACCAATCAATTTCTGGTATATTGTTTTGGCAACTTTTAGCAAACTAAAACATTGTTAAATTTATTCCTAAATATTTGATCCTTTTAGTTGCTATTGTAAACAGATTTTTCTCTTGATCTCCTCTTCAGATTATTTATTACTAATGTATAGAAAACTAATGATATTTGATGTTAATCTTGTACCTTACTACTTTGTTTTACTTCTTCCTTTCTAATTTGAATGCCTTTTATTTCTTTTTCTTGCCTAATTGTTTGGGCTAGAACTTCCATTACACTGTTGAATAACAGTGGTGACAGTGGGCATCCTTGTCTTTTTCCTGATCTTGGAGGGAAAGCTTTTAGTCTTTCCCCATTGAGTATGACATTAGAAGTAGGTTTTTCATATGTCTGAGTGTTCTAAGTGTTTTTATCAAGAAGGGGTGCTGTATTTCGTCAAATGCCTTTTCTGTGTCACTTGAGATGATCATTTGTGTTTTTTTTTTCCCTTTGTCCTGTTAATGTGTATTATATTAATTGACTTATGTTGAACCACCCTTGCATATCTAGGATAAATTCCACTTGATACTGTTGTGAAATTCTTTCAATGTGCTGTTGTATTTGGTTTGTTAGTATTTTATTGATGATTTTTGCTTGTATGCTTGTAAGGGATATTAGTTTGTAATTTTACTGTGGTATCTTTATCTGGATTCAGTATTAGAGTGGTGTTGGCCTCACAGAATGAGTGAGGGACTGTTCCCTCTTGTTTAGTTTTTTGGAAGGATTTGAGCAGGATTGGTGTTAATTCTTCTTGTAATATTTGGTAAAATTCAACAGTGAAGTCATGCAAGATTTTGATTACTGAATCAATCTCTGTTGGTCTGTCAAGGCCTTCTATTTCTTCCTGAATCAGTGTCTGTGGTTTGTGTGTTTTTAGGAATTTGAACATTTCATCCATGTTATCTAACTTATTGGTGTACAGTTGTTCATACTATTCTTTCACAACCCTTTTTATTTCTGTGGGGTTGGTAGTAATGTCCTCCTTTTCAGTTCTGATTTTAGTTATTTGTCTTTTTTTTTCCTTTGTCAATCTAGCTAAAGGTTTCTCAATTTTATTGATCTTTTCAAAGAACCAAGTTCTGATTTTGTTTATTCTCTCTATTGTTGATTATCTATTTCATTTATCTCTGTTCAAATCTTTGTTATTTGCTCCTTTCTGCTTGTTTTGGGTTTAGTTTGCTCTTCTTTTTTTTTTTTGAATGAAAGCATTTAGAGCTATAAACTTCCCTTTCAGCACTGCCTTTGCCACATCCCATAAGTTACATTATGTTGTGTTTTAGTTTTCATCTGCCTCAAAATATATCCTTGGCTTTGTGACTTCATCTTTGACACATTGATTGTTTAAAAGTGCATTGTTTATTTTAAAGAAATGGAAAAGCCAATTATCAAATTTGTTTGGAATGGTAAGCAGAAACATCTTAAAAAGAAAGAACAAAGTTGGAGGACTCTCACTTCTTGACTTTAAATCATATTACCTAACTACAGTGCTAAAACTCCATGCTACTGGTATAAAGATAGACATTTTGACCAGTGAACTGAATTGATTGTTCAGAAACAGATGCTCACACCTATGGTCAAGTGATTTTTGACAAGGCTATCAAGCCTACCCTTCTTTTCCCAAGTAGATGATTCATAAGGTTTCATAAGTCTCCTTGTTGATCGCACTGTTTTATAAAGTATAGCATTAAAACTCTTCAAACAGTCTAACTCATGTTAATAGACAATAGTTAATTCTTACTGTATCCATTTTGGTTTTACAGCCAAGCCATCACAATGAACAGTGTCGGTTACCTGTACACCTTTCTGAGCCTTGGATTAGGAGGCACCTGGCTGATGATATGTCATAAGCTTGAACTCCACAAGCAAAGGAGACGCAAAAATAATTTGGTCTCCAATTGCCCGATATTTGTTGTTTAGGTCACTGGAGGAAATAGTTTGCTAGTCACAGCAATTCCAGCTGACATCAACTTCATAGGACCAGATGGCCTTGCTCCTACTCTGGTCCCTGGTGACCACGTGCTTGTTCCCTAATCCCTACATGGATCTGAGTGGGCAGTGTGTGAGAGGGAGAGCCGGAGGAAAGCAGACTGGGGGGATTAACACTGCCCAGGGCAGAGGACTCCTTTCAAGGGGAGTGAAAACAACAGACGTGGAATGAAATGAGAATGGGGGGAGAGAAAACAGATCTCACCCAGCTTTGAAGACGACTTTGGGGAGCTTGGAGTAGGGATGTTATTTTTAGGAGCAATTCTAGCATGAGAGAGAGAAACTGAGTGTGAGAAAGATAAGAGGATTTTAAAGAACTTTGGCAATGCATGGCTGTGCTCTCTATTTTCAAGAATGAAACTAGGATTAAAATTAATTTCAAATGCTATTTGGTTGCCAGACTTCTGTCTCTTTGCCTGCATTCCCTTGTCAGGACTGGACCACAGGGGAGCTTGTCCTCATACAGATTATGCATTTAAATCGTAGCACACAACGCCGGCACAAAGACTGTGCTCAATAAATGGTATTTATATCATGGTGATGAGCTCGCCAGTTCCTGAGTCTGGTCTGGCTTCAGTTACCTGGAGGCCAGCCCTGGTTAGTCTGGAGGAATGGGGAAGGAGGAATTTTGGCCCTGAGGTCAGTCTCATTCCTGTCAGCACTTGTTCCAGGCTCCACCTTGTTCCTGGTTTTCCTCCATTTACACTGATGACCAGGCTTCGCTGGGCCCTGGCGTGGCCACCCTGCACCGCTGCCCTGGCAAGGAGTCCCCGACGCTGATGCTGCCAAAGCTGGACCTGAGCACTGCCCGTACTCCTTAAGAGATCTGTTGTTCTGTGGTCCCCACCTTGGTTTTCCAAGAGTCATTTGTATTTATTCCCAAACCGTGGATGCCAGTTTCCTGATTTCCTACGACATAAACTGATGGACCATGAGTGTGCAAATGCACTAGTTTTAATGTTGGGTATGCTGCTGGCACGCCGGTGTGCTTCACACAGGGTCTGCAGAGGGTGGGTTCCAGAAGGGTTGTTGGAAGAGAGCATCCACGGTCAGTCACGTTTTATGCTGAGACAAAATGGTTAATCGACACATGCACTCTTTTCATGAGTCTACAAATGACTTTTTGCTGTTACCTGATGTTATGGGTCGAGTCATGCCCCCACAAAGGCACGATCAAGTCCTACCCTCCAGGCCTGCGGTGTGAACTCAATGGTTAATGGGATCTAAGATGTGGCCAGACTGAATCAGGGTGAGTCTTAATCCAGCATGACTGGGGTCCTCGTCGGCAGAGGAGATTTGGATACAGGAGGAGAGGCGAGGAGAGAGCCGACCATGTGATGGGGGCAGAGATTGAGCTATGGGTTGCCGATGGCCACCTCCAGGGCGCTACAGACTTCAGAGAAGGCACGGCCCTGCCAACACCTTGATGCTGGATTTCTAGCCTCCAAGACCGTGAGGCCATAAATCCTCGACTTTTAAGCCGAGCAGCCTGTGGTATTTGTTACAGCAGTGCCGGCAGACTGAGACATCCGACTAACTTCTTGTCATCGGTCCACTAAGAGGACTACTACTCTGGGGGGATTTTTTTTTTTGCCTACGTTTCTTGCATTCTAATCCTATATAGTGTTTAGTACATTTTTAGCTAAAACTTAAGACTCCATTGGAGCTCAGCAGTCCACTATTTTTAAGGCCTAACATAGAAATAAGGGTGAAAATTAGAAGAGGAAATGATGAAATGAGAGAAAGCGTGGCTCAGGTCTTCCAGGGCCTCACGAGCCTCTCGATGGCATCAGGCCATAGGCCACCTAACACCTGTCAAACTCAGAATGATCTCACCAGCTCCCAAGCTCGCCGTGTGTGCCAGGCACTGTGATGTAGTCTTGACTGGTTAATTTAGCCTGTTCTGCCCATTTTACTTAGCCAGGAACATTCTCAATCAAGGGTATAGAGATGGCGGTTGAGAATTTTCTGTGGGCTCAGAGTACGGATGGCTGGGTATTTGAGCAGCAGTTCTAGGGCCCTCTTTTGGTTATGCTGGTATCTGAATTGACTCTTTTTCCTGAATTTCATTTGATTTCATTTTCGTCAGCGGATGTGACCCATTGCTCTGTTACACATCCACAGGCCGTGACTCTTATGCTGTTCTACAAATTGAATACGGATGTGCTCCTTTCCCCAAACCGCCATCTGCACGAGAGGCACGACATCGGTGCCTTGGTTTTGAATCAGGCTCAGGAATACTTGCTTTTATTTTCCTTAAAAGTTTTCCAAACAACGTGGGGCATGTGGAGGAATGCCTTCAAAGCAGCGCAAACATCCACCTTACGGAAACAGTGCAAAATGCTGACTCCGATGGGCACCTAACAGAAAGCACAGAGCAACACACGTTTTCACGTCACTAACACACAGAGCAAGGCGGAAGCGGTTTATGATACTTGGTGATAATTGCTTAGAAGGAGTAGTTCTCTGAAAGAAGGGAGATGCCAACTGGGTCCAAGTAGGTATGGAATTGGTATACATTCATTAGTTTTTGGTCTATAGATTTTTTCCTACCATAAAAACATTTTTAATATTATAAGAGGGGAAAAACACCTTGGGTTTACCTTTTTGAAGTGTTTTTCCCTTTCAAAAATTTTCCTCTTTTTAATCCCCCTCCCCTTTTCACCCCACAAACACACCGAAGGACTTTAAATTTATTGGGAGTTTCATATATACACTGAAGGAAAACTAGCCCTCTTGCTTTAAAACTTAATTGCATAGAGCACTTTAAAACATCATTCGAACAAATAACTTTTACAACGCTGGAGTGAAAGAGGATGTGGGACTGGCAAAACGCGTGGTTTATGGAGTATGCTAATGCAAATACTTCCTCCAGCGTACAAGGCTTTGATCTCTAGGGGACGTACCCTCTGTCTGCAGCTGTGACGGGGCTCACAGCCCCTGGAAGGTGAGACTAAGGTAGCATGGGAGTCTGGGGTCTGCCTTCAATTTATACTTTACCCATTCATGATTTTACCTAATATTTCAGCTGTATGAAAAATATACACTCATCTGAGCAATAACAGATTTTCTTGTGGTTTGCCTTGACATTTGTTTGGGTGAACACAGACTGGAGCTATGGGTTTTAATTAGAGCTGGATAGCCCTGAAGTACCTGCATGCACGCTGGGCTTGGCAGGGTTTCCAGAAAAATCTTGAGCTCCCGGAGCAGTGAACCCTTTCTGTTTTGCCCTTTTCAAGGCACTGCAGTGTGGCCGTGGCACTAATGCGTGGCCCGGGTACATGCAATGCATTCGGCCTGTGGCTGCCCTGCAGGCTTCCTTCACAGCTCTTCAGGCTGGCTGCAGAGACTCCGTGGCGGCTCCGTGACAGCTCGCCAAAGGTGTAGGCCTCAAAACACATGGAGGTTCTGTTTGGTCAGTGAGGTGAGTCCAGGGGCTCTGCCCTTTAGTGGGCTCTGTCCACCTCGTGAGCCACGCCTGCGTGCTGTGCTCGTATGATGGAGGCAGGCAGAGAAGTCCCCGTCCACAGAGCTGGAGCTCTCGAAGCTGTACTTGTAAGCTGACATCTACTTGTCAAGTGCAGAAGTAACTATCTACTGCACATCTCCACGGTACGTCTCCGAAGATGTCCATTTAGGTGACCATCGCTCTTCATTTTTCCCATGCAAAAAGTCATCAAGCCCTATTGTTTTTCTCTCCCAAATATCTTTGAATCCATCCATTGCTCTCCTTCTCTGTCGTTCTCTCTCCCTGAACGACTGCCAAACCCATCTCCTGACCCTGCTCCCATCCATTTTCAAGCCAGATTAACTGCTAAAAGGCAAATGGGACCAACTGACTCCCCTGCTCAAAATATGCCAGCGGCTCCCCAATGCCCTCAGCATAAAACCCGAATTCCCAGAAAGGCTCACAGGGTCTTCCTCAGCAGGCCCCCCGAGCCTCTTCAGCCTCCATGCTCACAGCTCTTCTCCCTGCCCTCTGTCTCGTGGCCATGCTTTTCAGTTCTTTGAATACTCTAAGCTTCCACCACTGGGCCTTTGCATGTGCCTGGAAACACCCAATGCACAGACTCACTATGATGACAAGTCCTTTGGGAAAACCTACCCTGATGCTCAAAGAAAGGATTGGATGCCCGTCTGGCTTAATCTTAGGTTATTCTAGATCGCTGAGCAGAATAGTTTTCAGTCTAAATTGTAATTTTCCTGTTTAATGGGCTGTAAACATCCTGAAGCTAGGAATCAAGTCATCTTTACCATTTTTAAAATGGGTAAAGAACATGAACTGGCAATTTAGGAAAGAAATAAAAAATGACAATAAACATGAAAAAATAATCTTCCTAGTTATTAAAGAAATGCAAATTAAATAGTATAATTCTCACAGTCCATGTAAAATATTCAGCATCGTGTCTGGCACATAATAAGTGCTAAATAGATGTCTATTAAAACAATATTAATATTAATTTTCACTTGTCCCATTAAACAATAATAATAAATTGAAATTTATAATAAATTGAAAATTCCTGCACAGTTGATAAAAATACAGATTAGTACAAACTTAGGGAGGATGGTTTGGCAATATGGATTAGAAGTCTTCCCATAGGCATCATAGGAATTACACACCCATGACTTAATTCTAAAAAAATTATAAAGTTCATTACAGACCGTCTGCAAGGGTAAAATGAATTACAGTACATTCATTCAGCGGAGTCCTATGTACCCTTCATGAATAAGGTTTTATAAGTATATTTATTAACACAAATGTAAATTTGTGTATACCTCTATAAAGTAATAGTATGACTCTGTAAAGAAGTATATAAACATACACATAGAGAAAAAAGCTTTTTGAAGTTTTACGGTAAACTTTAATAGTGATTTCCTGATATGCTTACGGTTGATTTTTTTCCCCCGCTGATCTTTAGCGTCTAAATTCTTTTCAGTGAATACACATTACTCGTGTTGTTTTGAAAGTCTTGACACTGGATTGGATGGAAGGACCAGGAGACCGTGAAACCATGGAAGCCAAGGAAGGCTGACATCTCAGGGCAAGGGTAGGATGGATACTATGATATGCCTTGGAGGGGTTAGGTGACTTGAGGCCTGAAAAGAGTCCCCTGGATTTGGACATTTGGAAATATTGGAGTTTGAAGGTCAAGTCAGATGGCTGAGAGCTGACGAGCCAGGGAGGGAACAGCAGGAAGCGATAGGAAATGCTACCCTTCTCATCTGGTGGACGCCAGCAGTGGGTGGGTGTCAACTGATAAGGCTTTGGGAAATGAGCAAGTAGACAAGGAGATATTAAGATGGACTATGCAGAAGTTAGCGGGAACAGCCAATGTTGGGAGTTCCAGCTTCTGGAGGAGACAAAACGGGGCCAGGAATACCAAGGACGGGAACAGCCAGGAGCAGAAATTCTCAAAGGCCAGAGGAAAGACGCTGGGGCAGGATGTAGCTCTAAGGATGTCTGTAGGTGTGGGACAGGAAGTTGAGGTATTTCATGCCTTTAATCTCATTTTTAAAAAAATATTGAAAGCAAGTTCATGTGAGTAATATGCCTATTAAATATAGACTTAGGTTTAATGTTGATAATTTGACACAGAAATGTTTAAAAATAATAACTAGATGAACTATTTATTGGAAACTAATTACCTTAACTAAATAAAGAAGTTTTCCATGGAAGGATGTTGCTTTGGTTTACAATTTTGCTCTAAGAAATGCTAAGGATTTATAAATTTTGATGTAATGCTGCAAAATGAAAACTAATGAAGCTAGGAAAAATAAAAAAATAAATTTAGGAATAAAGCAAGGCCAAGAACTACCTGAAAATGGACAAATTGAAATGGATAATCATTTCTTAATATTAGAATCAATTTAAATTCTTAATAAAATGTTAGAAATCAGTTTAAATTCTTAATATTATATTGTTTGCATTTATATTTCTTTCTAAAAATTGGCTACATTTTTAGAAGGAACTCAAAACCAAAGATATGTCAAAACTTAAAATACCTTACTGGATATAGAATTCATCTCACGGGGGGGGGGGAGGGGGGAATGGAAAGATGTTATACAGAAGAGACAAAGCCAAGGAATTGAAAAGATGAAAAAAATCCCTTGAGTTAAACTACTTTCCTAATTTTATTTTTATTGCAGATTTATTTTTAAAGCAGATTAATATGGGGAAAAAAATGCAAGGCTGGAGAGAAGAGCCATGTTTTTCTTCTTCAATGTCAAAGGAATAGCTTTCCTTGCTCCTACTAAATTGGAACTAAGCTCATAAGGATGAAAATAAAATGACTAATTTCTTGAGAAATAACCTTAGTGAAAGATTCTTTTGGCCCACTAGTTGCTTTTCTTAAATTCTAGTTGGTCCAGCCTCCTCCTTGAGGCCCTCTTCTGCCTCTCCTTTCATTAGTACCAAGTGTACTCTAAAATTCTGTCTTGTCACTTGCTACCCATTTGGGGAATGTTTTTCTTCTCTTATACAATTTGTTGGGAGGAAAATGTCAGATGTGATTATGCTTTATTTCTTTTCTAAAACCCCATTTCTAATGGAACTTTCTCTAAGACTTTTAAAAATGGAACCAAAAATATTACAGTACAATTTCACAAAGCATTATGTTTTCACCAACCAGAGGAAAAAAAGTCAACCTGGTAACCCCCTAAAATGCTTTCGCTATATGGAATCTAGGTAACAATCTAGTCTTTTTTTTTGGCTAAAATCATATAAAATGTTACTTCTCATTTTCCTCCATATAATAACTTCAAATTTCAGTGAAAGAAATGGAATTAAATTTTAGCACAGAATGTTCCTTCTTCCTTTTCTGTCAAAGGCCATGTTTAGTTCAGAGCGCAGCTTGCACGTGTTTTGTCAAGGCAGCTTTTCCTTTTCAGGTCTGCAGGGCTGGCCCTAAGCAAAGTATCTAGGCTAGTGATCTAAAAAAATACCTTTTTTTTCCAGCAGCGGAAACTTTTTCATTCCCCTTTCCCCCAAAATCTAACTTTTTTATGGAATTCACAGATATGTGAACATACATATATGGAAAAACTGGGTCAGGTGAAGAGTAAGTCGGCTCCGGGGTCCTGGAATTCTAGCTGCTCCTTCTTGTTCCTTGGGAGACCATCCAGGTACCTTCTCCAATTCCAAGACACTCAATCTGCACACAACTCATCTTCATGATAGGAGGGCCACTAACTCTCAGTTTCCTTATTTCCTGGCATTTCTTTCTCACTCCATAACACTTCCCTTCCCCCGTCTTCTCAACTGAGGACCTCCACCTGCCCACATCCCACGCAGATCTGCTCAATCTTGAAGTGCCCCCCGACCACTCCCTACCTGCACCGCAGTCCTGAAAACCCCCATTCCCTCGGTTCTGGTTTGAGGTAGACATGTGCAAGAAGGCAATTTAAACACATTCATACTAAGTTGTAAATGACTACTATCCTTGCTTTGTCCTCCCTGAACATTTGTGGTTACATGTTTTAGAGAAGATCCCTTTTAAGCCAAATCTTTAGTTTGGGATTTCAAATTACATATATATATGAAAGTAAAGCATATTAGGCAGTGCAATTGAAATAGTTGGATTTAGGAAGGCCTCTGGGGCCAGCCTAAAATGACACATGTGGAAGGGAGCTTATATGTTCTGTTGACCTGTCTCCGTACCCTCCTGAGGGAAATGTAAATAGATCGTATAGCTACGCCTGTTCCAGGACCAGCCCAGAGTTCCCGAGAAGGTATTTAATATAGTCGCCCCTTTAATATAGAAAGAACTTTTAAATTAATTTGGATCTGAGATACTAAAGTAGCTTACTTGGGTCAATACTTATTTCGTGTTAATCTAGCTGCCTTCGCTACGTATCTTACACTTCTGGCAAGATTTTTCGTGGGAATCCTGTTTTTATCTCTATTACGTCTTTCTGGGTATGAGGAGCAGAGCAGGTAGGCAGGTCCTCCTTTCCTCGTGCAGTTAGGTCAGGCCAGGTGGTGTGGTCACTCCGAGGCTGTGTGAAAGGCACTTTGAGAAAGACACAGGATGCACAAGCTGAGGCTGAGGCAGGAGGAGGGTGCTGGCTGGGGGAGCTCATGGTGGAGGACCTGGGAGACAGGTGCGGCAGCTGTCAGCTTCCTGGCTGTTACCTGCCCAAAGTCTCCAGACTCCAGGAACTGGTGGGTGAGGAGGGCTCTCTTTGTAGAAAGGCAGGCTTTTCTCATTGCAGCCCCATCTGCCACACACTTAGTAGAGCTCTCTTGGGGATTCTGGCACTGCTTTATGACTCTGCCCTGGGCTTCTGAATTGTTGGGGAGTTTTGTCATATTTCCACCTCTTGATAGATGCTTTGGGGCCAGGGTGGGAAAAGCTCTGTTTGGGAACTGCGAGCCAGGTGGGTTTTGAATTGGAATCTGCTTGCCTTCCACTGTGATGCCTCCAGCCCGTTGCAGACAAGGCGGGTGGATTGTGATCAATCCAAAAAGTTCCTAGTCCTTATTTGATGCTAATTCAGATGGCACATGTCTTGGGAACAACATTTAGAAAATATTAAACCAACAGTTTTCATCATCACCCAACTTCCACGGAGAATGCCCTTCCCCTGCCCAGGCCACCATTACACTCCAAGAAACGTATGGGGCCTGGAGACCCTCGGGAGGAAGGGGCTAATAATGACAAAACCAGCCAACACTTCAACACACAAATAGTGCTCAGCACGCCTCAGGCACTGTTCAAAGGGCTTTATACATACAAAGTCGCTTAACCCTCTCAACAACGTCATGGCTAAGTATTATTATTAATATCCCAGTGTTCTAGAGGAGGAAACCGTGACAGAGAGATTGAGCAGCTCGCCCAAGGCTACAGACCTTTACAAAGCTGAGCTTCGTGCCCTGCATGTCAAGACTCCTAAGCACACACACACATTTTAAAAAGCCATTTTGGTATAGAACTTTGTCCAGAATGTCCTGAAAAATCTAAATCGCATGGCTGTAGGGGTAAGAGAGCACAAGACGCCTGCTAGCGCATTTTATGAATTACCAGGACGCAGTGTCCAGCAACCCCCCCCCCAAGCTGTACTGCTAGAGACGCGGGGCGAAAGTCCTCAGGGTTAGCCTTGGCCTTGCGGGGTCCATTCACGATGCGAATGTTATTCCCCGCAACCCGGCGTACAGAAAGACTCATGCGTGATACTCAGACATCTCCTTTCCCATTTACTTTTCCCATTTACTTTCCCATATATCCATTTACTCTGATCATAGCAGTTGCTGAGAAAATTATCGTAGTGAGCATTAAAGGAAGAGGTGGTAGAACTCATTTTTGTGATGATTTCCATAAAGGAGACGGGTATAAAAAGAAAGGAATGGTGCAATGTGGCTTTTCCAACTTGGCAGTGGCAGGTGGAATCTGTGATGAAATTTTTACCTTCACTCAATAGCCTGGCTTTCTCCCTCACCCGGCCGTGCTTTTGTGCAGCTTTCCCCGTACCACAAAATACATACTAAAACGTTCCTCGATTTACTCTGAACCCCCGCTCGACAGCCGTGACATATTTGGAGGTGACTGTGAGGTGCATTCCTGAATATGGTGCAACACTTTCTAAATTTAAAGACTGATTTCCTGCTGCCAGTTAGGGCTGCCAAATGCTTCTGACAGTGTGGGCAGTTTGTGGTGTCCCTAAAAATCATCAGCAACTTGAAGAAAAATTACAGCACGGCAGCAGTCAGATTTTGCAATGATTGCCCTTATTTATCACCTTACTTTTCCAGGGTATAAAGTGACCAAAATCAAAGAAAAAAAAAATTAAACTTCTTTAGCAGCAGGGAAAATATGCGAATTGAAAATAAAATACATGATAGGAACTCAGCACCTTTCTGTATTGTTTAAGAATTAAAAATCAACAGTTTCAGCTGTGTGGCTTATGTGGCTGCACGTAGGAAAAACATCGCGAATAAGTGCCCTTCTCAGACGCTCTCTGCTTGGCCTTCACGTTTGCAGGGTGTTTTGGTATTAGGATGTTATGGCTACGTGGTGGGATAACAAGTGGAGGGAAGAGTTCATGGCTTCATTCAACAAACATTCACTGTGCTTTGCTCCATGGCAGGTGCCGAACCAGTTCCTGGGAAGGCAAGAGTGGGCGAGACGGGGAGGGCTTCTGCTCTTGTGACCCTTACAATCCCCCGAGACAGTAAAAAATTACCAAATCATTACCCAGCAGGGAAGAAGAGATGTCCGCAGGCCTCTGAGAGCAGAGGAGGAGGTCAGCGCAGAGCTTGTCTAGAGACAAGTGAACCTGAGAACTGAAAGGCGGGAGCGAGGGGGAGCAGGGCGAAGGGCAAGGCCGGACTTGGGAGCATTGGGGGCCCAGGGGGGACCGTCTGCACAGACCCCGGCGGGGCCACAGGGAGGTGAGTGGAATCCAGCCCCCGCTCTGCTCTCCAGGTGGGACAAAAGGAGCAGATGCTTGCCGTGCCACGTGTGCCCTGTGTCATGGTGTATTAGTCTAAATACAAAGGCTAAGCCGCTTTGACATGAAGACCCCAAATGTCGTGGCTCAAACGCCTCCAGGGTCGCCCAGCCTCCGCCAGAAATGGCTGCTTTTCACAGCCTGACCTAACTCGGCCCAGCTTGGGCCGCTCTGCTGTCGTCGTCACGGTGGCCAGTCCCGGGCCCAAAGCTGCTCCAGGGGCTTCTAACCCTCAGCGTGCAGGACTGAGGGTGGGGGGCCCTGGACGGCACCTGCATCCTTTTATGCAGGGCAAGACGCAAAAGTAGCACCGTCCTCACACCCCGATGGCCGGAAGGGAGGTCCGTGGCCACACCAGGAGCCCAGGAGGCAGGGAAGAGCCAGCTCTTGCGGGTGGCATGCGCTCGGCTGGAACGCATACCAAAGGGGAGAGAGCTGCTGTGTACATCTCGCAGTCACTGCCAGAGGCGGCGGCGGCCCAGGGGCCAGGGGCGGCCCTTGTAAGGCTGTGTTCAAAGCAAAGGGAAACCAGGAGAGCGTCTTAAAAAGCGTGCAGGCAGGTGCCCCTTTACCAAGAAGCGTTGATCAGGGTAGACACGAGGCACGAGCTTTCCCCGTGATTCTCCTGTTCACTTCTCACATGTCCTTGTTTACCAGCAACCACAATCCTGCAGAGTCTTACGGCCTCTGAAGAAATTGCCTGAGAGCACAGGCGTTTCTGTGACTACACCGCGCATCCCGGCCAAAGCCACAGGGGAGCCGGACCCCTCTAAAGGGCGGCAAGATCCTTCCAGCCACTTTTCTGAGGGGCGCTGAAGCCCACCACCCACACAGACAGGGAACAGCCACCACTTCTCCTCAGGCCCCTGGAGCACTGCTGCTGCAAGCCGGCACCCCCCCGTCCTGTCTACACCCCAAGATACCGAGGCCAACGACTCCAGCGGCCGTGGTCCGTGTTAGTTCCACGTCTGGGAACACAGCTTGCCCGGAAGGCCGGGCACCTTAGAAGGGCCCCTGGGCTCACGTCCGTGGCCACAGCCCCCTGAGAGCCTCCTAAGGCGACGAGGCCGGCGATAACAGCAGTTCACGAGCTGGTGCAGTCACCCACCGTGAGGCAGGCTCTTTCATCCCAGCTTCATGTTGTTTAATTGTATCTGTGACTCTTTGAGGACAAAAAAAATTATCCTTATCTAATGAGGACGCAGAGGCCCCGTGACCAGAAAGCAAACCCAAGTCCAACACCTAAAACATGCACAAGCCGCTGTGCCATGTTTGTTTGGTTTTTAACTAGTGGGCTTCTCCTTCGGTTTTATAGTTTTCAGAATCTGATCAATGAGATAGCCTTGGGACATCTGTCTAAGGTACACTTGCATGTGAGAAGATTATATGTGCCATCTAAAACCATGCTTTCAAAACCATTCTCCATTTGCTCCCAAATCACTGTCTTAGGAAAACTCCATCAGAATACAGCATGCTGGCGTTCCTGTTCTTTTTAAAAAGCTCACGGCAGCTTTAGTGCCCATGAGCCGCCAGGAACTTCGTTTCTGTGGCTCACCAGCAAATCCTTCTTTTTCTGTTAGGACATCACTTCCTTCAGATGTTCAGTGAATTTTTGACAAACGCTATTAAGCTACATTCATGACTTTGGTTTAAGGATAATTATTTTGAATAATTAGCAGAGCAAAAACTTTAAATGAAACCGTGCCAGGGGAGGGGGGCTGATTTAGTAAGAATCAGACCTAAAGAGTATAGTCGAGGGAATCAAGATGGGGTAAGAACATAAAAAATACAAACGGGGACAAGTCCTGGCTTTGCAGAGAAGAGCTGGCCCGCTTAAGTCAGGCTCTGGAGTTCCTCCTTCGGATCCCAGACTGCCCCACTGCAGGGATTTCCGGGACTTGTACAAGCATAACTGAGGGCAGGTTTTGGCATCAGAAAGGTATATTCAACCAGAGGCATCCTTATTTCCAACACTCTAAGAGAAACCAGCATCTCTGCTGCCTGCCCTAGCCAGAGCGAAGACGTCCACATTTCAGCGTGTGGCGCGCCCCGGCCACGCCACATCACATGCACCGGACCAGCTTCCACATCTCAGACAAGTGTCTCGACCCTCCCTTGGCAAAGATGTGATTTTCCAGGAGGTTTCCATTTTTACTTCTCTGCATGCAAAATGGAATGAAAAATAACGGTTGATATTCTGACAAGGAGCTTTGTTGGCAAGTGACCATCTAAGGAAAAAAAAAAAAACAAAAAACCTCAGAAATTTATTTTCACAGAAATTTGATCAGATCTCTCCCAATCAGAGAATCATGGTCTAGTGCAAGTATCAACATTTGCAGTAGTTCATGTGAATATTTTAAGTTATTTCTCATAAGAAGCAGAGGCATAAATACTGACCGAGCCCCTCTGTGGGAGATTGAATTATGCAGCCCAATTTAGACGTGTTGTTCATTTAATGTGCACTCCTGGGGCTGTGAACCCACTGCCAACAGGCCCTCCAGGAGATGTTATTTTTAGGGAAAGTGTGGTCCAGCTGAATGAGGACGGGCCTAATCTGGATGACTGGAAGCCTCGGAGAGAGCCAGGAAGAGGAAGCTGGTTGGAAGTGGAGGCGGAAGGAGAGGACATGGCAGTGCGACATAAGAGCCGAGGAACCCAGGGATGTCCTCAGGTCCGCACCAGCACGCTGCCGTCCCCGGAAGAAAGCATTTTGGACTTCTAGCTTCCAAAGTGTAAGCCAATCAACTCCCATCGTCTCAGCCACCAGTCTGTGTATTCGTGACGGCAGTCCCGGCAGACTAGGGCGCCCCACTTCTGCATGTCAGCACAGTGCCGTAAACCACGCTTTAGGGGTGCTTTTCTCATTTTCATCCCTCAGGGATTCCAAAGTTAAGCTTGATTAGAAGGAACGGTAGCCTAGACTCTAGAAATATGCTTCTTACTTTTACCCACAGGTAAACAAAGACCTAGAGACGCAAATGCTTTTTCCCAAAAGCATATTCAAAGGAGGATAACATAAACGAGCCCTGACCTGTTATTCATAAGGAGAAGTCACTACATGTGGTCATTCCCCAAACACAGACATAGCTGTTCTGACTGAAATTTGCGTGGCTATAATTAATTAGGTAAAATAAAGGTAACTTTTGTTTAGCAACAGTACTTTTGAATTTGTGCCCAAAGACATGTGAGAGAGAGCCAGCTTACACCATGGCAGTGGTGGGGAAATACAGAGAGCACGGTTCCTGAGAAACTACAAGTTTTGTTTTGTTTTTCAACAGAAACGGATAGATCCTGCAGAAAGTGGGGTAAAAAAAAAAAAAAAAAAAAAAAGGCTTAGAAGGGAATGCTAATGCATGCATATTTTCGGTACATTCAAGACTTCAAAGTGCTAATTCAAATGCTGTTTACTTTTTGTATAAAATAGAATTGCTGTTTTGAAGAGAAAAACAGCAGATATTTTCTGAGGGCCCAAAACTCATGAAATCGGAAAATATTCATGAAGCCTGAAATACCATTATTATTATTATTATTCATGCTTATGTTAGCATCTGGGAATAGCCTCTTATACAAGGAAACTATTTTGGGTCAGCTAAAGGCCAAAAATAACGAGCTGGCACCCGGCCTTCACGCATTGAGTCAAATAGCTGCCAATTAATAAAATCGATTATTTTTTGTTATTTCTGGGACAAATTTCAGAAAATTAAACCACTTTTTAAAAAAGTACTTTTCATAAATTTCCAACGGAAAGAATATATTTCTCACAGTTTAAAAAGTGCCTGCACTCTTAAGTAACCAAACAATTGCGAGAAGCTGTCCTGTGTGTTTCTGTGGTTTAGCACAAGTGCCAAGTCGGAAGGAAAAGACATTCCCAGCATTTTCTGAAGCTAGATAAATACAGAAAAGAAATAGAGCTGAAAGATGGAACTGCTCTTTACAAAGCCCTGCCAGATTCCTCGACTTTTTGGCATACTGATTGAATTTGTCCAATGGGACCAGGAGCAATAGTTTCCATTAAAAAGAGCAGCATATACTTTATTTCGCTATACTGTTTGTGCATTTTTGACCCTCCAAAAACCGTCTCTAACTTCTTATTTTTTAACAGAAAGTGATTCTTTCTGTAGAGTTGGCTGCAATCTCATTTATTTGAAATGGATCATTTATCACCAAAAAGGCTGCAGGGGCAGAGCTACTGTAGAACAGCTTCCAGAGACCTACAGCTCGGCGGGAAGGCGTCTTCTTCTGATACCAGAAGATGCCTCAGCATGTGCCAACAGCATCTCGTGCCAACCTAAAGCCTCAGTATTCAGATCTGTTTAAATGTGAAGAATCCTGGACTGCACAGTTCAGACAAGATAAGCTACCGAGAGCAGCAGTTTTCCTCTATTTGTGATCAGAAAAACTGTAATGAAACCCAATGCCCCTAATTTTGGTAACATGTTGATTTTAAGATAAAGAATACAATCTGGTCCAAAATTTAACTTTCATGAAATCCAATACTTCTTAACTCTGAGATTTTTTTTTTCTTATCTGGCAGTGATGCTATCGTAAATTGATTAGTATATGTAAGCAACCGTCTCTAGAAATGTGACTCTGAGGAGCAGGCATCAAAGCAGTGGTTTCTAACTTCTCTTAGCTCAGGAAAGGAGGCTCACCCTGATAGGCCTTTTACACAACTCAGATGGAAACAGCTATTTGTTTCTACTTTCCACTGGTTTCCTCTAAAGTAAACAACACATAAAAGATGAGGGCGTCACATGTTGCTATGGAGTTTTTCAGCACAACATGCTAGACAGACTTTTGGTTTGTGACCAGCCAAAAATTCAGGCAGACTTTGTAGAGCTGCCGGTGATTTGGATGTGTTACTGGTAGTGATATTATTTGTGATCTAGTGCCCTCATTCTTAATCATTAAGTAGCAGCTAATTTAAAGCAAAAGAAAAGCATGAACTTGGTATGGGTGCCACATAAACCCTGTGGGTTCAACTTAAAATTGGGGGTCAACATTGACATTTACAAAAATGAGCATCCGTAATTGGCCAACTTTAAAAAATCCCAAAACCAACATTTGAATGCCTCACAAGTCTATATGTACAGACAACGAAGACTGCTTTGCATAGACTTAAAATGGTGAAGGAATGTCTTAAACTCAGCTTGACAGTATAATAGCATACCTTATATAATCACAGAGTATTTGACCAAAAAAGGGCCAAATGTATTCTGTTTAAATTTCGGGATAATAAATCCATACCAGCAGTTGGCAATAGCTAGGTTTGGAATACTTTCATTAAAAATTATAAATAATTACCCTTCACATTTTATAATTTACATCAAATTACTTCCCAAAGCTTGCCTTATGAAAGACTTATTTAATAAGAATAAAACAATAATAATAAATAAAACTAGCCAAAGCTGTCAGCAAGAATTTGTAATATTAACAAACAAGGTACAACATTCTGGAGGTTAGGTATTGGGTAAAATGCCATGTGTACATCTTTGAAAGGCTTGCAATAGTAGCCTCATAATGGAAGTATCTATAACTCTAAAATACCCTAATGAACAGCAGCGCAATAAAAGATAGTTAATGTCAACAGACCTAAGATTTTTCATACCGGTTAGTCCAGAGACTTAAATCCTGGCTTGTCGTGATAATGCACACCTTTTAGGGCATCTTCCCTGTTCGGTAGGAAAGTTCTTTCCTGCCCATCCCTCACCCCTAGCAGCGGACCTGGGGAGCCATTTTGTAAAATACCACATCGCAAAAATAAACAAACGATATAAAACATCAATTTCTTGTTCACAGTTGATTGGACTAGAGGCGGGTACTTTCCCCAGACTGGGCCAATCAGGTTCCTTTCCCTGAGATTTTTTATTTGAGAGTGAAAAAAGTATTTGGCCTCATCAGGGGTCTGGATGTGTCCACAGTGGAGGAAAGAGGAGAAACAGAGAAAGCCAATTGATAGAGAATGAATAAAATGAAGCAGGGACAAGCAAGAGGAGAAATGACAGATGGAAATGGTTGCTGAAGGCTTTTCAGGCCCTAGTCCTAGCTGGCTCTGCTGCTTCCTTGCCCAGGAGATCCACCAGCCATCCCCACGGCCTTCTGTGACATTCTCTTTGGCGCCTAAGCCTACCTGAGTTGCTTAGTGCCTGCAATTCAATGGGTCTTCGTTAAGAGTGCTGCCTCCTATCCCTGGGCTTAGCACTCCTCCTTAGACATAATGCCTGCGTCACAGGGACAGTGTGAAGATGAAAGAAGGAATAAAGCACTCAGCAGGACAGTAAGTGCTCAATAACTGGTTGCTCTTTGAAAATGAGATTAATGCTGTAATACACATTTTTATAAAATAGATACTGTTATTTATGGCAACTATTTGCTAGCCTAAGAAAAGCACCGTAATCTCTTATTATTAAGCCTAATATTCTAATATTTGTCCATTTTCATTTAATGGGTGATTCCTAATTATTTGGTAAAATTTAAAATAAAAATAGGCTTGTTAGCAACTTATTCCTATGATTATGTTCCTCCTTTTAATGGTAACCTTGTTTTGTTTTGTTTTTTGAAGTTTGGGGAATGGATGCTTACTTCTTCCCTTTTTCTTAAGTTTTCACCCAATCTGTAAGGGGTCCTGCCCAGGCTGCCAAGTTCTCTCACACAGACAGCTCACCTCACCAGCCCCCTATGTGGCTCTGCATCCAGTGTTGCCATTCAGAACTCCCTTCTAGTACCTTCTAGGTGACCTTTCAAAAACACAACTCAGATCATGGGACTTCTCTCATTAAAATGCTTCAATGGCTTCTCAGTGCACTAGAGTACAAACCCTTACCATGGCCTGGTGGTCCCCAGGTAATCTGCCCCCCTCAGCTCTCCAGACACATCTGTGTCACTCCCCCAGCCCTCGCTGGGCCACAACCACCCCGATCTTCTCATGGGTCCTCAAAAACTCTAAGGCTCCCTCCCACCTCGTGGTCTCTGCCTGCTGCCCTCCTCTTCTCATCCTTTCTTTCTCAGTTTAGATGCATCTGCTCAAAGATGCCTTCTCTGACTTCCTGGTCTAAAGTAGGTTTCCCCCATTAGTGTTCATGCAATTCTGTGTTCACAGCATTCAGCACACTTGTTAATTATTTCGTCCATTTGCTTGTTTTCATTCAAGCTATTTCAACAGTGCTTGGAAGGGCTATGAGAACCTTGCCCCACTATCTCCTCCTGAATTCTGGGGGTGGTGAATACAAGGGCAGGCTCTTGCCAGTGTGGGGAATCTGTAGACAGTATCTTTATTTCATTCCTTGGACAAAGGGGTACCCTTGCAAAAAAGAAGTCGTTTCCTTGATTGGCACTAAGCATATGTGGTGGCTCTTGACTGTACTTTTCAAGAGGTCTTGTCCTCAATTAGCAATGTATATTTTCTTCTGATTTCAACAAATTAACTGATATCTGGAAATGGAGAGGGATGGAATCACCTCTTTTTAGAAATAGCTATCAATCTTCTACCATTTGTAGGATTAATTTGTTAAAAGAGAAATTCAAAAGCATATTATCTTTAAAAAGATTTTATAGAGCTATGGTCCATCTCCAGATAGAGTAACTGAAAGTAGAAACCAAGTAATAATGCCTCCCAATAAAATATTTAAAGAAATTTAAATGATAAACAGAAAGGGGAAGTGAAGTCAATTGATTGATTAAAATTCTGAACAAAAGAACAATTTACCCAGGTTCTATATTTGAACTCTCATCTGCCATGAAATCAATGGGACAAAAATAATCATTTAATAATGTTTACTTAAATATGCCCTAATATGCCTTAAATATACATATGCCCTATGACCCAGCAATTCTACTCGTAAGCATATACCCAACATAAATCAATGCTTGTAGCCACACACAAAAAAATATCAAGAATGCTCATCACAGTCCTATTTGTAATAGACAAAAGATGGAAACAACCCAACTTAATCCCATTTTTTTAATATATAGAGGATTCTAAAGAAACCAAAAAGCTTCATGTTCAAATTACCCATTCACAAATTTCTCAGAATGTTAGATAAATACTGTATAATTTCTAAATAATGTCTATAAATATAAATAATATATTCCCTAGAATAAATTAGAAATCCATATCTGGATGAAATTAGAAACTGGTTCACAGTTAAAAATATATATATATCACCACCACTTATTGTGGAGTAGAAAGCGCTAATAATAAAAAGAAATAGTTGATGTGCACACAAATCAGTACACCAAAATCCTGAGGGTTAGGAAAAGATACAGCTGAATAAATAATTACATGCCAGCCCTTTCAACACTCCATATCCATATGGAAAGTTCAACTACAGTTGCAGTGGGCATTCTTATGAGCCACCCAACAGTTGAGTTGAGAAGAATGGCAACTGGCTGATGGTGAGTGGCTCTCATATAGGTGACTACCTGAGAGCTAACTAGGAAATTTAGCATCTGAAATTACTGAATTAATCAAGAATATTAATAGGCTGAATGTGGGCTAGTTCACCAAATCCCAGAATATTAAAACAAAGGAGTACTCCTTAAAACATGAAGGCAGCACTATTGGGGCAAATGAAGGGCTACTTCATGCTGAGAGGAGAAGACTTAAGACTTTCTGTGATGGTTAGGCTAATGTGTCAACTTGGCCAAGTAGTTGTGTCCAGGTGTTTGTTCCAGCAAGCACTGGGCTAATTGTAATACAAGAGCATTTATGGACTTCAATCACCAGTGAGTTTACTACATGGATGGCTGATTACATCTGCATCAATCAGGGAGATTACATTATCAGTGGGTGGTGCTTTTATCCAATCAGTTGAATGGCTTAAAAGTGGAAGTGATTTCAACATTCAGAGAGAATTTCCCAGCTCGTCATTGGACAGGCAACTTCTCCCAGAAACTCATCAACGACCCTTCATCGGGCTTTCATCGGATCCACTGGTTTACAGCCTGCCTGCAGAACCTGGACTTGTGCATCCCCATGGTCGCGTGAGAGACTCTTTTAAAATTTTATATTATTGATAGATATCTCCTGCCGATTCTGTTTCCCGAGAGAACCCTGACTAATACAAAATTTGGTACCAAGGAGTGGGGAAGTGCTTTTGCATATACCAAAATGTTGGAACGGTTTTATAAATGGGTAAAGGGTATTTTTTGGAGGAATTGTGAAATGCTTGATGGAAAAGGCCTAGACCACTTTGAAGAGACTGTTGATAGTAATATGGACACTAAAGAGACTTTCTATGATGCCTTAGAAGTAAATGATGAAACTTTTATTGGAAACTGGAGGAAAGGCGATCCATGTTTTAAAGTTGCAGAGAACCTAACAAGATTAACTCCTGGTGTTATATGGAAGACAGAATTTAAAAATGGCGAACCAGAGCATTTAGCTAAAGAACTTTCCAAGGTAAACTCGGAGAATGTGGCTTGGCTTCTCCTTGCAGCTTATAGCAAAATACTAGATGAGAGAAATACACTAAGGACTGAACTTTTGGGCACAAAGAAAACAGAAACTGATTCTGGAACTTCCAAGTTTGTGGAAATCAGATTCCCAGATGAAAGTGCCCCATTTGAAGACTTAGCTAAACCTGGAACTTGTAAATCAGAATTGAAGATGCAGTTTTCTCGGAAAGACTTGTGGAAAGTCTTACTGTCTGATGGCTTGGACCCCTGCTTCCTGCATGCTAAACCAACAAAGTTTTTGAGAGAGCTGTATGAACAAAACCACTGTCAGCTTGGACAAAAGAGAACATGGAAAGGAAAGATTAAAGGAGAATCAGCTGTAAGAAGAAAACCGTAGAAGCAGAGATCTGGGATTAAAACATCTCCTTGGGCCAAGAGAGAAGCCCCACCCATATATATAGAGAGGGTGAGTTTTTCCCAGCAGTTGAAGAGGGTGGATGTCCCCACCTGATGTTCAGGAAGAGTTTTGTCACCCCAGGGTGCAAGGAGGTTGGAGCACATTCCTCAAAGATTAGGGCAGTTAAGGTCAACACCTCATTGGTCTGAGAGGGGTGTACCTGTCCCCCATGGATTAGGGAAGGCCAGGTGGTCAACCCATTGCTCTGAGAGGGTTGAGCCTGTAGGTCAAAGGTTAGGGAAAGCCAGGTGGTCAACTCGTTGCTCTGAAAGGGTTGAATCTGTATGCCAAAGGTTAGGGGGAATGTTGTCTTCACCCCAGTGTACTAAGGGGGCTAAGACTCTAACCCAAAGATTGGGTAAGGTGTGGCAATCACCCCAACACTCTTGGAGGGTGAGATCTGGAGCTTGGTCGACACCCAGATGCTTGATGAGGGTGGAACCAAGAAAATGGCCATTGGGCAAGCCTGTGGAAAGGGTGGGTTCCCATGTGGCCCCAAGGAGAAGAAACCATCATCTTAAGAATAACTCTCAGACTTTGAAATCGAATGGAGGATGCCCTGCAGGTTTACTGAACTGTAGAGGATCCATGACTCATGTTTAACATCCCAATTTCTCCTTATAATATTGAAAATGTTTATCTTTTGTCTTTCCATTTGTATATTGGAAGTGGTTAAATGGTTTTGCAAGATTCAGAGGTCTATAGCAGATGGGACTTTGCCTGAAGACAAACTGTATTTATTTAAAATGATTTTGATATGATTTTATACTTGGATTGTTACTGATTTAAGTTTTTTTAAATATTGTAATGTATTTTTGGAATTCAGAGGGTGGAATGTGGCAGTTTGATGTAATTATGAATTCCAAAAATATAATTGAATCATGCTTGTAAACTGATCTGTTAATCTGGGCATGATTAGGTTAGGATTAGGGCGTTGAGCCCCACCACTTGGTGGGTGGGGAATTGAATATAAAAGGCAAGGCAAAGGAAAGTTGAAGCAGTCTTTTGAGAAGCAGTTTTGATGTTGGAAGAAGGCCCCAGGAGAAGAAAAGCAAGCCCTTCGCTGACCTTGTGGAGGAAACAGGAGCTAAGCCTGGAGAGAAATGCAGCCCCGGGAAGAGAGGAACCCCAGAAGCCTGAACCCTGGCAAACGCCAGCAGCAGTCTTGCTCTAACACGTGGCAATGGACTGTGGTGGGTGAAGAAACTTAACGCTTTTTGGCCTGGTATCTGTAGACTTCTACCCCAAATAAATACCCTTTATAAAGACCAACCCATTTTTGGTATACATTAGCACCCCTTTGGCTGACTAATACACTTTCCTTATCTAAAAGGTGGTTTGGGATTATAATAGGAAGAGACTCAAGAAGAGCTTAGAAAAGTTACAGCGGCCACATGTTCTGATGCCAAATCAGAACTTTCAACAATTTATATTAACAAGTCTTATAAGGGTATAGAGATTCAATTACTTACATCTATACGTTTCACATATATTTAATATACCTTTAAACCAACTTTGCAGAAAAGACTAAGATTATTTCAAAATTGAATGACTAATTAAAGACAATTATGGAAAGAATATTTCAGAATAGTTTTGATTATGTTTTCTAGGTTTCTGTTCTAGAGCAGAGTCTATTACTTAGGCTGGTGCTTCTTAGACTTTGCCTTGTAGGTATCTGGGACTCATCTGGGGATCTTGTGAAAATGCAGATTCTGGTTCAGTAGGTCTGGAGTGGGGCCTGGGTATCTGCCCCATCTACCAGGCACCTCGGCGAGGCTGTTGCTTTGGGGACACACTTTGAGGAAATCCTCATCTCCGGGGCAGCGGGAGAGGCCTAAACTGAGGGAAGCCCCCAGACCAGTTGCCTCCAGACCACAAGCAGCTTGGTCCATTTACTTTAGTGTGTCATGAAGCATTACCTACGTTCCACTGACTGGAAAAAAATGTTTGGAAGCATGTTCTAGAGGATGATCAGATCGTATCACCTCACACACAGGAAACATCTTCTAGAGAACGATCAATTTCGCTTCACATCAACCCAGGAGGCATGTTCTAGAGGACGATCAGATTGTATCACATCCCACCCAGGAAGCATGTTCTAGAGGAGGATCAATTCGCATCACGTCAACCAAGGAGGCATGTTCTAGAGGATAACCATTATCATATCACACAATATCTTTTGACCTCCTTTCAAAGGCATTAACATGAATTGGGTTGGCCAGGGGACTGGCTCACTGTGTCAGATCTTATATGCCTATTTACAAAGTATAAAGCTTGGAAGATGGTACTTTAAGTTCGGTCACGTGTAAATTCAGTCTTCTCCCATTATAAGAATTTACATTTTTTAATACTATTAGCAGAAAGTCCTCACGCTGGTCTTTTCTAGGATTGGAACATATAAACATCCTAGACTGCAAAGCCAGATTCCAGCCCTAACTGCCTATCTAATTTCTTATGAGCCAGGGCTGTACCCACCTACACCTGGGAGCATTCTAAGTGCACAATACATATCTACTGGGTGAAAGAACAAGCTTTCCATTCAATGGATTAATCATCATCAGGGCTTCTATCTTGGCTTTTCCTCTCAAGAGATCAATTTTTTTCGCTTTGTGATCAGCATTATGGAGTGAAACACTTGTAGCCCAGTGGTTCTCAAACTTTGCTGTGCTTCCCAGTTATCCTAGGAGGTTGGTGGAATTGCAGGTTCCTGTCTTACTTATGAAGACTCTTTATCAGGTGATCCAGTGTTGGCCCAGCAACATCTACATTTTAGCAAGTCCTCTATGGTTTCTATTCAGGCGGCCTATAGAGCACACTTAGAGGAATGCTGCTGTAATGGACCACAGGACATCGATGGGTCCCAGAAGTAACCGTGGGAAGTGTTCCATAGTAACGTATTGTGTAAGTAAATAGGAAGCTATGTGCCCTTAAGAATGGACTGCTATTATTATTCATGAAAGGCTAAGAGGTATGGAAGATTTTCATTTAGGGTTTTTCCATATGAACTTAGGTTTTCAATTATTTCTTTGATTAGGGATTTTTCCTTTTCATAATATAATAATTAATGCTCTATTGATGGTACCTAGAAATATGCCCCCTGGTGGTAGGAGTATTTTTAAAAAGTGAAAAGGATATGTGTATATACAAGGATCTCAGACTCATGTAAGTGGTAGGTTTAGAAATGTAATACAGATGAGTGGAAAGAATTTAAATTGAGTCCAAATCTCATGTAGTCAGGTTTTTGGTTTTAATTTTCTTAATTCTAAAAATGTCAAGTGTGTACACACACACCACAAACAGAGCAATCTAAAATATCATAATCTATGGACATTGTAGCTCTCCTTATTAAAGTCTGTGCAATTGATACAAATAAGAAGAGTTTTTTTTTTTTTTTTTTAATCACAAAACTATCTTGTTTTGACTTCATATGCTGTAACTCTTAAGAGTAACAGTGGCATAAATTAAGAATTCGTAAAAACTGCAAGGGTAGCAAGAGAGGCTAGAAAATCATCAAAACTTTGGAAATAAACAGCATTTGGGATATATTTTTCAAGGGAGGGTGTGATGGTTGTAACAGGAAGTGGTAGACACCATTCCACCCAAAAATAAGCATCTTCTGTTCCAAGCTCCCCATTTGTGCCTTCTCTATTTTTCTATCCCATAAAGCAGAAATTGTCAACCAGAAACAACCATAAACACCCACGTATCAGGGATACTTCTGTTTTACCTTCTAATGGTGGTTAAGAGAACAAACTCTAGAACCAGATTTCTTGGGGTTGAATCCGGGCTCCTCTCCCTAACCTGTATGATTTTTTGGCCATGTTACTCAACTTTGATGGAACTCACTTTCTTCATCTGTGAAATGGAGATAATAACAGCTCCCATCTCATTTGGTTGCTGAGGATATTGACTAAAAGAATATGTGTAAATGTGCTTTCAGAAGAATGCCTGGCACATAGAAAGAACAATAAATGTAAATAAGGCTACTTTTATTATTATCCAGCTCTTTTGCTACACTTACATGCAGCTAGCTCTCTTTTTCATCTTTTCTTACCTCTAACTTTCAAAAAGGGGAGGGAAACTTACTGGCAAGGGTTGGGGGTTGGTGTGGTGGTAAAGGTGTTGGTTTAGACTTAGCTAAAACAAGGGGGCTTGTTACAGTGAAGCAGGAGTGCATGGGTGAAGGAGACAAGTATTAGATCAGTCCTTCCTAGGTACAGTCAATTGCCTTAGTGCTCCTGGGATATTTTAGGCACTGAATCACCTGAAAAGCAAAGGTATTGCCTAGAGCCCTGCAAGTAAAATGAAAAGCAGACAACCAACAAGGAAAGTGGCTTTAAAGAGTCATTTTCTTAATCAGCAACTTTATATGCACTAAACTTGCAAGGACAGAAAGAATGAAGATTCGAGTTCTTAATCACTACTGAAGAGATTTGTATTTTGTAAATCGTTCTATCAAAGAGAAACAAGGGCTAAATGAATATGAAAAAGATGGCTGCTATTAAAAGGGTGGTGTGATTTGTTGCAATAATTTTCAATTCTTTTTAAAGTAGCAAATAGCTATTTTGGAACAAAATCCATGTACAATTCTAATATATAAGACAGGAAAAAATAGCTGCTCTAATGGAAGTAGGTGACCACGTCCCCAGCATTGTATTTCCTTTGTTCTGAGCACTAACCCTTGATTTATGTCCAGGAAACCCTAAGGGTCCATGAAACATGGTTTGAAATTCACTAATCTAGTGAAAATAGCTCCAAACTAGATATCACAATAATTTATTATGTTATGCCATAAATTGAATATGTAGCTTTAGGTATGTCACTTACTTGGGCCTTATCTTCCTCATTTGCAAAATATTTGTTTAAAAGGGATAACCCACCTCTACCACCTCTACCATCTTTAAGTTCCATGAACTTATTATATGACATGAACTATAAAAGCAAAATATGATTTCTGCTTCATGCTAAGATAGAATATCAGGGACTGGATTTACCTTCCTGCCTAAAACAATATAAAATATATACATTACAATGCCAAGACAGCTAGAGTTTTCAGGGCAGATTATTGGAAAGGAGAGAGCTGCACAGAGAACTCTGGAGATCTGCATTAGGTATCCCTTGTATCTTCAGTACAGAACTGATCAGTATGTGTGTGAGGAAATTACTGGATGGCAGAAAAAGGACCACATGGCAAGGTTAGAGGGAACAATTTCTGCAGCTCACCTGGGTGCAGGAATAGTGCCTAATCCTATCGCTCAGAGTGGAAAACCTCATAATCCATGGAGCATCAAGTAGAGTACTTAGAAGGGTCTTGCCTCAATGTGGAAGTGTTAGCTCTAAAATTAGCTCTACTCTAGTCTTGCTAATAAAACATAAAGGCAAGAAGTGAAGGATCAAATTGTTTCAAAGTAACAATATATCTTCAAACAAAACTCAAGAATATTTCTAGGAATACAAAACAACCTAGCATTCAACAAGTTAAAATCCACAATGTTTGGCATCCAATGACCTATAACGAGGAGAAAAATCAACCAAGTGAAGGCAACCCAGAAATGGTATTAGAACTATTATTTGAACTGTATTTCATATGTTCAAAAAGCTATAGGAAAGGTTCAACATGTTAAATATAGATATGAAAGATATAAAAAGACCCAAATTGGACTTTGAGAGATATAAACTATAGTATTTGAGATGTAAAACACATTGGGTGAAAATAAAGGCAGATTAAACATTGCCAAAGAAAAGATTAATGAACTTGAAGACAATAGAAATGCAAAAGTTTCAAATTAAATCACAGAAAGGGGATGGGACTGAAAAATGTGAACAGAGCATCAGGGAGGTTCAAGTAACCAAATGGAGGTGAAGATGGAGTTTCCAAAACATAGCAGAAAGAGGAGGAGACAGGAAAAGCATTTGAAAAACAATTGCTCAAAGTTTACTAAATTTGATGAAAGCTATAAGCCCACAGATCCAAGAAACCCAACAAATCTCAAGCACAAGGAAGTTGAATAAAACTACCATCAAGGTGCATCGTAATTAAATTGCTCAAAACCAGTAAAAATGAGAAAAAAAAAGCCAAAGATAAAAGACACATGATATACAAACAAGCAAATTACAGATGATAGCAGATTTCTTTTCAGAAACAATGCAAGTGAGGATAAAATGGAACATCTTTAAAGTGCTGAAAGAAAAAAAAAATCTATCAATGTAAACTTCTATATTTAGCAAGAATACTGTTCAAAAACAAAGATGAAATACATTTTTAGACACATGAAAGCTAAAAAGAATTCATCATTAGTAGGACTGCACTAAGAAATGTTTAAAAGTCTTTTAGGCAGAAGGAAAATGATACCAGATGAAAATCTGCATCTACACAAGGAAATAAATCGCACTGGGAATAGTAACTGTGGGTCAATATAAAAATTCTTCTGTTTATTTCAATCTCTGTAAAAGATAACTGTTTACAATACACACAAAGAAACAAACAATAATTGTGCTGTAGAGTTTATACCATATGTAGCAGTAAAATACATGACAATGGCACAAAATCCAGGAGGGCAGAAATGGAAGCATACCTGTTGTACAATCCTTAAACTATATGTTTGTATGTCTAGTATAACATGAAGGCACACTGTTCTGAGTTAAAAATATATACTATCCCTAAATAGCCATTAACATTACGACACAGAATCATAACTAATAAGCTGACAAAGGAGATAAAATGGAATAATAAAAAATACTCAATTAATACAAGAGAAGCAGAAAAGAAAGGAAAAGGAAAGAACAGATGGGAAAAATAGAAAACTAATAACAAGATGATATATTTAAAGCCAACCAATTCAATAATCATATTACATATAAATAATCTAGGCACTCAAAAAAAGGCAAAGGTTGTGATTTGGATAAAAAAAGCAAGCCACAATTATATACTGCTTATAAATACCAACTTTAAATAAAAAGACACAAATAGGGTAAAAGTAAAATGTAGAAAAAGCTATACCATGCTAATATTGATCAAAATAGAGGAGGGGCTATATTAATAGCAGAAAAAGTAGATTTCAAAGCAAAAAGATGGTCATTTCATAATGATAAAGGGGTAAACTCATTGAGAGAGCATAATATTCCTAAATAATTATGAATCTAATAAGAGAGCTTCAAAATACATGAAGCTGATAGAACTGTAAGGAGAAATTGACAAATTCACAGTAATCAATAGAACAAATAGAAAATCAATAAGGATATACAAGAATTAAACAACATCAACCAATATCGACCTAATTAAATTTTATAGAACATTCTACAGCCACATCAGAGTACTCACTGTTCTTAAGTGCATACAAAACATTAATAAGATAAACTGTATTCTGGGCCATAGGACAAGTCTCAAAAACTTGAAAAATTCAAGTAATACAATGTATGTTATCTGATTAATGGAGTTAAATTACAAATCAATAACAGAAAGACCATGGGAAAATTCCCAAATATTTTGTAAACTAAAAAACATACTTCTAAATAATCCATGGGTCAAAGAAGAAATCAAAAGATAAATTAGAAAGTATTTTTAACTAAATAAAAATACAATATCAAAATTTGTAGGATGCAGCCAAAGTAATAATAGAAGGAAATTTATAGCACTAAGTACCTATGATGGTTAAGTTCATGTGTTAATTTGATCAGGTTTTGGTGTCCAGTTTGTTTGGTCAAGCACGCACTGGCCTGATTGTTACTGTGAAGACATTAAATCATCAGTAAGTTGATTGCATCTATGGCTGATTACATCTACAATCAACTGACGGAATTGCCTTCAACAATGTGAGAAGTTGTGTCTAACCAGCTGAAGACTTTAAAAGGAGAAGTGATGATTTCAGTAGTCAGTAGAGAGAATTCCCATCTCTGTTTCAGCCAGCCAGCTTCTCTTGGGGAATTCACCAAAAAACCAAAAACTTTCATCGGAGTTCCCAGCTTGCCCGCCCTGTAGAATTTGGACTTGCATGTCCCACAGTCACGGAGACAATTCTTATAAAAAGCTCATAATATTTACAGATATACCCATTGGTTCTGTTTTTCTAGAGAACTCTGACTAATATAGTTCCTATATTTGCTTCCACCTGAAGAAACAAGACACAGAAGAGCAAATGAAATCCCAAAATCAGCAGAAGAAAGGAAATAATAGAGATCGTGCTGGAAATCAATGAAATAGAAAACAGAAAAACAATAGAGGAAATCAATGAAATCAAAAGCTGGTTCTTTGGGTTCAATAAAACTGATAGACCTCCAGCCAGACTGATCAGGAGAAAAGAGAAGGCAAAAATTACCAATGTCAGAAATGAAAAGGCTGCCATAACTAATGATTCTACAGATATTAAAAAGGGTAAGAGGGGGTCGGATGTGGCTCAACTGGTTGGGCGTCGGTCTCCCATATGGAGGGATCTGGGTTCGATCCCCAGGACCTCCCGGTAAAAAAAAAAAAAAAAGGGTAAGAGAATATTATGAGCAACTTTTTGTCAATGCATTTGACAACTTAGATGAAATGAACTAATTCCTTCAAAGTTTTGACACAAACTATAAAAACTCACTCAAGAAGAAATAGATATGACTTGGTAAATGTGGCAAAATGTTAAAAATTGATGGATCTGGGCATCTGGCGGGGAGGGGGAGGGAGGTATGTTGGAGTTCTTTCTCTGAATGGGTTTGTGTTATTTTTGTAACTGTCCTGTAAGTTTGAAATTATTTCAAAACACTTTTTTTTTTAAAGGAAGAAATAGATAACTTGACCATCCCTATATTGATGAAAGAAATTGAACTTGTAGCTAACAAAAGAAAATATCAGGTCCATGTGGCTTCACTTGTGAATTCTACCAAACATTTAAGGGAAAAACAATACCAGTGCTATAAAACTCTGACAGAAAACTGAAGAGGAGGGAATACTTCCCAATTCATTCATTGAAACCAGCATTGCCCTGATACCAAAACAAAGATAGTACAAAAAGAGAAAATTACAAATCATTATTTCTCATGAGTATAGATGTAAAATTCTAAACAACATTTTAGGAAATTGAATCCAACAAAGGATAAAAAGGGTAATGCATCATAACCAAGTAGGTTCATTGCAAGAATGCAAGGTTGGTTTAACATTTGAAAACCAAGCAATGTCATTCACCATAATAGCAAACTAGAAAAGTAAAAACATAAGATCATCTCAATAGATGCAAAAACACATCTGACAAAATCCAACAGATGCTGGAAAAAATTCAGCTAAGTAAAGACAGAAGGGTATGTTCCCTCATGATAAAGGCCATGTATAAAAAGCCTACAGTTAACATCATACTTAATGTTGAAGGACTGAATGCTTTCCTCCAAGATTAAGAAGACTAGGATATCTGCTCTCACTACTTTTCAACAATGTACAGGAGGTTCTGGCCAATGCAGTCAGGCAAGAAAAATAAGTAAAAGGCATCCAGGTTGGAAATAAGAAAAACTCTTTATTCACACATTGTCTCTGTCAGGGGTGGGAAAACTACCACCTATGTTTGTATGGCCCACAGAATGAAGAACAGTTTTCACACTTTTGAAGGGTTCTAAACAGCAGCAATAAACAAAGAAGAATCTGGCCCAGAGATTGTATGTGGCCCATAGGTCTATCTGGCCCTTAACAGAAAACGTTTGCAAACCTCTAGTATGTGTATCCAGTCCAGCGGAATCTCCAAAATCTACTAAAACTAATAAGTGATTTTAGCAAAGCCATAGAATACAAGCTTACTATGCAAAATCAAGTACGTTTCCATGAAATAACAATAAACAATCAGAAATTGAAATTTTATAAACAGTGCCACTCACAGAAGCATAAAAAACTGTTAAATATATAGGGAATAAATCTGATAAAAGATGTGAAAGCCCTGTGCACTGAAAACTACAAAACATTGCTGAGAGATATTAAAGAAGTCTTGTATTAATGGAGAGATATTCCTTGTTTATAGTTCAGAACACTTAACATTGTTAAGATGTCAATTTTCTCCCCCAAAATGTGTACATTTGTGATGGTTAGGCTAATGTGTCAACTCAGCCAGGTAGTTGTGTCCAGGTGTTTGTTCCAGCAAGCACTGGGCTAATTGTAATACGGGAGCATTTGTGGACTTCAATCACCAGTGAGTTTACTGTGTGGATGGCTGATTATATCTGCATCAATCAGGGAGATTGCATTATCGATGGGTGGTGCTTTTATCCAATCAGTTGAATGACTTAAGAGTGGAGGTGATTTCAACGTTCAGAGAGAATTTCCCAGCTTGTCGTTGGACAGGCAACTTCTCCCAGAGACTCATCAACGACCTTTCATCGGGCTTTCATCGGAGCCCCTGGTTTGCAGCTTGCCTGAGGAACCTGGACTTGTGCGTCCCCACGGTCACGTGAGAGACTCTTTTAGAGTTCCATATTATTCACAGATCTCTCCTGCTGATTCTGTTTCCCGAGAGAACCCTGACTAATACAACATTAAATGCCATTCCAACCAAAATCTTGGCAAGCATTTCCTGTAGAAATAGGCAAACTGATGTTAAAATTCAGATCAAATGTAAAAAACTAGAATACCCAAAACAACTTTGAAAACAGAACAAGTCAGAGTGCTTACATTACCCAACTTCAAGTCTTCTTATAAAGCTGCAGTAATCAAAACACTATTGTACTGGCATAGATATAGATAAATAGAAAAAAATGAAGCAAAATAGACTATATTTACTTGATTCTTTTCAAAATTTCAAAAGGCATCCAGTGGAGCAAAGGACAATCTTTTCAACAAATGACACTAAAACATATGTCCCTGAAAGTAAGTATCAATTCATATCTAGCATCATAATTAGAAATTTACTCAAAATGGATCATAGGTCAAAATGTAAAACCTAAAATTATAAAACCTCCAGAAGAAAACAGAATCTTTGTGACCATGCATTAGGCAAATAGTTCTTAGAGATGACACAAAACGTGCTGCATCAAAAAAATAAAAAAATAAAAAAATAAATCGGACTTCATCAAAATTAAGAACAACTGTTCTTCAAACATGGTTAAGAGAATGAAAATTCTAGCCATGAACTGAGAGAAAATATTTGCAAATTATATATCTGGCAAAGAACTTGTATTCAGAATATATAAAGAACTCTCAAAACTTATTAATAAAATAAACCTAATTTAAAAATAAAAAATTTGAACAGACACGTTACCAAAGAAGTTATACAGCTGAAAAATTAGCATATAAGAAGTTCAGCATCATCAACCATTAGGGAAATTGAAATTGAAATCACAGTATGATACCACTATGCCTTAATGGAATGTTTAAAATAAAAAAGACTCATTGTATCAAGTGTTGGTGGAGAGGTTCTCAAAGGCTGCTGGTGGAAACGCAAATTGCTATGACCACTTTGGAGAACAGTTTGGCAATTTCTTTTAAAAAGTTAAACATGCACATACCATATGACACCACCATTCCTCTTCTAGGTATTTCCCCAAGAAGAGAAAAAGTAGATGTCTATACAAAGACCTGTACACAAATGTTCCTAGCAGCTTTATTTGTAATGGTCCCAAACTGTAAATAACCCAAATGTCCATCAACAAGTGAGTGGCGAAACAAATTATGATACATCCACACAATGGAATATGACTCGGCAATAAAAATGAGTGAACTACTGATATACGTAAGAATATGAATGGATATGAAAACAGTTATGCTGAGTGAAATAAGCCTAACCAAAAAAAAATACACACTGTATGATCCGTTTATATTAAATTCTAGAAAATGCAAACGAATCTATATTGACAGAAGGGAGATCAGTGGTTGCCAGGGGCCAGGGAAGGGTGGGAGAGAGGGAGTACAAAGGGACACGAGGAAACTTTGGGGGATTGTGGAAATGTTCAATATTTATTATCTTGATTTAGGTAATGGTTTCATTGGTGTGTATATATGTATCTATTTAAGTATGTATATATATATATATGTCAAAATTTATTAAATTGTATGCTTTAAATATGTGAATATATATGCCAATTATACCTTAATAAAGCTAGTAACATTTTTTAAAGTTAAAAAAATAAAAATGAAATAAGGAAAGCATTTGCTATATGCATAATATTAAAATTAAACTTGTTGAACTAAATCTAACTTACTGGGCGCATTATGTAATCATAAATTTCTTTCTCATTTTAAAGGAAAAATGCAAATAAAAAAATCAAACAAGTCTGTACATGATTCTATAAGTGGTGCCACAATATATTCTCATACCTAATAGTCCTGCTTAATTGTTTAATAGAATATTGCCAAGTGGTCTATCCCCAGCATTGCAGGCAGTATCTGAAATGTGGGAAAAGTACTCAGAAGCACAAAGTTACATCTAGAGGATTAATAGAAAATATTAGATGAGAGATCAGACATGAAAATAGGCTGCATGTACACGCCGAGAGTTCCTGGGTGCCTAGGTCTCTAAAGCCCATCATTTGACTCACAAACACGGCAGTGTTTTCCTTGTCCCGGGCCGAAACTCACCCATTATGGGTGTGTTGGCCGGGTCCACACTCCCCGTCTCTGGAAGGCCCCTGCATGTGCCGGTCTGAGAGGCAGCCAAGACAACTCTTTCAGCTCTTCCCTCAGCCTCCCAATGCTAGGCCCACTTAGGGTTGTATTTTCTGCAATTTCTTCAATTTCCTGCCATCCAGAAAGTTATGGCCCATAATGCAGCTTCCACCTGCCGGGTGCAGACAGTTGTAAAACAAACCCAGCATCACCATGGGGGAAGGAACCTAATGCCTTTAATAGGTGCTCCTCGTCTTTCTATGCCATCATTTTTTCTGTCTCAAGGAAAGGGCCTGTCTGCCCAGTTTTTCCTGCTATTTCTTCCCCTCCTTATATCATTTTCACACGTTATGGTTTGTTATAAGTAGCAAATAACTTTGGTATATATCCTAGGCTATTTTCAATATAATTTCCTACTCCTCTACATCCACGTTTGCAAGATTTTGTAACGATACGAGTCCCTGGGCCGATACTTTTGTGAAGGTCTGTGTAAAACTGCATCGAGGATAAGGATCAAATTAGTCCTCCTCGCGTTGTATTTACCTGCGCAAGGGACTAATTAGTGCAGTTAGAAGAGATTCTTGCTTGTTACGCCACTAACAAGAAGGACTGTTTTTCAACATAATTGAATCAGGAAACCTTTGTTGACCTCTTAGTCCCATTTAAACACATCCTTTTTTTGAAACTCACTTTTCCTTTGGCTTCTAGAACTCCTGGTTAACCTGGTAACGTCTCAAATGTACTTTGACAGCTTTTCTTCCTAGTTTACAGGCTCCTTAAGTGAAAATGTAGACACTTCCCAGGCTTCTCCACACTCTGCCAAAAGCACCTTATCCGCCTCCTTCGTGCCTTGAAACCTCGCTGCCGAGCCCCCCACCTGCACCTCCCCCCGGTGTCCAGTCAGGCGCTGCCCAGGGCAGTAACCACTGGTGAGTGCCTGGAACGACACGGGCTGGTCCACACTGAGCGGTGCCCAAAGTGTAAAGTACACACTGGATTTTGAAGACTTCGTACAGAAAAGAGAGAGAGAATGTAAAACATCTCAGTCATTTAATAAATATCAATTCCACATTGAAATATTATTTTGGACATATTGCAATAAAAGATGTTATTAAAATTAATTTTACCTGTTTCTTTTTATCTTTCTTTTAAACAGTGGCTATTAGAAAATTTAACATATGTGGCTCATGTTGTATTTCTATCAGACAGCATTGCTCTAGACCTAAAATTGAAATGGACCGTTCAAATAGAACGCATTTGAACCTGAACTCAGTATATTCCGGGCCCTCAAACCTGTTCCTTCGCGCTCACTAGGGAATAAGTATCCGCAGGCACGAGTCACTTACAGCTGCTGTCAAGGACCTTGCAAGGCAAAGCGTGCGCCCTGGAGTGAATTACCTCCAAACAGGCAGAGGGGTCTGGTTTTTGTCGGAGCCCGTCCCCGTGGGGGCACTGGCCGCTGCGGCAGGGCTTTGACTAGAAACGGGTGGGAACCATCGGGAACAAAAGCAGCCAGGAATTTGCCAAGATCCTGCGGCACTCAGCAACGTCCTCAGCCCCTACACACCGTGCCCAACATTCCCTGCAGGCAGCGTCACCAGCCTAAAGGTGGCCTGACAGGCAAAGGATGAAGACGACAGAGCCCGAGGAGGCAGGTAAGGCGAGAAGGGCGCCTGGACGCAGCCCAGCCCTGATGGCTGGTGCATCTTCCCCTTCATCCAGCTGCCGCCTGGAGGCCTGGCGGACTCGCCCCCTTCCCTTACTCCGCATTCCCAGACAACTGTCATTAATTCTACTTAACGAAAACCAGAGGAGGAAGACACAGGTCCTGGCTCTGCTCCTCCTGCCCACGGCTCAGGCCGAGAGGGGGACGGGGGGGAGGGGCTGGGGGGAGATCCCACCCCCACGTCTCCACGTTGCACATTTGTGCAGATACCCCCACCCCCACCCCGTAAGGCCTGCCTCTATACCGTGACATAGGAACCACTGCCCCCACCCCCCCAAGGGTCCTGCCCTGCACAGCCAGCCTCAAGTAGAAAGGAACAGGCGCTCAGGAATGCACACAATCACGCGAGGCAGGGGCCCCGAGATTCCTAAACGAGATCCAGGGAAGAGTCTGCAGCACAACAAGCCTTCTCGCCTTCCCCTTCTCTTTCCTGCCCCTTCACCCTAACTGTCTCGTTGCCTCCTTTTTCTAATACATACGAGCCGTGTGGGTGGGTGAGCACAGATTGCCCACAGTGCACGGCAGCATACAATTCCCAGGCGACTGCAGAGCAATTCATCAGGAGGCATCCCGGGAGTTACGTGTACACCTGGCACACACATCAGCTGAACCACGGCATGTACACTTTATTACATTTTAGAGAAATAAAACTTTTGCGTGGTCTAGAAACCCTCTTCCTAAACCAAAGGGCAATTTTCTAGGCATATGTTGTACGTCAGACACTTTACTAGGCTATTTAATTTTTATGGCCTTATGTTTTTTTCAAGACTGTATCCTGTAAGGCATGTTAGACAGTACAGGTCCTTTTTCAATCACAGAATATACAATTTCAAGTTGGAAATGTCTTCTTTTTGGAAGTGTGAACATAAGCTTATAGAAGTGACAGCATTTTTTTTTTTATCATTTGTTAGCAACATGAAGTTAACATTCCAATATATTTTTCATAATTTACTTTTAAAAACTGGTGCTTAGTTTAAAAGGTACTTTTCATGCCAGCTTTTTGCTTGAAGAAACTAATTTGGCCTAACTTATCCCATGAAAACAGATTTATAATGGAAAGGTTGACACATTTAAATGTAAATTAGGTTAGTTTCAGAAAAATTAACATTCTATTCCTCAACTATAATAGTTTGAAAGATAAATTAAAACAGTCACCCCAAAATAATATTGGTATCTTAAGTTTCTTCCTCCTCCTAAGATGTTTCATATTTGGCACATGTAGATTTGACTTGATAAGATTAGCTGGGGATTTTATTAACTCTTGTTGAAAAGATAAAGCCTACTTTGGGCATGCATTTCAAAAGCACAAACACATTTGGTTACCATAGGCACCTAAATGAGGGAATAAACAGCAAAATTACATTGCACAAAGAAAGTCAGAGAAAAGGAAATGTTTTAAATCCATTCTTCCTAACACATGTAAGTTGCTCACGTACTGTAAGCATTTTTAATATTTATTGGCATTCAAATATTCAGTCCAGAAGCTCTGGTTGGTTTCCAATGAGCAGATATGCTAAAGGGTACGTGCAGACACTGCTAGCCATATACAGGTTAAAGGCAAAGAAAGCCCGATGCATGATTTTTTAAAAAATTGTGAATAAAGATTCGGTCCTTTATTATTATCATTAGAACTCTCAATTCTTAGCCTAGTCCTGCTGAAAACCAGATCCTTTGCTATTTCGTTGGTGCCTATGGATGTGCCTCTCATGTACTATTTCAGTGCTAAATAAATACATTAGATTAATTGTTCATGTGCTGTATCTTTGCTATAATCAGATTCAAAGTATGGAATAATTACTTATTTCACTAAGAGCATTTGACGTCCTTTGATTTAGAAAAATTCTATCGCCACGCACCTTTTCTGCAGCACAACACGACGCCAGGCTCACCTGCAGCCAAGACCCAGCAGGGAGGCAGTGCGTGGGTCTGAGTACCGCCTGCAGTCAAACCGTCATAGTACCCCAGTTCCTCCGGGCCCACATTTACCCAGCTTGGACGAGATCACCAGCCGCCCCACCGTACCTTCACGGCTCCGTTCTCGTGCATGGTGATGCAGTTATCCGCATCTTCTGAGAGCTGGTACAGGGCCTGAGCTGTCGCACGGTGCACGTTGGTATCGGTTGATTTCAGGTAACGCACTAAGGGAGCCACTGCTTTGTGCTCTCCGAAGGCCACTTTATTTCTGCCCCACATACAGCATCGCGAAATAGCTTCTGCCAGATGGCGCCTCAGTTTATCGTTATTCTACACAAAGGAAAACGAATTGGAGGACAGGCGTTTTAATGATCCCGCGAGATCAGCTTTATGTGCCAGATTTTTATGACCCATTAAGAAGCCAGTGAGTCAAGAAGGAAGGGCTAGCTGGCCGCTGAGGCGGTGTCTTAGAAGGGAACTGGTGTCATGGGGCACCGCCAACGGACCCGGGGTTAATCCTAAGCGTCCTCGTTTTATGAACCCAGTGTAATTAGGTCACTCAAAGTTGATCTCGTGTCTGACATCAGTCATTTGCTCAAGACTCAATTTCCCGGTGAGTCAATCCACTCAGAACACAAAATTACAGATCAGCAAATTGTTCTGTAATAAAAATATTTAAAGAATGTTGGATATTCTTAAGGGAATCTTTCACGTAACTGGGATAATTGGATTAACTCTACCTCTTCATCCTAGGGAATCTTCTATATCAATGATACACCTTGGTTCCCAAGGTGGAGAGGACAGTGCAACAGACATAATTTCAGGTTCTAGGTCTTCCATTTTGCTTTCTGTATTAGTTGCATAGATGGTACCCTTCTATTTGTAAATACCCTGTAGAGGTATAATATCACTGAATAGGGTATAGTTTTCTGTACATTAATAACATCGTTCTCTTGATTCAGGCAATGACTTGAGATCCTTAACTGAATCAGGCAGATACTCTTGGGAACTCAGGTTTAGATTGGCCCTAAAAACATCTTCTAGTCCAAGCATCCTTCCAATGTTTGAATATCTTCTCTCTGTAGACATTTCTTCTCTATTCTGCCCAGTGGTATTCCAAGGAATGAGCAAATACTTCCAGTCATGGTGAAGTCACTGCCTCTCCAGGTTGCTTATTCTATCTGGCATCACTTTAGAATAAACAATATAGTGGTTGCCAAAGACTTCAAGCTCAAGAATGCCACCGATCCAAGCTTGCTAAGTCGGGGGAGACACATTTAAGGTATAATGTTTGGCTTAACAGCTAGCTATCTAAGGATAATAATGATGATGGTGGTGGCAAAGATGATAGTTACCTAATGGCACTTATATTTACCTGTGGCAAATGAAAAAAATAGCCTCTATTTTACAAGGCTCTTGCCTATTAACGTCTTACAGTTTATAATACATTTTTACATATATCAGTCTCAGAGAGATTAAATGAGCTGACCAACATCGCATCCCTCCTAAGTGATGGGCATCTAACCTGAATCCAGTCTCCTGGCTTTAAGCTTATTGTTTTTGCCACTAGACCATGATACCTTCTGACACTAAGCAATAAAAAAAGGGGGGGGGGGAGTGCTACTTACTGTATTTGCTAGTTTGGACAATAAAGGGACAACGCCATGATCGGTAATGACAGCTAAATTTTCTTGATCTTTTGCTATATTGGTAATAGCAGCACATACACTCGCCAAAACTTCCTTGTTGTCTGATTTCAGCAAATTGACAACAAGTTCTAAACCACCAACAAAGGATCGAACCATTTCTCCAGCCTCCTAGATAAAAATCAAAATGAAAAAAATGGTATTAAATATCTTATAGTTACGCTTTTTTTTATAACAAAAAAGAAACAAAGCAGTGATATGGCTGTGAGGTACACCTTTGCCATGAAAGACAAATTCAATTTATTTCTATATTATATATAATTTCTATATATGTATATCTAAGGTATATATATGTTGTATATACATTCATACACATGCAAAATTCAATTTCAACAAATATTTACTGAACCACCATCACGTGCAAGTCTCTGCACTGGCTCCTGGGGACTGAATGGCAGTGAACACGATCATCCTGCTCTGCCATCAGCCCGCTTAGTCTAGAGGGGAAGAAAGGCATTCGGCAGTATTACAAGCGGCATGACTAGCACTAGGTGGGAAGAGGTATAGATACTACAAGCACATGCAACAAGGGACTCTCCGCCAGTGGAGCTGCTATGGCTGCCTCCCCACGAGGATGTTCGTAAGCCAAGGTCTAAGGGAGGGGTAATTATCCAGTGGGCGGGGATTTGGGGGAGAGGAATCACCATGCAGCACAGGTCTCAGAGTGAGAGAGGAAGTGACTTCTTTTTAGTGCAGAACAGTTAGAGCACAGAGCAGGAAAGGCTCAGCTGGTGAAAGCTCTGTTAAGCCATCACGAGGAGGTTCATGCGAAGAGCGTCTGAAAGCCACTGAAGAGGCTAAGTGGGTTTGTGTGTAGTTTTCCCAATTTTGTGTGGGTGCAGGGTTGGGGCTGTGGCAAAGAATGGGCTTGGGAACTCGGAGGCCGTTTCACGAGCTCAGGTAAGAGGTGGGGATAACTTGTGAGGACTTCGGGACCTGACTGGGGAAGGTGAGGATGACGGATGGAAGGATGGGTCCCATGCTTCTGGCCCTCCCGAGTGCAGAGCGCCTGTGGGGCTCCAAATGGACCAGTGAGACACTCACTAACAGACTGGAGGGGTTTTCCAAATCCCCTATTGGCTTCGTTTCCTTCACAGGAATGCCTAAATGCATGACATGCGAGTATTTCCCAAGTCGGGTCCAACCCCATTCTCTTGTCTCATTTGCCAGTATAAACTGTACTTTAACCACACAGAATTATCGTTGTTCTCTAAAGCGCCATGTTCTTTCGCATCTTTGAATGTGCTATTTTCTTTACCTTCCAAAGTCCCGCAAGCCCTGACTCAGCCTTGCTGACTCCAGCACACCTTTTAATAAGTTTAAATCACATCTGCCCGATGAAGTTTCCCCCACGCCCCTTCTCAGCACGGGTCACTCCCTTCCCCTCTGCCCTCTTGTAGAGGATGGTTTTCTCCAGAAGCCATTTCCCCATTCTCTCCTGCTGGCCAAGTCCTGATTTTGTTTGGGTATCTACCTCTCATACACAAGACTCAGGATAGAGTATCTCTATGCTAATTCCTGATTGATCTAAGCCCATAATGGAAGTCTCATGCCCCTTGCCAATTATTTGGTTAGGGGTGGGCCAGCTATGGCCCTGCTATGGCCAATGAGGTCTGAGAGGATGTTTCCTGGGAATTTTCTGGGAACCACTTACTATTTGTAAGATGGAATTATCACAAGTGTCACTGAGAACGGCAGAACAGAAAGAGGAAAAGAGCCTGGGTCCTCGACGACACTGCTGAGCTGCTGAATCTGCTACCTAAAATCTGGTCTGGCAACTTGCAGCCTTTTGTTCATTGCATTAGAATTATTTGCTTGTACGTCCTCCTCCCATTAATTTGTGAACTCTTCAATAATAAAGCCAACTGGTCTTGCTCTTCTTTGATTCTCTCTTAGGACATAAGACTCCTGCCTTTAACCCAGTGGACAACCAATAAATGTTTGTAGAATTATAAAAATAAGATGAGAAGAGTAAAGGAGACTGTCATCACCATAAACACTTGAAAGCAAAGATTAGTAGCTATGGAGGATGGAGCATAAATTGATGAGATCATTTCAAGCAGCCAAATACCAATTCTGTCTTGCTACTCCAGAGTCAATCTCAAGTGCCTGATAGCTTCCGGAACCTCCAGAAACTTTATCAGTAGAGACAGTGAGCCCAGCACTGGGGCCATACTGGGAAAAATAACTGAAGTGAGCACATCTGCCTCTGATCCAAGAACTTCCTAAGGTAACTAGTATGAGGGAGAGGGAGCCAAAGTCTTAGTGAGATCATGGGCACCGCTCACCAAGGGCTTGTAATATTTACAATCCTTAGGACAATGAAATCTTAACACGAAAGCCCCATGTGCCCTCTGGAATTTGCTTATATGTTTTGAAGGCAAGATTCCTTCCTTCCTTCCTTCCTTCCTTCCTTCCTTCCTTCCTTCCTTCCTTCCTTCCTTCCTTCCTTCCTTCCTCCCTCCCTCCCTCCCTCCCTCCCTCCCTCCCTTCCTCCCTCCCTCCCTTTCTTTCTTTTTTCTTTTTAGGTTTAAAGATTTCAAACATATGACGTCTTGCCTCGCACAATTTCTATGGAAAGGGAGACAGGACACTTTGAGGATGGAAAAAGTAATTGCTCTGCCAGAACTGTCTTTCACTAATGTTATATGACTGGGCAAATTCACTACATTTTCCACCTTCTCACATATCTTAAAAACTAGTCTTTGCCAATTTCACCGCGGGTACAATACCAGTTATGCACAATTCGAATTTTTGTCTGTAGTGGGAATATCCTTAATAATAATAATGACAGCCCAATTTTTTACAGTTTACAAAGGATTTTGACGTGCATTGCGGCCTCTGGTCCTCACGTTTCCCCTAAGAAGGCATGACATCCTGTCGTATTGCCACCGAGGCCGCAGAGCTTAAGTGATTTGCTTAAGGTTCACAGATAGTGACAAAACCAAAAACTACCCTTGGATTTCCTGATTTCCCTTTTAATACATTTCACTCTATCCTCTGTCCTTCAACTTGGAAGCATCAAGAATTGTATTGTCATATTAAGCTTAGCTTACAGACAATCAGAAGGTTCTTCACAGTCTAGGGCGCTTAATAGTTCCAAAGAATTCAAATTATTTTGCTAACGGCATTTCCTAAGACAAACAAAAATAGTCATGGAGAGAGAGAGACTGCGAAACACCTTCATACTGCTGTTAAAGCAGAGTTGGAATGGCTGGATGAATTGGAAAAGCTGCTACGTTCAAATTAAGCCAAACTGAGTCAAATATACAAAGAAGATGAAAAACATAAAAGAGTGACAATTCGGTTAAAATTCATTGAGTAGGAAAATGTTCAGACATTTACAGATTAATGAAAAAACAGAAAACTGGATGTTTCGTCGTAGAGCAATTAAGCTAATGGGCATGAAATTCCTTCTCTTGCCTCTGGTGAAAGGAACTGGCAGTGTCCTGAAGAGGTGAGACAGACACAATGCATCTCCAAGCACGTACGAGGCAAGCAGACCGTGACGCAGGACAAAACTTTTTTAACTAGGAGGGCTACAAAAACACCACTTTGTGCCATACAGAGACCACATGATCATAATACAGTATTTGAAGGTTTAAAAACAGCTCATTCTGTGTAAAAAAATTTAAAAATGTTACCTTCACAGTAACAGCGAGTCAGAGAAGCCAAAACGGAACAGGCAAATCTTGCCCTCAAAGTAGATTCAGTAAATTAAACGCTTTTACAATTCTAACTACAACCTATATGTACTCAAGGAGAACGGACAGCTTGTTTGTGGGATTCGATCGTAAGACCCTTGCTCTGTTCCCAGTAGTTAACAAGTTCTACAGCTTGAAAAAAATTTACTGAGCCTTTAAAATTACCCTCCACTCTCACGTGCTGGTTTTCAAACTCAAAATTAGAATATCAGTTATTACACCCTTTTCCTTCTGAATGGAAAGAAATATAAATTCGTTTCAGGTAAAAGAAATGATACAGTCTTCAGAGTCCAGATTTACATAGCATAAAATGCAATACATTTTGAGGGTCACTTCATCCAATTAAATCATCAGAAAAATGAAGGAAATAAATTGAATGCTTCTGATTTTTTTCTGCTTCCCTGGTCTGACTGAAAATAATCTTCTTAACTATTACAGATAACTGATTTTTTTTCCATTTCACTATGACCTGTGCAGATTCTGCTTTAGATGCAATAGTCTGTTAATGAGATTTATGCTACGCGGCTCCGCTGTGCATCTAGGGGCTTAGAGACTTAATTAAATTACATTCCTAGCCAATGATGCATTTGTAAGAACTTCATAAGAAGTGCAAGGTACTAAACAAATGTAAGTCATAGTATCAGAAAACTTCTATCACTTATAAATCTATGTGTGTGTTTACATATACATATATTAATTTTTCCCCTTCTACTCAGTAACCAACAGATTCATTAAGATGTGTAAAGCAATTTCTGTTAAGATTCAGTCAGATGCTTCTGAAGAGCTGAGTTAAACGAATCAGGCTAAAAACAAAACTTGAAACCATAACCTTGACAGAAAAAGAAATTAACTACATGAAATATTATACTCCAAAAACAGGGAATCTCCAGCTCATGAAGAGATTGTTTTCCAATCTTTTCTGTCGTCGTGTCTGTTTGAAACACATGTTTCCATTAAAATGGGGTTAGCTTCCCGGTTTGGCAGATACGAGTCTAGTTAACTCATAATGAACCTGAATTCTAACATCATATACCTGTAACTAACCCTCTTCTCCGTGAATGCTCTTCTAATGTTTGGAGCCAACTGTCTGGTACCTTGAACCAATTTTCACATAAAATGGTTTTCATAGGTCTCCTCTCTCTTTAACAGTTTCTCTTAAATGCACCCAGAGTTTAACATGGAATTGCACATGTGGCCTGACTAGAGCAGAGAGCAGCAGGACACTTACCTTCCATGACCTAGAAACTGCACTTCGCTAGTGTGTCATGTTACACTATTTGTTCACATTAAGTTTTGAACCCAGCCCCTATATCTTTTTCGAGTGAATTATTCTACATCTAGGATTCATCTCTCCTACTCTAATGAGATTTCTAGCTCAACTTTAGTGCATTAACTGGGTTGAAAGTTTTCATATAAAAGCAATAAACTCTTAGACAAGGTAAAATTTATCCACTTGTATGTAATACTTAGAGAAACCTAATGCACTATCTGGACATTTGGAAATAAATAACTTGTCGAAGCATTCTTATACTTAAAAAGTTGATTCCTTAGGGATGCAGAAAACATGTTAAGTAAACTAAATTAATTAATTCATTTAAAATAAATAAAATATACGTTAAGTAAACATTAAGACAGTGGTTCTCAAATCTCATTGCACATTAGAATCACCTGGGAGCTTTAAAAACTCCCTAGACCCAGGTTGCACCCCATTCCAATTAAATAAGAGTGTCTGGGGGTAGGAGGCTGCATCTGTGACTTTTATAGATCTCTAAGTGATTCCAAAGAAAACCAAAGTTTGGAAACTGATGGGTTAAAAGTTTAGGCCTATAGTAAGAACAGCTGGGGCCACATCCAGGTTCCACGGGAGTTATGTGGCTTTGGGTAAGTTGCTTCCCTTCTTAAAGGCTAAATTTCCTTATCTTTAAAGTGGGACTAATCATAGTATTTCTCTCTTAAGGGTTGTTAAAAAGATAAATAAAAAGCACAAAACAAAGTGTCTGGCTCGTGCTAAGAGGCCAAAAATTGTTAGCTGCTATTATTATTATATTAGAATTCTTTTGAAAATTAATAATGTTTTTCTTATCTGACAACATAAAGGCTTACTTATAAAACATATTAGGTTTTCCTTTAAAAATAAAGTCTTCATTATTTCTCCACACACAAAAAACAAAGTTATTTTATAGTTCATTAAAAAGCTAAGGTTGTCAAAATTTAATCTGTTCAAATAGCCTATAATTTAAAATGCACTGAATATATCTCTCTATATAAGCTGACTATGATTTTTAAAAGTCATCTTTATATTACTTCTTTAATGGAAGAATATATTTTCCTTATCCATTGGCAAATCCATGGACTGATTGATTACAAACTACTAAAAACTTTTCAATAAAATTATGTTAATTTTGTGACCTAACTAATGTGTTAAATAAAAAGAAAATTATTTATGTAGAAAGCTAAAGCTTTCCTTCAGTTATCATGGTAAGGACTCCCAGTGTAGAGAATTTACTCAATGTGTTTATATTTAACCCCAGAGTAACTGACTTGTTGAATGAGTAGATGAGTGAAGGAAGGTTTTCATAGCTTGAATTCTTATCATTGTCTAATATGCTTTAATATTTAAAGCATGAAAACATTTTCTCAAAATATAAGCTATCATTAAAAAATGCTTTTTCATTCACAGTTTATAAATGAAAATATCAACCTAATGAATAACCACTTGAAATTTATTTGATTTCACATATAATTCACCCTTGGTTTTTTCTTCAATAAACATAACTCAGGCAGCAAAGAAGCATTTTCTACTTATTTTTATACTGCTTTAAAAAAAAACACCTCCTTGCCTGACATTAGATAACAAATCTGCTATGTTTATTTTTATCATTAAAACTACTTTTTAAAATTTATTTATTCATTTGACAAATTAGGTGCCTCAGTAATGTAATCTACTATATGTTTTGTGCTGTGCGGATTCAAAAACACTTATCTAGACAAGTGGTCCTCAGCCCTGGTTTCATTGATCTAGATAATCATGAAATTGTGTAGCTGCTGCTTCCAAAATCGTAGCATCAGTGGCAAACTGATTAACTCAAGTGTCCACATTTACTTAGAAAATAAATACAGGAGAAGCACTTCTGGAAAACTGGAGTAAGTACCTCCAAAAGTCTATCCTCCATAAAAGCAGTAAGAAACACTGACAAACACTGGGAAAATCAACTTTTTCAGAACTCTGGAAGTTAGCCAAAGGCTTGCAGAAACTCCAGGAATATTTGTGTTTTTTTTTTTTTTAAAAAGGAGGTCGACTCACAGAGAGAACAAGTTTTATGAGTTTTAGCTTTCCCTATTCCCATACTTCTCTCCCAAGCTCTGTGGTAGCCTTGAAACCAGGAGCCTTACAACCACCATAGTGGTGAATGCCAGCAGCCTAGGCACCACAGGAGGGGCATGATGAGATGGAGCTCAAAACCCCAGTACCACGAGAATTGTCATTGTTTGAACTGTATGGCAGCACCCAGGAAAAAAACCCACTCACAAGGCTTGTCTTTATTTGACCCAATCCAGCTCATTCAGTGAGAAAAGGCCTATCCCCAGGGTTTCTGTCAAATACAGTAAGGCAACATTGGCCTGTTTCCATTTGACCAACATGGCAACATAAGGTGCTCCAGGGTGCCATTCTACCACAGAATCTTTAACAACTAGGAAAAACTGACCCAGCTGTCTTTAGAACTCTGGAAAACAGTTAAAGGGTTGCAGAAACTGGGCGAGTGCCAAATCAAGAAAATGCAGCTTTAAAAAACAGTAGAAGAAGCTCGTGGTGGTCTTGCTGGCCCCTCCACAACATGGTGAGGAGCCAGTCTGTGCTCCCACTGTGGGTCCCAGGATCTATTCCAGATGGAAAAGGGTAATACCTATTAGCATACTGGGGTGCCTGTATGTCAGAGCAAAGTGGCAGCATGAAAGACTAAGCAAGAAAACCCATCTCTGGCTCACCTTTCAAGAACCTTCTCTGCAGGCAGAAGCAGCTTGCAGACACCTAACGCTGTGTAAAAAAACAATCAAGTCAAAGCAGCCTGGGGCAATGGATTACCTTCAAGTTATACAATAGAATACCCTGGAGGGGGATGTCTGTTTCATACGGAGAAGAAGGGGCATTTGAATTCCTGTAAACAGGGGAATTCCTCAGGTCATGAGTAAACACACACACAGGAAAAGACACAGGCTCAGAGAAGCCTGAGAAGATATTGCACTTCACATTGGCCTTGAATTGAACTTCTTGATAGGAGGGTTAAACTCTGAAGGAGAGTACCAGCAAATGCAGAGCCAATTTGCAAAGACTGTGACAGGTGGTTTTTGCTTGTGTTTGTTTGTTTTTGTTAGCTCATGGTATGCAAAGAAATCTTTGTCAAATTACTGGATAGAAATTTAAGGAACAGACAGCTCAGGGATTAGATCCCAGGGTTAACTATTTAAATATTAAAATGTAAAGTGTGAAACAAAAGGTTACAAGACAAAGAAACAGGAAATGATGGCCCCTCCAAAGAATCAAGATAAAAATCCAGAAGCCATCAGCATGGAAGGCCAGGCTTTGAACATACTGCACGAAGACTTTTAAAAAGTTGATCCTAAATATGCTCATGGAGATAAAGGAAAACACAGAGAAAGAATTAAAGGACATCAGGAAAACAATGAATGAACAATATGAGAAATTCAAAAGTACACAGAAATTTTTAAAAGGAACCAAACAGAAATACTGGCATTGAAAACCACAATAACAGAAATGAAAAATTCCATGGAGGGTTTCACAGCAGATTGAAGCTGCCAGAAGGAAAATCAGTTCATTCAAAGAAAACACAATTGAAATAATTCAGGCTGAGGACATAAAGAAAAAAAGAACGAAAATGTGAAAAGAACCTAAAAGACCTATGGCATACCATCAAGTGTACCAATATATGATTATGGGAGTCCCCAAAGGAGAAGAAAGAAAAAGGGGCAGAAGGAATATTCAAAGAAATAATAGCAGAAAAGTCCCCAAATTTAATGAAAGTTGTGAATACGTGCATTCAAGAATCCCAATGAAACTAAAACAGAATAAACTCAAAGAGAAACACACCCAGATACATATGAGTTAAACTCATGCCAAGGATAAGGAAAGAGTTTTGAAAGCTGCAACAGAAAAGCAACTTGTTATGTACAAAGGCATCCCAATTAGATTAAGTGCTGATCACTCATCAGAAACCATGGATGCAAGAGGGTTGTAGGATAAAATATTTAAAGTGCTAAAAGAAAACAATTGCCAACTTGGATTTGAAACTTTCAAATATGAGGGAGAGATTAAGACTTCCCATATAAACAAAGCTGAGGGAGTTCATCACCACTTGACCTGCCCTAGAAGCAATGCTAAAAAGAGTTCTTCAGACTGAAAGGAAAGGACACAAGACAGTAGATTGAAGTGGCATAAAGAAATAAAGACCTCCAGTAAAGATAACTATGTGGGTAATTATAAATGCCTGTACTACTGTATTGTATCTTCTGGGTTTTTTTTTGCATCTTACAGGTTTTAAAATGCAAATGCGCTAAAAGTAATGATATAGGTATGGTTTTGGACGTACAGTATATAAAGATACAATTTATAGCAAGTACAACAAAAAGGTGGGGGACAGAAGGGTATAGGAACAGCATATATGCATGCTGTTGAAGTTAAGTTGAAATCAAATCAAACATGAATGTTATAGATGTAGATTGTTAAATTTAAGCTCCATGGTAACCACTAAGAAAATATCTGAACAATTTATACATAAATAAATGAGAAGGAGTCAATATGGTACAAAATGAAAAATCAAACAAATATAAAAGTAAGCATTATGGCAGAAGAAAGACCTACATTAAGAGTAGTTACTTCAACTGTAAATAGACACTTTAATCAAAAGACAGAAATTGGCAGAATGGATAAAAAAGCATGACCCAACTATATTCTTTTTACAAGACACACTTTCAATCAAAAGATACAAGTATATTGAAGGTGAAAGGATGAAAAAAATATGCCATATGAATAATAACCGAAAGAGCGCTGGAGTAGCTATACTAACATAATAAAATAGACTTCAAGTAAAAAACTGTTATGACAGACAAAGAAGGTTATTATATATTGATAAAGGGAACACTTTAACAAGAAGACATATTGTTATAAATATTTATGGACCTAAAGGCAAAACTCCAAAATAAATGAAGCCATCTTGACATATTTGAAGGGAGAAATAGATGGTTTTCCATTAATAGTAGGAGACTTTAATATACCACTTTCATTAAAGGATAGAACATCATTGTCAGCCAGAATCAATAAGGAAATAGAAGACCTGAGTGATACCATAAACCAACAGACCTAATAAACATATTGAACACTTCATGCAGCAACCATAGAATTCATATTTTTCTCAAGTGTACATGGATCATTCTCCAGGACAGATCATATGTTAGGTCACAGAAAAAGAAGTCTCAATAAATTTAAAAATATTGAAATCATACAATGTATCTCTCTGACCACAAAGAAATGAAGCATGAAATCAATAACAGGAAATTATACAACATATTCTTAAACAACAAATAGGCTAATGAAGAAATAACAAAGGAAAGTGGGATATATCTAGAGTCAAATGAAAATTAAAACACAACTTACCAAAACTTAGGGGATGCAGGAAAGGCAGTGCTGAGAGGCAAATTTATAGCTCTAAATGCTTACATTAAAAAAGAAGAAGCCCATTTCACACTCATTAGAATGGCTACTATTAAAAAACCCAAATATAAGTGTTGGAGAGGATGCAGAGAAATAAGAATACTCATTTACTGCTAGTGGCAATGTAAAATGGTGCAGTTGCTGTGGAAGACGGCTTGGTGGTTCCTCAGCTAAGTTTAGAACCATCATATATCCCAGCAATCCCATTACTAAGTATATACCCCAAAGAACTGAAAGCAAGGGTTGTACAGATATTTGCACACTGATGTTCATGGTGGCATTATTCACAACTTTCAAAAGATGGAAGCAAACCAAGTGTCCATCAAATGAAGAATGGATAGATAAAATGTGGTATATACAAGCAATGGACTATCATTAAGCCATAAAAAGGAATGAAGTCCTGATAACATGCAAAAACTTGGAGGAACCTTGAAGACATCATGTTGAGGGAAATAAGCCAGACACAAAAGGATAAATATATGATCTCACTGATTTGAAACAATTAGAATAAGCAAACTCATAGAGTCAGAAACTGGAATATAGGTTACCAGGGGATGGGGTGGAGATAGGGAATGGGAAGTTAAGCTTAAAATGTACAAGGTTCTTATTTGGCATGATGGAAATGTTTTGGTAATGGATGGTGGTGATGGTAGCACAACATTGTGAATGCAGTTAACAGCACTGAAATATATATTTGAATATGATTAATAGGGGGAAATGTTAGACTATATATATACATATATGTTAACAGAACAATTTTTTAAAATAGCCATGGAATTACACTATACAAACAGTGAACCCTAAGTTAAAGCACGGACTTTAATTAATAGTACAGTTATTAAAAATGTGCTATCATCAATTGTAACAAATGTTCCACACCAATGCAAGGTGTTGGTTGTGGGGTGGTGTATGGGAATCCTATATTTTATACACAATTGTTCTGTAAAGCTACAACTTCTCCAATAAAGGAAAAAAAAGGTATGAAAGGGGTCCCTTACCTCATGCCATATATAAAAATTAACTAAAAATAGATCAAAGACCTAAATATAAGAGCGAGAACTATCAAACTCTTAGAAGAAAATGTAGAGAAGTATCATCAGGACCTGGTGTTAGGCAATGGTTTCTTAAACTTTACACTCAAAGTACAAGCAACTAAAGAAAAAATGGATAAATGGGATTTCATGAAAATTAAAATATTTTGTGCAACAAAGGACTTTATCATGAAAGTAAAAAGACAATCTACACAATGGGAGAAAATATTTGGATAACATGATAAGGGTTTAATATACAGAATATATAATGACAAGAGGGTCAATACATCCAGAAGGATTAATAATTACAAATATATATACATCTAACAATAGAGCTCAAAATACATGAAGCAAGAACTGAAAGAATTGAAGACAGAAATATACAATTCAACAATAATAGGGGGCAGATGTGGCTCAAGTGGTTGGGCATCTGTCTCCCATATGGAGGGACCTGGATTCGATCCCTGGGACCTCCCGGTAAAATAAAGAAAAATATCGAAGGTGCATAGGCCACCAGGCCCTGTGTGCGGGCATGCCAGGCCTCGCTGAGCCATGCAGCAAGATGACTGTCTCTCACAGGAGACACAAGGGAGACCCAAAACAAGACGGGCTGAAAAAACAGGAGCTGAGGTGGCACAGGTGGCAGGATACCTCTCTCCCACATCGGAGGTCCCCAGGATCAAATCACGGTGAAGAAAGGAGGAGAAGGATGAGAGGAGAGGGCAAGAAACAGACACAGAGGATTGCCCAGTGAATGGACACAAAACAGCAAATGGGGGTGGGTGGGTGGGTTAAAATGGATAAAGTAAAAAAATAAATCTTAAAAAAAAATGATAGTAGTGGGATACTTCAATATTCCACTTTCAAGGATGTATAGAACTAGACTAAAGATCAAAAAGAAAATGGAAGACTTGAAACCAACTAAGTCTAACAAACATCCAAAAAATTCTCTACCCAACAACAGCAGAATACATACTCTTCTCAAGTTCACATGCAGCATTCTCCAGGATAGATCTTTAAAAGGGTTTAAATCATACAAACTATGATCTCCAAATACAATTGAATTAAATTAGAAATTGGTTAAGAAAATGAAGTTGGGAAAATTATTACATAGGTGGAAATGAACAACACAGTCCTAAATAATCAACAAGTCAAAGAAGTGATATTTAAAATACTTTGAAATGAATGAATATGAACACACAGCATACCAAAACCTATGGCATGAACTTAAAACAAAGCTTACCGGGAAATTTATAACCATAAATGCTTTTATTGCAAAAGAAAGATCTCAAATCAATAACCTAACCCTCCCACCTTAAAAAATAGAAAAAGAGCAACTTAAGCTCAAAGCTAGAAGAAGGAAGTAAACAGTAAAGATAAGAGTGGAAATAATTGAAAAAGAGTAGACGAGCAATAGAGAAAAATCAACAAAACCAAATGCTGGTTCTTTGAAAAGATCAACAAAATTGAGAAATCTTTAACCAGACTGATCAAGAAAAAGGAAGACTCTTACTAAAATCGGGAACGAAAGAGGAACATCACTACTGACCATATAGAAATAAAAATCACCATTAAGGAATATTATGAAGAGTTGTATGCTGACAAATTAGACAACCTAGGTAAAAGAGATAATTTCCTAGGAAAGCACTATTGAAACTGGCTCAAGAAGAAAATTTAAAAACCTGAATAGTCCTGTAAAAGGTAAAGAGATTTAATAAGTAATCAAAAATCTTCACATAAAGAAAATCCCAGGGCCAGATGTCCTTACTGGTGAATTAAACCAAACATTTAAAGAAATAATACCAATCCTACACAAACTCTTCCTTATTCATTCTGTGAGGTAAGTACAGGGACAAACCAAAACAGGGACAAAGATATAATGAAAAAATTACAAATAACATTCATGAATATAGGTGCAAAAAATCCTCAACCAATGCCATTAAACCGAATGTAGCAGCAGCAACAACAAAAAGGATTATACACCATGAGCAAGTAAGATTTATCCCAGGAATGCAAGGTTGGTTTAACTGAAAAAAAAAAAATCAATCAATGTAATACACCAGATTTATAAAATAAAAGACCAGAACCACATGTTCATCTTATTAGATCAGGAAAAAAAATGACAACATCCAAGATGGTTTCATGGTAAAACATCCTACTTAATAGTGGAAGACTGAATACTTTCCCCCTAAATTAGTAATAAGACAAGAATGCCAACTTTCACCACTTCTATTAAAAATTGAACAGGAGAATCAAGGGTATTTAGGCAAGAAAAACAAGAGATCCATATAGGAAAGGGATAAGTAAAATTATTTCCATTCATAGATGACATGATCATGTATATTAAAAAATCCCAAGAATACACACACATGCAAACCTATTAGAATAAAGAAGTTCAGCAAGGCTGCAGGATAGATATGTACGATCAACATACAAAAAACAATTGTCCAGCTGAAAATGCAATTAAGCAAACAATTTCATTTACAACAGCATGAAAAAGAATAAAATACTTGGGAATACTTAGGAATAAACAAATTTATAAAAAGAATGACTACAAAATATTGTTGAAAGATATTTTGAAAAGACCTAAATGAATGGAAATACAGGGTCATGATCATAAAGTAGAATACTTAATATTGTTAAGATGATAATACTCTCCAACACAATCCCTATTGGAATTCCAGTGGTCTTTTTTGAAGAAATTGACAAGATAATTCTATAATTCATAAGGAAATGCAAGGAACCCAGAATAGTCAAAACAATCTAGAAAAAGAACAAAGTTGAAGGATTCACACTTCTCAATTTCTAAAGTTACTATAAAACTACAGTAATTGAGACAGTGTGGTACTAACATAAGAACAGATACATTGGTCAATGCAATAGAACTGAGAATGTAGAAATAAACCCCTTACATTTATACTCAACTGGTTTTCAACAAAAGAATAGTCTTTCAACAAGTGGTGCTGGGACAGCTAAATATTCCATTGCAACAGAATGAAGCTGGACATCTACTTCACACTATACACAAAATTTAACTCAAAATGGATCATAGACCTAAATATAACAGCTAAAACTTTAAAACTTTTAAAGAAAAAATAAATTTTTGTGATCTTGATTTAACAATGGTTTCTTAGATTTGAAACCAAAAGCATGAGTGGCAAAATAAATAAATAAATTGGACTTCATTAAAATTAAAATCTTTTATGCATCAAAGTGTACTATCAAGCAAGTAAAAAGAGGAGGGAGATGTCAAGGATTACTTCCAGGTGATTTGTTTAAGGAATGGGAAAGAGCAGTTTCTTTAACTGGAATATTAGCATTTGAGGGGGTGGGGGAAAAAGATAAAAATTCCTTTTGGGAGGTTTAAATTATGAGATGCTTATAAAACATCCAAGGAGATCCAAGTTGAGTATTTGAGTTAGCAGCTCATAGAGAAGCCTGAGTAGAGTTGTTGGCAAAGAGGGTAGGTATTTTAAGAATGTCGAAAAAGCTAATTTGCAGAGAGAGAAGGGAATGAGAAGAAAGTCCAGAGCTGATGCCTTAGAGAGGCTGGCATTTCAGGATGAGGCTGGAGAGAAAAGGCTATTGGAGAAGATAGAAAATTAGTGGCCATAGAGATAGGAGAAAGGCAAGGATTATGAGCTGCCATAGAAATCAGGGAAAGAGTTTCACAGAAGAAAAGATATGGAGAGCTACTAAGAATTTTAATGAAATGAGGATTGAGAAATTTCCATTGCATTTAGCAACAGGGAGTACATGGGTGACATTGGCAAGAATGGTTCAGGTAGATCTGTGAGTTTGGAAGCCAGCCTGGAACACAGGGGTGTGGGGGGTGGGGGGTGGTGAGGTTGTTGGGTGGATGAGCAAGCCTGCCAGGGAAGGACACTCCTTGCCTGCAAGAAAACAGCCAAACTTATGATGACCCCGACAAGTCAAATTTAAGTCTGGATAGTCCCCAAACACAAAGGCAACGTTCTCCACCGAGAGATTATCTAAGAATTCTGTTCAGTTAGCAGACTGGAGGCAGGGCTGGAAAATGGAACCGCACAATCTTGCAGTCTCTTAGGCTCAAGGTCTAGCAAACGCCTGGTCTAGTCTCATGGCCTCGTAGCTTCCAGATCTTGCAGTTTTACGGTCGAGCAGTCGCTCCGTGTTTGTTTCCATGACCTACTGGAGGGCAAGGCCTGACTCGCCAGCAAAGAGTTTGAAGCCAAAGGTGACCTGGGTCTACCAGAGGTGCAACCAACCTCCCACCCAGTTCAACTTTTGATAAGATCAAAGATATTTGCCTCCACTACAGCCCTGGTAGTTTTGGGGGCTGAGTTGAAAAGCAAAGAGAGAGATTTTTAGACTTCTTATCTGTGATTTTTAAGGCCCTTGAGAGAGGGTGTATTAGTCAGCCAAAGGGGCACTGATGCAAAATACCAGAACTCTGCCTGGCTGTTATAAAGGATATTTATTTGGGGTAGAAGCTTACGGTTACCAAGCCATAAAGCAAGTTACTTCCCTCACCAAAGTCTATGGCCACGTGTTGGAGCAAGATGGCTGCCAACGTCTGCCAAGGATTCAGGCTTCCTCTTAAGGCTCCATGGTCCCAGCGTCTTCCAACATCAGCTGTTGGCTGGGACAAGTCTCCTCTCTCTCCCAGGACTCATTTCTCTCTGGGCTCAGCTGCTCTGCTCTCTCCACAAGCCAGCTGTAAACTATCAGGCAAACAGCTCATCTCTCTTCCTGGGGCCTCTGCGGTATCTATGGAGCCACCTCTATTCCTCTGTGTTCTTCTCCTGTGTGCTTACTTCCGGGGGCTCTAGCTCAAAACTCCAACCTCCCTTCTCTGCAGTGCAATTTCTCTGTGAGTCCCCACCCACCAAGGGGACTGGCCCAATCAAAGCTTTAATCATTATTTAATCAAGTAAAAGTGAAACCTCTGAATCCAATATAATCTAATATGCCCAGAGGAACAAACCAGTTTACAAACATAATCCAATATCTATTTTTGGAATTCAGCAATAATGCCAAACTGCTACAGAGGGGTATAGCTACAACTTCACTCCAAATAAGCTCAATTCTGACCATAATGATTAACCCCTCATTCGTGGCTGCCTAATAGAGGAAAGAACATTCTTTAACATTCTCTTACATACAATGAACAGCATATAATTTAAAAAACAAACAAACTATAAGATGTGCAAACAAACAAGCATGTGCAATTGGAGTCTAAGAACGGGGAGAGAGAGGATGGGGAAGAAAAGTTAAAAAATAGTATCAAAAAAATTCCAAATTTGAAAAAAAATAACAATGCAGATTCAGAAAGCTCTGTGAGCCCCAAGCTGAGTAAAGACTAACACACACTTACACACACACACATACCCCTCTAGATACATGACAGTCAACTGCTGAAAACCTAAAATAAAGAGAAAATTATTAAAGGAAGTCAGAGAGAAAAGACATGAGGGAGCAAAGGTAAGAATGGCAGCTATTTCTTACCAGAAATGGACAGAGAACAACACAACATCTGTAAAGAGTTAAAATGCAGAGTTGGACTCAAATAAGTCCTCCCTGCACATGGTCCATCAGTCCCTTCTATTCAAACCTATATGTGGTGCTGGAGTTCATAGGTATACTTCCAGAGACTAGAGCCTTTGGTCTACCCATGTGCCAATTGTGCCTGGAATCTCGGTGGAGCTGCAACTCCTACTCTACAGCTCAATGGACTCACCCAAGTCACCTGGCGAGGAGATGATGATGGATAACGGCCATCCCAGGGAATGAAGAGTCTGCAGCTGCAGACAGGATAATCCCATCCATCTTATCCATGGGATATAAGCCCACTCTCACTTGGAGGTGGAGTGGACATCACCATCCCAGACTCCTCAGGATTGGGGGAAGAGCTATGGACTAGAGTGGACTTACTGGTATTCTGTTGTAGACATATTGTGATTCATGCAATGGAAGAAATTACAACATTGAGGTGGGGCCAGTGGCCCCTGGACGCTTTTGGGGCATGGAGAAGGAAAAGCAGTTGTAATACAAGGGCTTTTTCGGGACTTGGGAATTACAACGACAGATATCGGGCATTTTACATCAGCATATAACATGCAGAACTGTGTGGGAGAGAGTGTGGTCTACAATGTGAACTATGGTCCATGCTCAGTGGCAAAGCCCCAGGATGTGTATATCCATTGCAGGTGATGTGCCACACTAATGAAGGATGTTTATGTGGGAGGTTATGGGAGGTGTGGGAGGTGGGGAACATGGGAATCCTTGTAATTTTTGTGTAACATTTATGTAATCTAAGCATCTCTTAAAATATAAAAAAAATTAATTAAAATAAAAAATAAAAATAAAAAAGAGTTAAAATAGTTACATACAAGAAATCCAGTAGATGTATAGATGTTGGAGTAAAGATTTTCCCATCTTTTGGGTTTCACATCCTCAAGTCACTCTAAAATAGAATCATCTCTGTGGTGGGGTGGGTGTCAGTGTCATGGAACCGGAGCAAGTGTGCAGACATCACGTCGCAGCAGCAAGCTCACTAGACTCAGTTACACCGCCCACTTGAGATAGGTCATTGTGGAGTTTTAATGAAAGCAACTGGCCCAAATGTGTGATTTTCTCCTGCAACATTCCACTGCCAGGGCACAGTCATGGACAAGATGGATGGCTGAGTCCATTCAGGACTGAGGTGTCACTGGGAAGGTACCATGGAAAGAGGGTAAATGGACTTGGCGGTATTTGAAATGGAGTGGGTGTAAGGACAGACCATGGTGTCTAAGGAGCACAAGGAGAGAGATGAAGAGTAGGCCGATGAAGAGGGAAAAGCAGTGGAGTCAATGGACAGGGCCTCATGAGGTCAAAGGACAATGGGCGTGTTTGAGCATGGAAGTGGGAAGAAGCTAGGTCAGGTGTTTGAGTAAGTGAATTTTGAGATGGCGCAGTTTCTGGTGTTGGCAAGGTGCAGCGTGTGATCACGGGGGCTCCAGGCTGAGGTGGAGATGATGAGATGATTAATGGATGCGATTATAAATTTAATAAGGTCTCTGGTAACTGAGAACCAACTGTGCTTTCAAAATTCAATGGTAAAGTGGTTTCCTAAGCAGCAAATGGTGGGCACACACTCTGGCGCATCCCTGTTCAGGAGACGCTGTATCTTGAGCTGTAATTTTCCACTTTGCACAGTACTCCTCTACCAGTGCGCCCCCTGCCTGGACCAGCAGCCCCCGTGGCCGGCTTTCTAGGGGCGACTGGAGAGCAGAGCCAGTGGGCCTGGGGGAGCAGAGCAGGGGAGGAGGGGCGCCAGGTGAAAGCACCGGAGAGGCAGCCCTGCTGGCTGCGCGTGCCAGGCAGGCTTCGAAAGCCCTGGCTTTGGTTGTGGCCCTACATGTCCCCACTCGAAAATCTGACATATAGAAAAATATCTGTGATATAGTTCATCATTTTAATGTTTCTGAATTTTAGAAATGGGAGACTGATGGGGGACATACTTAGAACTCCTTGGTGATTTTAAAATAACAAGCCCCAAACAGGCAGGCAGGACACAAACACGGATTCCATTCAAGGAAGTTTCAGTCGATTCTTTCAGCACTGCTGGACAGATACTCTATGGCCCCAACAACCAGACAACCTCAGAGGCCACGCTGGTGGCAGCATCCTTGGTAAGGAACCAGCCGCTGGACACACACCTGCTCAGAGTTCTCCTGGGCTTCCTGATTGGGATGGCTGTTTGCGCCGCTGAAGTTAAATGGAGGGTGATGTCAGATGGCTGCCCTGTCTGGTCAGCTGTGTCCGTGACACCTGTGTCCAGGAAGCTGGCCTCAGCCACACTCAGTGCGCCACATTTCTGGCCTGCAATCCACCTCGCAGAAATGAACTTTTTCTCTTCTCTTTCGGAGCATCATTCTCTAATTTGGCTTCTTTGGAACAGAGTCTTAGGTCAACTGAATTTCGAAATTCCTAGAGATTTTTTTCTTCCAAGTTCAAAATCCAGAACCGGACATTGTTGTCTAAGCAAATTTAAAAGCTACAAGGTCAAATGATCTCACAGATATATTACTGATTTGGATGACAGACTATTTGAGTTTCCTTCCTAATTCTACAACTTACTTATCATATGTTTGGAGCACCTGTTCTAAAATAAGAATACCTGTTTCCTATATAATTCATAAGGAAGGTGTGATTATAGATGAATAATCACTTCTTATGAAAAGGCAAACATATCCTTTTACTTTTTTATAAATGGAAATATTTTTAAAAACTCAAATGAAAAGAAACAGAAGTCTAGAGATTACTTGCAACACTAGCTTGCAATATTCATGATAGGAAGTAATATTAAAAATACAATGATATTTTAAGAAACAACAATCCTGATAAATTTTGGCAAAAGGCATGAAAGGATTATAAGCGATGTAACACAATTACACATTTTTTATATGAGTCCCTGTGTTTTTCAGAATCTTATTGTTCATGAGGCACAAATTTGAGTTGACTTCATGCAACAGAGATTTTAATACATGGATTTTTGCCAGATTCAGCTGTTGCATTTTTTACATCACAAGTTCATAATACTAAACACCTGTTTAACCACTGTTTTCCTCCAAAAACGTGTTTCATCATTCAGCTTGAAAGTAACAGCTTTTCAATTCCATTTACAAATCTCTTATTTTTCTCACAAAGCAGTTATTAGGCTGCAACCAGACCTTTAGTTAATGAAATTTACTAAATAACATGATTACAGAGGTCAAGGTCAAATCTAGGATCTATGACCTTTAAAGCAATCTTGAAAGAGAGAGAGAGAAAGAAAGAGAGAAAGAGAGAAAGAGAGGAAGGAAGGAAGGAAGGAAGGAAGGAAGGAAGGAAGGAAGGAAGGAATTTTTCTTAAGATCAATACTTAAAACATCTTAAATGGTAAACCCTGAAACAAAACTACTTAGAAAAATATGAAGTGAATTTTTTGTAATTAGGTTCACATTAGTTTGACCTTCTGCTCTCCAAGTTCTTGATAGACTGAGGAACATTAAGTAGCTTTTTAATTGAAGATGCTTACTTCCTGTCTTAATTTTTTTTTTTTTTTTTTTTTTTAGTTTTATATAAAATCGCAAAACTGACTTACATTGAACGTTCTGATTTTCCAATCATACAAAGAATAGAACAGGTAATTGTTAAGATGGCAAAACATATCTTTTTCACTTAGTACCTTTCCTTTATCACTGATGTTATCAGAAAGTATTATAAATTTAATTTCTCCAAAATGAAGGTTTTAAACTGCTGAAAAAAGGTCAATATTTCTTACTACAAAAAACTCCCACATCCCATTTGTTTTATGCATCAATAGCAAAGTAATTACAATGCAAACACAATGCAAATTTACACTGTGAATCTTTATTTGTCTCAATGATCCCATAATTCAATACCGAAAAGTCTTTGATTCTGATACTGTGTTGCCCGACTTATTCACTGATAGGTGATATTTCCCGACAGGAAAAGATATAACACACATTCTCTAGAAGTAACTTTGACATTTCATTTTCTTATGGGAAAGACCTGAAAATGTGTTCTAATGTATGCTGTTAACAGCATAAAAAGTGAGTAACATCTGTTTTGAACAGTGGACCTTTACCATATCCATGCCACTTGGACCCAAGTAGTGTGTACCCAGTTTTCATGATGCCTGGCAGTCTTGCAGGGACTGGAAAGGAGCAACAACCTGTCTCAAGTCCAGCCTGGAGCTGTCTTCTCTTTGCAGTTGTTCTTAGCTCCAATGGGCAGCGGCTGGTTTCTGCAGCGTGACTTGTCAGTTGCACCCATCCACACACAGTTATTTCAGAACAATGCCAAATGCTATGCTTCGTAAGTTAGTAGGTCTAACATGACTTGCAACAGCATCTTATGTGGAAAAAAAAAATGTGGAAAGACCATCTCTCCTGGAAAGTGGAGTCACTAACTTACCTGAATGGGGGAGGGGTGGGGAGGAGGAGGGGGAATGCACCAAAGTATCTGTCAAGATCTCTTCTAGTTCTATTACTTTATTGCAAGCTGCATTCCCCCCGCATATTCAAAGGACCTGTTCCCCGCCCCTACTCTCCCTCAGAACTTATAATCCTATTAACAATTTCAACACGCTTAAAACGATAGAACATACACAATGCTACTCAAAAATGCTAAATTGAACATAAGTAAATGGCAAAAGTGTTGGATGGTGATGTAAGATAAGAGACAGGAGACCTTAAAAGACTTCCAAGTAGGGCTAATCCAAAATGCAGTTGATTCTCACAGGTGCTATTATTTTATATACCACCAAAAAAAAAAAGAACACTTTGACCTCCAAGCTGTGACACACTTATAAATCACATATAGGATACGTCTCTCTTTCAGAGATGTTAATTTGCAAAAACTTGGTACAGAAAATTTAACGAAATAGTGTACCATCACAGGGTCTGATACATAGTCAGTGCTAAATAAATGTTGTTGAGTTGAGGAGATCATATGATTTGACTAGAGATTAAAATAAACCCTTGCGAAATTTTTGTTTATCAGATTCATGGATTGCCACAAAGCTTTTTGAGACAAAATGAACGTTTAAATGTAAAAATACTTATGAAATTTAAGCCCAGTCCAATTTCTAATTAATATCGTAGCATTAATTTTATAAGATCATACCAAGTTCCTCTCCAGCATCATTTTATATTCTAGGGCTGTCTCTCACACCTACCTAAAGGCAGTCAAGGGAAGTAACAGATGTTGTGTGTCTCCTTGTGTCTAAATACATGGGTGAAAATGAGGTAAAAGCTCATTCAATCCTCAGATTACTATGTTATAGATTAAAAAGTTAGAGCAAATACAAAATAAACATTTTCTGCTCTTGATTTCTGATCAATCATGGGTATAAGTTTTGGAAAGCAGATCAACAATTCATGGATTTTAAATTTTAATTTGGTTTAGAGTGAAAAGAATGAATCAATAAATTTTTTTTTCAATAAAATTTAAAACACTGTTTAAAGCTTACTAAAATAAATATAGCATGTCTCAAAAGTCTTAGTGTGGTTTAAACTGTAATTACTTCAGAAGTATAAACGGTTCAAATAGGGGAACTATGCTCAAATCTCTCACTATGTGAAAAGAATATTCTAGAAAGGTTCAAATGTAATTTTTGTTTCACTTAGCCTTCACTCTGTTTTTTGTCTGTTTTTTGCTTGTTTGTTTGTTTGTTTGTTGTTGTCATTTTTGAGGTACCAGGGCTGGGGATTGAACCCAGGACCTCATATATGGGAAGCTGGCACTCAACCACTAAACTTACACCAATTCCCTTCACTCTGCTTTTTAACACTGGAAACAACTGCATAAATAAACTATGATATAGCCATATCACGAAATACACAGCCCGAGAAAATTAGGTAGGTACATGGAAAGTCATATAGAGAATCAGATAGTCACAATAATCGTCAAGGAAAAAAGCTATAATTCTTAATGGTGGTTATCTCTGGGTGTTGAAGTTACAGGTAATTTTATTTTCTTCCCTTTGCTTTTCTTTACTTTCTAAAATTTACATGATGAACCATCATGTAACCATAAGCAATCTTATTTAATTCTAGAAGTTTACAACTCCTGGCCGCAGTGGCTGCTTTACAAAAACAACTGTCCATCATTTGCATAGCTTTGACTTGCACTATCAATACAATAGCCACTAGCCACAAGTGGTTATTTAAATTTAAATTGATTACAACTTAATATAAGTAGTCACATTTCAAGTGTTCAATAGTCACATGTGGCTAGTGGCTACCTTATTCGGACAGTACATTTCCATCATCACAGCAAGTTCTATTAGACAGCACTGTCCAAGACGATGGTTTGACTGGGATCTGAATAAATAATGGGATGCCATTTAAAATATTAATTTAATATTTAAAATTTTAAATCTAAATTCAGAAATGGAAAGTTAGCACTTTCCTTTTTCTCTTCTCTTTCTGAACACATGATGTTTATCATATCTGCCCCTGAAGTATCCTTTAGCCTTGGGAAGATGAGTTTTGTTGTAGAAGAATACAAGGAGAAAGACCAATATAATATTCAGCTTCTGGCACTGGAAAATAGGATTTTTCAAAAAGACCAGAGCCTTGCAAATCAGGCTTGTAATATATTGAGGAAAGATGGCATAAGTTTCCCTCCTTCCCCTTTCAGCATATCAGGGGACAGACATGCTATATTAAACCAAAAGCCTTCCAAAGCTTTTTGCTTTCATATCCCCAGTACATTTTTTGGAAAGCTCTGTATCCTTTTTATCTATTTTGAATTGACATTTTAAGATGTTCATCATATATTTAGTCATAAAAGAGAAGATGTATTTTCTCACTATACATATATATATACACACACACACATATACATGTAATCAACATTTTGACTCTGTATATTTATCTAGCTCAATTTATAGAAATGTCCTAATCAGACAAGCCAGTCCTCATCGTCAAGACAATTAGCCAAATTAGACTTACTATTGGTTGGGAAGAGTCTGACTTTGATTTTTTTTAATTCGCTTAAGGGTATTCATTCGCATCCCTGTGACAACTTTTCACTTCTGGATTTGAATTTAAAAAATAGATGATAGGTGATGATAGACAGAAAGAGAGAGAGAGAGAGAGAGAGAGGTGGATACAGTCATGCGTAGGCACAGACATACATATATACAAGGGAGATTAACTATGTGTTTGTTGCCCAAATGAAATCATTTGCCCCTTCCAGTATTTCTCCCTAGAAGTGTTCTTACTTTTTTCTCACTGCACTCGACCTCAGAAATTATGCATTCTAGAACCGTCCTTTTGCTAGATGTTCCAGAAGTTTTTTACACTACTCAGAGCAAGGTGCCTGCAAAACTGAGGAACAGCGACAGCCACGCCTTTCTCCCTCCCAGATATCTATGTCATCTATGTCTGTGTCTGTCTGTGTCCCCATGCTTCCCCCATATTAGTCACTCACTAAACCTGAGCTATCTTCTGGATTTCATACTGTCTCTTTCTCTTAACAGCTAAATTTCTAGAAGGAGTGGTTCATTCTCTTTTCCTCTTCCTCCACGCCCACTCATTTCTCATCCCAGCACCATCTGTCCTAAATGCACACCTCTCAATTGACATGGCAATGACCAAGGCCCACCTAAATCCCACATTCAGCGCCCTCTTCAGTTTTCAAAGGTAAGTGACCTCTTAGCACAGAACCCGTTGAGATTGCCTCCCCCTTCTTGGCCTTCTTGGAATCGCCCCCTCGGCTCTTCTCACAGACTCTCTCTGTCATTGGCCTTCCCCTCCCAACCTAATCTTCTCCCTTTCTTCTACCTGCAAGACCTCAACCACCTCTTATGTGCTGCTGACTCCCACAGGCATTTCCCCAGTCCAGAATTCTCTCCTGGCATCCAGATCCATATATTCGAATGACTGGACATCTATCTCTACCTGGGTGAAAGCAAACCCACCATCTTTTCCGAAACCATGCCCTTCCCATGTCTGGGAAGGTTACACCATCTACTTGTCAAAGTTAAAACAAAAAACACAAAACCCTCTCTGACTCCTTCCCCACAGCCAGTATTCTCACAGCCAAAATCGTTCACCAATTTCAGATTCTAATTCCCAACAATGTCTTATAATGACTCTTCCTCCCCATCCACATTGCCACTGTTAGATCAAATACAAATGATTTTCCTCTTAACCACTGTGAAAGCCTGCCTCGCCACCCACTCAGGCATCTTCTAATTAGCCAGCCTGTCCATGCCACTCCCTAGTTTAAAACTCTTCAGATGTCCGTGTTACCTAAAGGATAACAGCACGCAGGCGGAGAATGAAGTTCTTGGTGAGAGAGGTGAGCAAGCAGAGATCGCCTCTTGGCGAGTCTGCCTGTCCCTCCTGAATGCTAAGAAGAATTCCACGAGGAACACGCAGAGGGCACGCAAGGGTCAAGAAAAATGGAACAAGAAGGAGCTCCTGAGGGAGGAGTCCAGGCCCTGTGGGCCAAGGGCAGAAAGGGAGGCAGGCTGGGCCATGATTAAAGCTTGAGTGTGGTCCCGCCCAGGAGACCGGTCAGATATTCAGGAGAGAAATCCTGGTCAGGAATAATGAACAAGAAAATGTTTGGATGGACAAATAGGCAGATAAGGGGCTGAAGTCCACAAGAGGATAGGAACAAATGTACACAAAATGGGATCACTAAGTAGAAATGTTATCTACACAAAATAGCATTCCAACCATGGTAATATTAAATTCTATATTTAACATTTTAATTCCTGTGACCACTGAGAATTAATTGGCATCTGTAACATCCTTCTCCAGGATGCTTTTACCTATTTCCTCCTCACTATCTAGCAAGCTTTGTTGGACCATATGGTAGTTTAGATTCAGGTGCTGTTGTGATAATAATGTTCTTTTTAATCTTATGCCATGACTTTTAAATGAATTTTCTTAATTTGATCAAATTTGGAAGCCAAACAATCAAGACAAATTTATATTTAACTATAAATTCTAATGGTTCATTTGTTCATCACTGTTTCTTGTAACTCATGTCATTCTCTTTCATAGAATCCTTTGCTTTGCTAGAAAATATTATAAAGTAAGTTTTTTTCCTCAGGTGAGGCATATGGTGGATGAGCTTTCTGAATCCTGCCATTTTTCAAAGGAATATGTCTCTCTTGTCCTTAATTTGCACTCACACTTGAATATTAGTTTTGCAGAGAATAGAATACCAGGATACAAATGATTTTCCTTCAAGGACAGCAAAGGTTTTGTTCCATTCTCTTTTAGAATGTACTGCAGTTGATGTTCAGTCTAATGCCAGTATGGTTCTTCTTTCTTTATAACTTTTATTTTTCCTTTAGTTTCTGGAAACACCAACTTTGAATATGCGTCTAAGAATAAATGTGTGTGTTTTTCCTGCTTGGCACTAAATGGATCTTTTCAGTCTGAAGACTAGAGTCTTTCTTCAGCTCTTCAAGAAAATGTCCTTTTAAAATTATTATTTAAAAAGGACCATTTCTTTACTTCAATTACTCTCTTCTTTCTTTTGTGTTTTCATGTCCTATTTTCTTTTTCCTTTTACTGTAATGCATAGTTATTTCTTAGACTTCATTTTCCAGATAATTATTAAGCCATATCCATCCTAGTTTTCATTCCTTCTATTAAATTTATTATTTTTCCAAACATATTTTTAATTTCTAAGAGTACTTTCTTAATCTAAGACATGAGTTCTTAACCTTTTTTGTTCCACGGACCCCTTTGCCAGTCAGGTGAAAACCACGGACCCCTTCCTAAGTCCACACTATACTGTGTATTAATCAAATATATCACACCCGCACCGACACGTCCCCACAAGAATCATGTTTTTTGAATTTCAATTCAAGCTCATGGACCCATGGTTAAGAACCCCTGCTCCAAGAATATTTTCTATGATGGTCTATTTGAACAATATTATCCCCCCTAGCCCCTGAGATATTAATTTTAAAAATTTAAAGTGATATTTTGTTCCTTACATTGTCTCTGTTTCCTTGGAAGTTAGTTCTTTTGCTTTTTCATCCTGGCTTGTCTCTTTAATACCATTCGTCCTTAATGTATGGTGAGCCTTGCATGTTCATATTTATGAATAAAGGACTAGGCTGATTAGTTCAAGTGGGGACATCCTTCAAGGATGTATAGTAATCTTCCCCCCACAGGCTTCTTTTTTGCTCCCTAAACAATACTGTTTAAATTTTGCATCTCTTTGAAACTTTTTGAACTTTCTATCAATATAATCATATTATAAATCTACTTTCTGCAACTTGCCTATTTTTGCTCAATGTTTGTGAGACGTATCTATATTATGAATACACTGCTGAAATGCATTCATTTTTCTTTTTTATATTATACGATATGAATATATTCATAGCCACATTTTATCCATTTTCTTGTAGGTTGACATTTGAGTGGTTTTTTGTTATTTTGTTATCATAAATAATGGTTCTTCTATTAACAAATTTGTAATAGGTCATCTCTATTCCAAGTATACATCACGATTCACTCTTCTACAAACATTTAGGATATTCAGAGTCACGTTAAATTTATTATGAAAATAAAATTCTTTGGATAAAAATATTCAACAGACTGAAATAGCTTCAGCAACAAAGATCTTAAAGAGAAACCCCTAAAAGTGTTAACAGGTTTTAACTAAAGATAAGAAAAACAGACAAAGAAACAAACAAAAAGACCTTTACAGAGAATAATAGAATTTACAAATGAAGACTAGAAATTTCTAGTCCACTATTTACTGACAGATAAGGAAACTGGGACTTGTAGAAATTATGTGTTTCAAGGTCACAAAGAACTTGATCCTTCCCCGCAGGCTGTAAGTGTACAATGGAACCATTCATCTCACATACACTTTCACTCTCTCGAGGTAGCCGGGAAACACAGACAATTTTTCCTGTCACCCAGCGGGGAAGAACAGCCAACTTCTCTGCATCCTGGTTTACCTGGGGTACTTGTTTCAGCTGCACCAGCCAGGTGGACTTGGTAAGAACCACCATGAGAGATTAGTTTTATTTGGCATTTTAAAACCGACTAGGAAAAGGCATTGCTCAGAAGTTATTTTGGCACTAAAATTGTTCAGCACTCTTCTCCACGAGATAAGTCTCAAGAAAAATAAGTAAAAGCAATTAGTGACATTATTCAAAGTCGTATTAGAAATTCTAGAACGAACGTGCAGTCGAGTCCTACCTTGGCATTTTCAATGCAGGGGCAGAGAGCCCAGGCTGCACTCGCCTTCACGTCTGGGTGAGGGTTTTTCAGTAATGACCACAACAAGCGAACTCCATCTAAGCGATCGATTATCCTATTGCAAAACCAAAAATAGTGACATAAACTGTCATTAGGGAGTGAAGATGAACATTAAAATGGCCTTCCTGCCTACACAATTCTGATTATTTTTTCCTTTTGGCATTTTGTTTGGATGTTTGTTGCAAATCTTTAAGAACAGGATGGATATAGCATACTGTTGAATTGTGGACCTACTGTTTCAGTTTAAATTCACAACAGAGAAAGCAAGCTGCGTGATCATTATGATTCACATAGACTTAAAATCAAGCCATGCGATTTTTTAATTAGCCATTCACAAACTGTTACCTAAATTTTAAAAATACTGGTTTCTTTCATATGGCAACATCTAAATACTTTCCAAAACAAATATTTACGCCTCCAAACCCGGCAGTTACCTTTTTTATTTGGTCTATGTTTAATTTACTTACCGTGCTGCATGACATATTTTCAACTCCTTCAGTCCTAATCTAGCATTAGGAATTAAAATCCCTACCCCACAGTGCCTCCTTTGTTGGGCACGAATAACATATAACTTGTTTTCCATGCGTTTCCTACCAGCAAGACCAATATGGCTGTGTTATAATTACTTAAACACACTGCAATCAAAATATCTTCATGACTAGCTGAAAAATGAATTATCATCAGAGTCATCTCTACACCATCTGTCTTCTGTTTATATATCAATCAGTCCAGAAAGAATAATCTCACAATAAGGTCCACCGAGAACTTGCGCTTAAGAGGGAGGCCAAACAAAACTTAATAGCCTTTACAAACATGGCTTTGTCCAGAAAGATATGTTAAATGCAAAGCAGATGAAGAAAGATAAAGAACATCAAAATTCCTTAGAATTTTAATCTCAAATTGAGCTAACCACATGTCATATTTAAACACAGATATGATAACTACTATTCGCTTAAAATGCCATTCACATTCTTTCTTGAAAATTGATGTAAAAACATCTACATTTCTTGATTATCTGAGATGAGTTTCCCAGGAAAAAAATGCATTATTCCAAGGGTTCCAAGTAGAATGTCAGTTTTGCGTAGCCATATGAAACAACTGATGATGAAAATAACCTGTGGCGAGGTATAAACCGTCTCTTTAAAAGAAATGAACTGAAATGAAAAAAGTACATTGAGAAAGTATTATAGCCCGAAGTTGAACTAAATAGCTTTCCAAACCTAAAGGTTTCTGTCAGTGTCATGATGAGAGAAAACAAAGTTTTATTTCTCAATTTATGAAAATTGTAAAGAAACATACCATGCACTTCACAATGAAAGATTTACTCTAAAAAATTAATTGAAAGGGCTCACTGCCTAACATATGCCACTGAAAATATAATTCATGCCATCTCGGGATCTCTATGTATATTCTTCCACACTCAGTTTGCCAATGAATGATAGAGAATGATTGCCTGTCCTACCCTCTCACAAATTTAACTGTAAAATTTGCATTAGTAATATTTAACTATACACTGCAGGGCAATATATCATTACAGTGGAAGTCACTAGAATGGCAACAACCGAAAAAGGCTAATTCAATTCTGGACCCCTCAGGAAAATTTCACAATTATCATTGTAAAAACTCATGGTTAATTATGGTTAATTGTAAAAATAGGCAATTTATCAGCTGCTTAGTCATAATGGATGAGGAGTCCTGCCCTTCTACTAGCATCTTAAAAGAAGATGCAGCACAGTCTTATACGAGGAAAACATTGTGGAAAAAGTTTCAAACATAAGAACTAACAAAGTCTTGTGCAGCAAACTTCAGAGTTTCACTGTGTCTCTTCCACCTCCCTCATCCTCTGTATCAGCTCAGTCTCTGCTGATTTCTATTTCACAGTAACACAAGTTTCTGCCCCAGCTTCTCTGTTGCCCTTGTTAGCACCCTAATCTGGGCCTTTACTACTTCATACTGAAATTGCTGCAATATTTGAATAATTTGGTTTTGGGTCTTTGAAATCCCCAATTCCAACCCATTCTACAAATTCCTGTGAAATGAATCTTCCTAAAGGACTTTTCAGAGCTTCTGCCATAGCTCCATGACAGACAGCCCCAAGGATATTCATCGTTCATCTTCCTGGCACCTAGAACATTCAGTCAACATTTGTCCAACAAGTCACAACTGAAAGGTCACTCCCCTGAGGGAAAAAAAATCACAACCCAAAGGTCAGTCTCCAAACAGCTTCCATTGTCTGCATGATAATAAACCCCCATGTCCTGAGTTCAGTATTTAGAATTTCCAGGGAACTGTTTTTTTTCCTCCCCATTCCCTTTTGATGGACTATTGAATCAGTCAGGGCTCTCCAGAGAAACAGACCAACAGGATGGTTTGTGTGTGTACAGAGACTGATTTTTAGGAATTGGTTCACACAGTGGTGGAGGGTGATGTAAGCTCAGAATCTGCAGACAGGCCAGAAAGCTGGTAATTCAGGCGCGATTTCTTCTTCTCCAAGAAACCTCAGTTCTTTACTCAAGGTCATCAACTGATTGGATGAGGCCCACACGCATTATCCAGGGAAAACTTTCCTTAAAGTCACCTGATTGTAAATGCTCATCACATCTACAAAATACCTTCACGACAACATCTAGACTAGTGTTTGGCCAAACAGCTGTACACCATAGCCCAGCAAGGCTGACACATACTATTAACCATCACAGTCTTCTCCTACACACTAAGTGCTACGCATACAGAAATAAGTTATTTTATTGTCCTTCAGGAAATGACAGTCTAGTGAGAGAGAGAAAGAGACCATTAAAGTCTAACATAACAAATGTTGCAAGACATGTGTGCATGGGCTTCCTTTAAGACTCACAGCGGAGACACTAGTTGACTCACACCACGATAGAAATCCTTCTCCCATGCCCATGCCATCTTCATTATTCAAAAATCTCTGCCAGCACAAAGATATTCATTTTGTTTCTGAGCCAGACAGTGTGGACGTGGCCTAAGGATGGCATATAAATCCACAGAACAGAATCGAGAGTCCAGAAATAAACTCATATCTATTCTCAGTTAATTTTACACAAAGATAATTCAATGGGGATTAACAGACCAATGGAAGAAGAGAATTTAGAGACAGACCCACCTGTTTATACAAACTCGATAGATGAGAAAGTAGATGCCACAAATCAGTGCTTAGTATATGATGTAGGAAAAATTGCCCTTATATATAGAAAAATGGAACTGGATCCCTACATTATGTCTACCTTATCTACAGAGGTGGATTTCAGATGGGTTAAAGGCCAAATGTACATTTTTCAAATTAAAGGGGGCGGATGTGGCTCAAATGGTTGGGCATCTGTCTCCCATATGGAGGGACCTGGGTTCGATCCCTGGGACCTCCTGGTAAAAATAAAATAAAAAAATAAAATTAAATTTAAATAAATAAATAAATAAATAAATAAATAAAATTAAAGCAGTTTTATTCACACACCACACAATCCATCCAAAGTGTACACTCAACGGTTCTCAGTATAAACACATGGTTGTGCATTCATCACCACAATCAATTTCAGAACATTTTCATTGCTCCAAACAAATAAAAAACAAAACAAAACCAAAAAAGAAAATCCCATACAGCTCAAACGCCCCTCTTACTGGCACTTAACATTGGTATAGTCTCTTTGCTACAATTGATGGGAAAAAATTTACAATATTACTAATTACAGTCAATAATTTGCATTAGCTGTGTTTTATCCCATATACCACCCTACTGTTAACACCTTGTGATAATGACCTACATTTGTTCTAGTTCATGGAAGAACATTCTTATATTTACTATTAACCACATTCATCATCCACAACAGGGTTCACTGTGTTATACAGGCCCATGTTTCATCCTCTAGCTTTCCTTTCACTGACATACATGACCCTAAACTTCTGTTTTCAACCACAATCACATGCATAATTCAGCATTGTTAATTACCCTCACAATAATGTGCTCCCATCACCTCTATCCATTTTCAAACATTTACTATCAATCTTATTGTAAATTCTGCAAAATAAAGCATAAGCTTCCCATTCCCCATCCTTATTCTATTTCCTGGTAATCTATATCCTAGATATTAAGTCCATGAGTTTGCTCATTATAATTGGTTTATATTAGTGAGATCATACAATATTTGTCCTTTTGTGCCTGGCTTATTTCATACAATATAATGTCCTCAAGGTTCATCCATGTTGTTGCATGAATCAGGACTTCATTTCTTATTAGAGCAGAGTAATATTCCATCGTACGCATATACCACATTTTCTTTATCCATTCATTGGTTGATGGACACTTGGATTGTTCCCATCTTTTGGCAATTGTGAATAATGCTGCTATGAACATCTGTATGCATATGTCTGTTTGTACCCCTGCTTTAATTTCTTCTGAGAAATATTCCACACCTAGAAGTGGGATTGCCGGATCATATGGCAGTTATATACTTAGCTTCCTGAGGAACCGTCAAACTGTCTTCCACATTGGATGTACAATTTTCATCACCACAAGTAGTGAATAAATCAAAAAGTGTTCCTATTTCTCCACAACCTCTCCAGTACTTGTAGTTTTCCTTTTTTTTTTTTTTTTTTTTTTGTGGCCAGTTTAGTAGGTATGAAAAGATATCTTGTGTGGTTTTGATTTGCATTTCCCTAATAGCTAGTGATGTTGAGCATCTTTTCATGTGCTTTTATGATGCACATGAAAAGCACATGCACATGTGCTTTTTATGATTCTCTAATAATACAGAAAAGGCATTTGACAAAATACACAATCCTTTCTTGATAAAAACTCTTTGAAAGAAAGATAGGAATAGAAGGGCAATTCCTCAACATGATACAGGGCATATATGCAAAACCCACAGCCAACGTCTTACTTAATGGTGAAAGGCTGAAAGCTTTTCCTCTAAGACTGGGAACAGGACAAGGATGCCCACTGTCACCACTGTTACTCAACACAGTGCTACGAGTTCTAGCTGGAGGAATTAGGCAAGACAAAGAAATAAAATGTATTCACGTTGGAAAGGAAGAAGTAAAACTTTCACTACTTGCAGATGACATGATCCTATATTTACAATAGTCCTAAACATCTACAACAAAGCTACCAGAGCAATAAACAAGTTTAGCAAAGTGGTGGGATACAAGATCGACACACAAAAATCAGTAGTTTCTATATAGTTGTAATGAGCAATATGAGAAGGAAATTGGGAAACAAATTCCATTTACAATAACAACTAAAAGAATCAAATATATAGGAATAAATTTAACCAAGAACGTAAAGGACTTGTACTCAGAAAACTATGAAACATTGCTAAAAGAAATCAAAGAAATCAAAGAAGACCTAAACAAATGGAAAGACATTCTGTGTTCATGGATCGGAACAGTAAATATTGTTAAGATGTCAATTCTACTTAAATTGATTCACAGATTCAACACAATCTCAATAAAAATTCCAACAGCCTACCTTGCAGAAATGGAAAAGCCAATTATCAAATTTATTTGGAAGGGAAAGGGGCCCTGAATAGTCAAAAACATCTTTAAAAAGAACGAAGTTGGAGAATTTACATTTCCTGACTTTAAAGCATAGTACAAAGCTACAGTGGTCAAAACAGCATGGTATTCACATAAGGGTAGACATATTGATCAATGGACTTGAACTGAGAGTTCAGAAATAGACCCTCACGTCTATGGTTAATTGTTTTTGACAAGGCTGCCAAGTCTACTCAGCTGGGACAGAATAGTCTCTTCACAAACAGTGCTGGAAGAACTGGATACCCGTATCCAAAATAATGAAAGAGGATCCCTATCCCATACCTCATACAAAAATTAACTCAAAATGGATCAAATACCTAAATGCTAAGATTAAAATCCTAGAAGAAAGCATAGGGAAGTATCTTCAAGATCTTGTGGTAGGCAGTGGTTCCTTAAACCTTACACCCAAAGCACGAGCAATGGAAGAAAAAAATAGATAAACAGGACCTTTTTTTAAAGTTGAATACTTGTGTGCTTCAAAGGGCTTTGCCAAGAAGATGAAAAGGCAGCCTACCAAACCGGAGAAAATATTTGGAAATCACATATCCGATAAGGTAATATCCAGAATATAGAAAGAAATCCTAAGCCTTAACAGTAAAAAGACAAATGACCCAACTGAGATACGGACCAAAGACTTGAATAGACATTCATTTTTAAACCTCCTATTTGCAAAGTCCAGGTTCAAATTCTAAATCTAACCAGTAAAATAAGTTTTCATTCGAAGTTGTCTCTAAGTTGAAAATGCATTTTCCCAGAAATTTTTTACATTTTTGCTTTTTGCATACACAGTAGTGGACTTATAGGTGGTATTAATCTATACCACTGCCCTTTATCAAAGTTGGTCAACCGTCTTTTGTACAAGTAGTTTCTTTGATAAGCACCCTGTTCTGAATTCATGTCCAGTGTATGCTAGCTCTTCCTGTGTCGACAGCAATCAAATTCTACATCGATTCCTTGACTTTATAAAACAAAAGTAAATTATCTGTTTTAAAAATCTTCAATTTATTATAGCAATCACTCTGGCTGAGTAACAGCGCTAGAAAAATGAATCCATGTTCATATTCTGGTTATTAAAATAAATAAATCAAAAAGATACAGCTGCTTATTATATCACTCAGTTACTTTTGGTATATTAATGTTTGCCTGCTGGCTCGCCTGACAGTTGAGGGCACGTACATGGACAAATGCTAACAACCCACACCCACACTGCGGGCTTGGCTAAGATGGGAGAGTTTCTTTCTGGCAATGCCAGTATATCTATTTTGAAACCACAATTTTGCATGTTTTCTAAAAATTTACAATATTTTCTGAAAATTATGTTGATAAGTAGTATTATAGGATGATGACTCAAAGTAAATGTGGTTAGCCTAAAAGAACATGACATTCTTAAACTAGCATTAAAAGATGCAAGTGAAGTCCATAGGTTTTAAAACCAAGATGGAATTTCAGTGGAAGTGGAAACATAGATATATGTCAGAACTAAATAATCGTCTTTGTGAAAAACTCTGAGAAAGAGTTTTTTAAAATCTTCAAGGTTTTTGTTTATATTCTATGTCTTATTCTACAAGATTCTATAGGAGACCAAATTTGGAGAAAAGATGTGACCATGCCACCTCTGGAGAGATCCGGTATGTTCCAGATGGGTCTGAGTAAAATACAAAGAGGACATCTACCCATTCATAGTTGGTGTAAGCCACATGATTAGAAAGACTAGAAACATTTCCTCAGAGAAATTACTCATTCACACAGTAATTACTGATTGAGTACCAACCACATGCTAGGCATATTTTTGAGACCCTGGGGAGTTTTCAGTCTTGAAAGCAAATAGAAATCCTTCCTCTCACGGAGTGTATATTCTTTTGGGAAAAGACATAAAAATAAACAAACAAAAGAGTGACCTTTATATTATATTAAATGTTGATAAGTGATTGGAGAAAAATAAAGCAGATTGGGGGAACACAGGAAGTTGGGGGTCAGGGCTCCAGAGGATGGTGACATTAAAGCAAAAGCCTGTGGCTATAGGGGACGGTGTCCCAGGGCCTAGCACAGGACCTGGCATGAGAACTAGTCGTTCTCAGTAAATATTAAGTGGAAGTTCCCCAGTCATCATTACATTCACCAAATATTATTGCTGGATCTTAGAGAAAATCTATTCCAAAATGTTCATTATATAAGGAGAAAATGCCATAAAACATAATGAATTTTTTCTTTCCCTTATGAAAAAAAAAAAAAATGCCCACGACATAGATGAGTGTATTAAAGCCAGCTGCAGGTAGGATACCCGAAAGAGAGAGCACGAGCCCCAAGCACAAGTCCCAGCATCCGTGGTCACCTACACGATGACAAGGGCCTCGTTGTACTGTCCCTTAAGAACAGTCTGGTGTAATCACAGCAATCTCCCAATATGGAGAGTAGTAAAAGAAACACCTTCCCTAAATAGATAAACATTAAAAATTGTGGGATAAATTTAAATTAATTCTCTATTTGCGGGGTTTATGTCTGTGATTAAGTGGGTACTCTTCAAAATGACAAAATAGAATCAGGGGCCAACCTTAGAGGAGCAGAGTTTGCCTTCTGTATGCAGCCTGGGAATGGTGAAAGGGCATGGACTAGATAATCAGACAGCAATGGGCTCAAATCCTGGGACCGCTACTTAGACATAACCAGGCAGATAGTAGGAACTCAATTAGGTTAGTTTCATTCCAGAGCTTGATAAATATGCAAACTACCTTAGATGGAGGCGTGGTTATATTTATATATGGCAATTAGACTAACTCAAGATTCATTTAGAGTAGACAAAAAATATACTTCTATATACTAGAAATATATTATAAACCACTGAACCCAAATGTCTGATTTTATCCAGGTGTACAGCCTCAGTTGAAGCTATAGGGCACCATATTAACAGTACAGATAAAAAGGACAATCTAGTTGATATGGGTTTGAATTTGATAAGGTAAACTTGCATTGACATTCTCATGTGGTCTATGAAATAATTTGTCCTAATTTATGTAATAAAGATTGACCACTATTGATTAAAAGTTTGCAAGATACCTGTATTTTAATCTTCAATTTAAATCACTATCCAAACTTCACCAGGAGTATCTAAGTTATATAGATAGACCGTGGGACATAAATAAGGGGCATTTAAGACAACAGGAACAAAGAGAGAGAATCGTGAAGTGGGCAGCATGGTATAGTTTGAGAACCACATATGCTGAGCTTGGTGATGAGAATTAAGTCTGCAGAGTCATTACACGCCAGGCCTTAAAGGCTTGGTATGAAAACGAATGGGACACAAAGGGCTACCTATTCTGGAAGTTCAGAGTTTAATCTCTGAAAAACACATTTAACCAATATGACCTATTTGACATTTTAACAATACTACACACAACTACAGAAAACACATTGTTTTTCCAGTGCAAATGGACTATTGACCCACAAAGACCATACGGCTGGGCCATAAAGCACATCTTACAAAATACGAAAAAACTGAAGTCACATAGACTATATTCTCTCACAATGTAGTTTTAAATTAGAAAGTAATAGCAATAAGGAATCTGGAAAAACACCCACATTTTTGGAAGTTAAGCAACACTTGTAAATAACCCCTGAGTCAAAGAAAAATCACAAAGGAAAGTATGATCTATTTTGGATTGAATAAAAATGAAAACACAGCATATCATATTTGTGGGATGCAGCTAAAACACAGACATTTAGAGCTTTAAATTCTTCATATTAGAAAAGAAATGAGTTGTAATATCAATGACCATAGCTTTTACCTTAAGACACCAGAAGAAGCAGCACAAAGTAAACAAAAATAGATAAATAAAATAATAAAGGCAAAAATTAATGAAATAGAAAATGGGCAAAAATAGAGAAAATCAACAAAGTTAAAAGTTGGTTCTTTTAAGAGATGAATAAAATTGATAAACCCTTAGAGCAGAGACCAACTCACTTTTTCTGTAATGGGCCAGGTAGCTGCATGTCCTTCTTTGTTTTGTTTTTGTTTTTTAGAATGCTTTAAAAATGTAAAATCCATTTTTAGATCACAGATAACAGGCCATACAAAAAAGGACCATGGGCTACCCCAGAGAGACTGATAACAAATAAAATAAATAAATAACAGAGAGAGAGAGAGGAAGAGAGATAGAAAAGACCACTGCAGATTCTACAGGTAATAAAGGAATCAGAAGAGAAAACTACACCGATAGTATAAACAATTCTATGCCAATAAAATAAAGACAGAAAGAACAAATTTCTTAAGAAACACAAATCACCAAAACTGGCCCCAAAAGAAATAGGAAACCTGAATAGTGTCATTTAATTAAAGAAATAGTAATCTTAAGTAATTTTAAGAACAAAAAACCAAAAGACAACAATGACAACAAAACCTTTCTACAAAGCAAACTTCAAGCCCAGATGCTTTTACTGGTGAATTCTATTAAACATTCCAGGAAGAAATAACAACAATTCTACAAAAATAATCAGAAAATAAAGGATGAAATAACACTTTAAATTTGTTTTATAAGACCAGATAACCCTGATATTAAAACCTGACAAAGATATTATGATAAGAAACTACAAACCAACATACCCCATGAATATAAACACAAAATACAAAATGCTAGCCTACCAAATCCAACAATACATGAAAAGGGTAAAACAATATGATCAAGGAGAATTTTTCCAGGATGTTGAAGGAATGGAAGGTTGGTTCAATGTTCAAAAATCAATCAATATAATGCACCTTGTCAACAGAACAAAAGGAAAATCATTTGATTACCTCAACAGATGTAGAAAAAACATTTGACAAAATTCAAAACCGATTTATGATTCAAAAAATAACCTCACAGTAAAACAGAAATAGATGGAAACTTCATTAATCTGTTAAAGGCATCTATGAAATATCTACTAAGAACACTATACTTAATCATAAAAAGTTGAATGTGTTCTCCCCAAAATCAGAAACAACAGAGGGATATTTGTCTCAATGCTTTATTATAATATTGGCCTTGGTCTGTGCAATAAGGCATGGAAAAGAAAAAAAGGCATAGAGATTGGGGAGGAAAAGTAAAACTGTCACTATTCACAGATAACATAACTGTATATGTAGAAAATCCTATGGAATCTATAGAAATTATGGCGTTGCAAGGACAGATGCAGGCATATTTGAATATATAAAGATATATTTTAAAAATCAACAATATGTCTATAGGTTTGCAACAAACAATTGGAAAATGACTAAAAAATAATTACCAATCACAATAACAAACAAATAGTTAGGAAGAATGCAATGAGAGATGTGAAAGAGCTCTACATTGAAAACTAAAAAATATTGCTGAGAGAAATCAAAGATGACCTTAATAAATGGATATCATGTCCATTTATTAAGATTCAATATTAAGACTTCCACTCCACCTAAACGGATCTACAGATTCCTAACAATACTTATTATGCAAGGCTTTTTAAAAGAATTAGACAGGATGATTCCAAAATTTATGTACAAAGGCAAAAGATTTAGAATAGCCCAAACCAATTTTAAAAGTTGCAGGGGTTACACTACTCATTATAAAGATACAGTATTCATGATAATGTTGTACTGGTATGAGGATAAAAAAAAAATCAATGGAAAAGAGTTCAGAAACAGACCCACTCATATACAGTTAATTGAATTTCAACCAAGGCACCAAGTTAGTCAAATGAGTAATAAAGTGTTATCAATAAATATTGCTGGAAGAATTGGTTATTGTATGAAAAAATCTCAACCCGCTTTTCACACCATACTTAAAAGCTAATTTGAGATAAATCACAGACTTAAATATAAAATCAAAATTCTTCTAGAAGAAAATATGAGGAACCCTTCATAACATTGGGATAGACAAAGATTTTTTTGACAGGACACAAAAAGCACTAACCATAAAAATATCGATAAATTGAATTTATTCATAATTAAAAGCTTCTGCTCTGGATTTGTATCCAGAATATCTAAAAACTTCTACAAATCAGCAACAAAGCCAAACACCCAACAAAAAAATGGACAAAAGACTTGAACCGATCATAGACGAATAGAACATGTCACTAGTACATGTTGAGTAAAAGTTACTTATCATCATTAGTCATCAGGGAAATGCAAATTAAATCTAAAATGACATGCCATTTCATTCCACTAGAATGACTAAATTGCAAAAAGACTGACAAAACAAAATGTTGGCACTAGTAGGAATTTAAAATTGTGTAACCATTTTGATATTCTATTCAGCAGTTTCTAATAAAGTTAAACATCAACCCTATGACCCATCAATCCCACTCCAAGAATAGGCAAAACTAATCTCTGGCAATAGAAACCAGAAAAGGGCTTGCTTGTGGTGGGGTGGGACTGTCTGGACAATGGCATAACTAAACCTTCTTGGGTGAAGGAAGTGTTCACCCAGGGTTTTGGCTGGTGGATACATACAATTGTTAAAAATCATTGAACTAAGCAATTCAATGAAAAATAACCTACAATTTTGAGCAAAAGAGGACACAAACATATACATACTATACACACACATACTATATGCTTCCATTTAGATACACTTCAAATACAATCAAAACTAAACTATAGTTTATAGGATGCGTTCTCAGGTGTAAAATATGACAGTAAAGCAAAATACCAATTGCTGTTATGACAATAAGGCAAAAAGAATCAATTTCCATAGAAAGCAAAATAAGGGCTGTCTGTAGAGTGGGGAGAGGCGGCTCTGGGTGGCTCTTGCTAAGGAAGGGCGCTGAGGACTTCTAAGGTACAATATTCGACTTCTTGGCTTGGGTAGGAATTGCTGTGAGTATTCTCTTTCTAGTAACATGTACATTTACTTGTACACACTTGCTGGTGTGTGTATTATATCTCACCAATCGAAAATTTAAAAACCTGTTTTTTACTTTTTTATATTTTTGTTAAAACATGTTTTTATATAGTATAAACACACACAAGCACTCCCTCACTCACAGAAATAGCGACGACCAGCAGCCCATTTTGTCAGCTATTAAACTGTGTGCACAACATGACTGGCTAATCAGATACATAATGTAGAGAAACATAGTTCACATAATCCTCAAATAAGAAAATACCCCTAGAGTTTGGTTTTAAAATGAGAAAACTAAAAAGAACAAAGCAACAACAACAACAACAAAAAGAAAACTAAGACTCAGAAAGTTAAATGATTGACTTAATTATTTTTTGATTTGGCATTTTTGCATCTTCATTAAATTTACATATGTTTAAAAGTAAATAGACAGGTGAAAACCAAATGAAAAGAAAATGTGAAAGGAAGTAAAAATCTTATTGATACAAGCATGTAAGACATAGATTATATTTTATGTTTTGAATAAACCAAAAAACATCAAAAGGACTGATTCTGTGGCAAAAGAAATATCTTGGCAGCCACAAACAGATTAAATCCTTCGATATACAAACAGGCAAAACTTTACTTTTTTTCCTTTTTAAAAAAGAGTAAACCCAATGGAAAGAAAGAGAGAAAGTAAAAAGAAAGAAAGAAAGAGAGAGAGAGAGAAAAGAGAACTATGTAAATGTAACATAATTATGTTTAAACCACAGAAGACAGGAAATTTAGAGTTACAGATTCCATGGTAAGTTTTAATTCTATCCTTGTGTATATATTTTAAAAAGGGTCTTTCATTACATGATCACATAACACTGGACCATATAACAGTCAGTTCAACAAATGTTTATTGTAAAACGTGTGGAAGGAAAATATTTTACAGGATAAATTGTAGGAAATTAGTACATTGTTTAGGTAAACTGATATGTAAAATTTCTTAGAATCCTGGGCATTTACCAAATACAATAGAAAAACATTTTCCTTGATTATCTTCGAAAGAACATGAAAGTTAACTCTTTTATAGGTAGGCATTTACTTCTATCTGAAAGCTGACCTTTAAATCTTAAGTTTATTTTGAAGTAATGAAACACTTAGGTCTCTAAGATTTCAACATGTTTTGAATCAAGCATATAGTGAAAACTTATTAATTTCTATTTCCAAATTCAGAATCTGTGGTAACTTAGGGTCTGGGTTAAAACATTCTTTGCACTGAATGTTAAGAGATGCCTAACAAATTGCTAATACAAAGAGTATTTGGGTTGCTATTTAAACTACATAGAACATAATAAATATTCATAATCATTTAAGCACCCAATTGTTTCATGAGCTCTCCTTTATATATGAAAACAATTTCCCTTAGGACGTTGTTTCTATATTTAACCTTGAAAAGGATAAAATTGCAGTATTTTATTTAAGCTTGAAAAGGGTAAAAATGAATTCTTTTTACCATCTATGGTCCTGACATTTTCCATAATGGAGAGTTTTTTGGCCTAAATCTCCTAGTGTACTGTAAATGAAAGAATACTATCTTGGCAGACAAGAGATCTGAACTCTAATCTTAGTTATTTCATAAACTTCCGGGAGGAACTTGAATAGATCTTAGATTTTCTGAATTTGCGTTGATCATATGCATAATCAAATGAGAAGGTTGACCAGATGATCTGCAAGGTTTGCTCTGATATTCTTGTCTTTTAAGATCTGCAGAAGATCAACTGAGAGGAAATAGCCTAAGACCAGAAAATTTAAGGTAATTGAAACAACCAAAAATTGGCAATACTTACAAATTGAAAAGAATCTGGACTGAACTCTTTATCATGTTGGTAGAAAATAATACTGAGGGAAAAAAACTACAAGTGACTTTAAAACATAATGTCTTGATTGAAAATTCCCTAATAGACATTGGCAGGACGAGCTTCTCCCGTCTGGAGCATTCCGGTGCTGGACGCCAGCGATCCTTGGGGTTCCTTACCTCGGATCTCTGCCTCCCGTCACCTGGCTATGGCTCTCCTTTCTCTGCTCTTCCAGTTTCTGCTGACTTCTGGCTTCTCCCCGTGGCCTTCTCTATCTACTGGCTTCCGGTTCTGTCTCTTTATAAGGCTTCTGGTAATGTGGAGTAAGACCCATATTGGCCTTGGCATCACCTTATAACTAAAAATAACATATTCAAAAGATCCTATTAACAATGGTTTCACACCCACAGGAATGTGGGTTAAGATTAAGAACATGTCTTTTAAGAGGGAACATAATTCAGTCTACCATGTCTGCTTGGCCAAATTGTGTTCTGCTGTCAGATGGGAGGCAGAACTTGTAAGTGATGAATATTTAACTGAGGAGATTTCCAAGCTGTATTAGTCATCCCAATGCTCAGAAAGAGTGGAGCCTATGCCCCAAGTTTCTAGGAAGGCCTGGCTGACACCCCAATGTGTGGAGAGGTATATGGGGAGAGTATGGCCACTTTCCTCATACGTGCTTGGAAAGTGTGGGGCTGCCAGTCTGGCAAGCTTGAAGGACAAAGCGGCGACTGAAACGTGACTCTCAGACCTTGAAATCTAATGGCGCTTTCCCTGTTGGGTTTTGAACAATCTTGACTGGGCCCCTGGGTACTGTTTTCCTTTTAAACACTCCCTTCTGGAATGGGAATGTCTATCCTATGCCTGTCCCTCATTGTATTTTAGAAGCAAAAACATTTCCACAGACTGAGAGGAATTTTGTCTCAAGACAGACCACACCCATAAGTGATTTTGATGAGACTTTACTTAGAGTTGTTGCTCGAATAACCGAAGGCCAACTGGGATAGCGGAATGGGTGAATGCACTGTGCACGTGGGAAGAACATGTCTTTTTGGAGAGCGCAGACTGTGGTACACCAAATTATGTACTACCTCAAAGGACATGGTCTCAATCTGCATCCCTGTGGGGAGGAAACCGTTTGTAAAGGACCTTTGAGGATGTGGTTGTTGGTTAAGGTGTGGTCAAGCGAATCAGGGTGGTTCTTACTCCATGTCACTAGAGGCCTTATAAAGAGAAGGAGCCAGAAGCCAGTAGACAGAGAAGGCGACAGGGAGAACAGGAAGTCAGCAGAAACTGCAAGAGCAGAGAAACAAGCTGACCCCCAGGCTTGCCAGCAGCCAGCACCAGAACACTGCCGACTCTGGGAGAAAGCAAGGCTTGCCAATACCTTGATTTTGGACTTCTAGCCTCAAAACCATGAGACAATAAATGCTTTTTTTTTTTTTAGTGCCAACCATTGTGTGCTATTTGTCATAGCAGCCTGGCACACTAAGGCAGTGGGGTGAAGAGTGGAATAATAAGGTAGAAATATGTTACAACAAAGTAGAAATAATGCACCTAAAAATGGGAACAGAGAGAAGAAGGAAGGAGAAAAATAGAAAAGCCCATTGATTGTTCTACAGGTCCTAGTGAGAATTAAAAATACCAATAAAGCTCAAGAAACTGAATAGTGAAGGATTAAATACAAAAAAGGAGAATAGAGGATGTTAGAAAAACATATAGGTACAAAGATTACAAAAATGCCAAAAGATAAATAAAAAGTACCTTCCTCCTGGAATTTTTTTTTTTTTTATTTATTAAACAGCTCTTGTGCTAAAGGTAAAATATACACAAGCAAATTAAGCAACCTCTAAATAATAATCATGAAAACACTAAATATCCAAATCTATATTTAAAACAGTGTCAAAGGAAAGACTCACAGCACTAACTACTTTTGTCAGCTAAAAAAAAAAAAAAAAGGAAAGAAAAGAAAAAAGAGAACAAAAATAAAAAATAAAAAATTTCCCAGCTTAAAACATTAGGAAAAATGTAGCAAAAGAAAACAACAAGAAAGGAATAAAGGTAAAAGCAGAAATTACTGAGGTAGAGAACAGAAGAATAGTAGACCCTATTAATAAAGTTCTGGTTTACTGGGGGAAAAAAATTGAAATAGAGAATTTACTAGTTAACCTGATCAAGAAAAAAGGAGAGAGCTCACATATTCAAAAATAACCATTGAAACACAAAATTTTTAAATCTCAAAGACTATCTTACTGACCATTGTACAAATAAATTTGAAAACATAAGTGAAATGGACAATTTCATAAGGAAATACAAATTGCCAGAACTGATGCCATTAGAGTTAGAAAGCATAAATAAACAAGTTTCCCTAGAAGAAATAGAGAAAGCTATTAAAGAACTAATTAAAAAGGCAATAGTGGGAAGCAGATGTGACTCAAGCAGTTGGGCTCCCGCCTACCACACGGGAGATCCCAGGTTTGGTTCCCAGTGCTTCCTAAAGAAGACGAGTGAGACAGCAAGCTGACGCAACAAGATGATGCAACAAGATGACACCACGAAATGACACAATGAGGAAAACACAATGAGACACAACAAGCAGGGAGCGGAAGTAGCTCAAGTAATTAGGCACTTCCCTCCCATATGGGAGGTCCCTGGTTCGGTTCCCAGTGCCTCCTAAAAAGAAGACAGGCAGACACAGAAAGCATGCAATTAACAGACACAGAGAGCAGACAGCGAGCACAAACAACAACAGGGGGATGGGTATAAATAAATAAAATAAATCTTAAAAAAAAAAAATGGCAATAGTCTCATGTGCTTGCACAGGAGACTTCTACCAAAACTTCTAAGCCCATAAAGTCCCATTGCTCTGTAAATTGTGCCAGAGTTCTGAAAATGAAGGAAAGCTTCGTAATTCCTTTTGTGAGCGCTTACAACACTGATACTTAGATTTGATAAAGATGGTGAAACAATCTACAGATAATTATAACTCATTAATATCAGTATAATAATGCTAAATAAAATATTAGAAAATAGAATTCAAAACCACATTAAGAAAATAATATTTCATGACCAAGTGTGACTTATTTCAGGAATTCAAGGTTGGTTCTAGGTAAGGAAATTAATATCATATACCATATTAATATAGGGGGAAATTATATGATAATCTCCACAAATGCTCAAAAAGCCTGACAAAATTCAATATCTATCCCTGATCAAAACACTCAAGAAAATAGAAATTGATACATGTTTAACATGATAAAGTCCTAACGCCATTACTACTTAATGAAGAAGCATTAGAGGCATTTCCACTAAAATCAGTAACAAGGCAAAGAGACCTTTATCTTAACTCTCTTACATTGTACTAGAGGCATGCAACTAGACAGGAGAAACTAATTCAAAGCACAGGAATTTGTAAAGAAGAAGTAAAACTTTTTCTGGAAAGCTGGGTTTTCAACTATCAGTGCAAAGAAAAGAAGGAAAGCAGACAAGCCAATCTGTAAATGAATGAGGGGGACTATGCTCCAACAAAATGTTATTTACAAAAGCAGGCCGTGGGCTGGATTTTGCCCATGGGCCATAGTTTGCCAACCACTTCCCTAGAGAGCAAAGAACCAACTCGGACAATAAGAGGATTCAGTAAGGTAAGAGGATGTAAAATTAACCATAGAAATCAATAGTGTTTATATAGTCAAACAATAGCCACTTAGAGGACATGATGGTAGAGAAAACCCATCTACACCATAAAAAAGGAAGATTACTTAGTAATAAATGTAACAAAAACCGTGCATCTCCACATGAGAACAACTTTAAAACACTCTTGAAAACCACAAAACCAGATTGAACAAACAGAAGAACACGCTCCTGCCCTTGGATGAGACAACTCAGTGTTATAAAGATGTCGTTTTCCACTGAGTTCGTTTATAAATTTAGTGCAATCCCAATAAAAAATACCAATAAGCTTTGTTATGGAGTTAGGTAAGTTGATAGTACAGTTCATACAGGAAGGAAAAAATCACACAAGAATAGCCAGAAAAACTCTGAAAAAATACACACTGTGAGGAGGAACAAGACCTTCCAGACATTTGAACACACTGTAAAGTCTATAAGTAATGCACTACAGACAAACTGAGAGGTGGGATAGACAAACTGAGCAGTGGGCTAGGATAAAGCTCAGCAATAAACCCAAACACCTATGGATATTCATTATATAATAAATTTAACATTTCAAATCCCTGGATCAAAGCCAGACTTGTGTATAAACGTGCTGGGACAATTGGATAGCCAATTGAAAAAAGATAAAAGTCAATCCATATCTCACACCATCCTCAAGAATAAACTTCAAATAAAGCAGGAAACTAAATATAAAAAGGAAGCTTTATGAGTGCCTTCAGTGTAGAGAAAAACTTTCTAACTAATACACAAAAGCCAGAGTCAATAAAAGGAAAGATTACTACTTTGACTACACAAAAATAAAATATTTTTGCATTGCAAAAAAAATCATAAACAAAGGTAAAATGACAACAAACTAGGAGAAAATATTTGCAACGTATATTGCAGACAAAGAGAAATACCATTACTATTATAAATAACTAAATATAGTTTATAACATAAAGAATTTTTATATTTGTAATATAAAGAATTTTTATTGGCAGACAAAGGATGAAAAGTCCAGTAGGAAAAAATTAGGGAAAAGACAGACAATTCACTCAAAAAGATATAAAAATGACCCTTAACACATGAAAAATTGTTCAAACTCACAATCAGAAGAAAACTGAAACAACAGCAAGATGCCATTTCTCACCTCTCAGATTGACAAACATTTTAAGGCATGACAAGACATTCTTTTGGGGAGGCAGTGAAGAAAGAGGTGCTCTCACATTTCACTGGTGGAAGTGCAAACTAGCACAACGCTTTGGGGATGGAATTGACAACACCTAACAAAAGTAGGTATGCACTTAATTCTTGATTCGGTAGTGCCACACCTGATGATTTACTTCCAACAACACAGAAACATAGCAAAAATTACTCACTGAAGCATCATTAGAAACCATCTAAGTGCTCATACCCACAAGAGTGATTGAATAAACTATGGTAACTCCATGCAACAAAGTACTACTCAGTGGTTAAAGAAAATAAAAAAAAAAAGAAATTATTAGGGAATGGTTTCCAGGATATAGTGTTAAGTGAAAAAAGCAAAATGCAAAAAAAAAGTCTGTAGCATGCGACCCTTCATGTAAGCAAGGGATATTCAAAAATATAAGCAAAACTCTTCATTTGTTCAACCAACACAGGAAGGATTAAGCAGCAGCTATTGAAATTGGTTACCCATGGGAGGTAGAGGGGACTGGGGTGGGAAGACTGGGGAGGTGGGGAGGGAACAGTAAGGAAAGAGGAGAGTAAGGGCAGTCAAGGTTCTCTGGGAATCTCTCTCTCTCTCTCTCTCTCTCTTTGATATAGCTCTGACTCACTGAATTATGGCAACGTTTCACATACCCAATTTATATAGAAAAAATGAAAATCAACAACAAGGATTTGGGGAACCCAAAATGAAATACAAGCAGTAACAAAGGAACCTAAGTGTATTACAAATGAACAAGAGCAGGGAAGAAAATAACCTACATAGCTTAAAGATTGTATTGCGACTGTACACTCTAAGGCTAAAGACAAAAAGAACTGTACAAAAATATTCTACTCTAGTTAGAAAACGTGTTTTCCATGAGAAGATGGGCCAACAATTGTGAAACTACTTTAGGTATATGCTAGGACTGAGCAAATAGGTAAGCACGTTGTAGCTAATGAGAGTCAGGTTTGCCACTGTCAAGGACAGAAGTGATAAATACATAAAGGGAGAAGGCTAGAATGACCCCTTGTGGCATTGTATTGGGATTGGAGGTTTCGGCATAAACGCAGGGTTCTTAATATATATACAGATGGATATACAGAGAAATAAATATTGGCGTGTGTATGTGTGTGTCTGTGTGTACACGTGCAGATATGACCTAGCTCTATTTGCTGTGTGATCCTAGAAGCAATGCAACCCAACAGCAATGAGTACATTCAGCACCTAGATCTTTCTTTCTAAATACTACTCTTCGAAAGAGGAAACAAGGTGTCTTTGGACAAGTGGTTGAATCCAGGGCTGGGGTAAGAAAAATACAAGATGATCCTGGGGTATCTTATGGTACCTAAAACAAAGAAGTGCTCAGTTGGGACACATCAAGAGGGCATAGCAGCCAACTTGAAGGCACTCCTAAAGGCCAAACATGGGACAAGTTGAGCAATAAAATAACGATAGTAGTGGGTTATAACAAATAGAATAAAATAAATATCCACAGGGCCCTATTGACACAAATCAATAATCGAATGAACGACCGAACGAATGAATGAATGAATAAATAAATAAAGGGGGTAGAAGGAAGAGGTCTTTCTTAAAGTAGACTTCTGATGAATAAATGTGGAATTATAGAAATATAAAATCACTCTTAAGCAAAAACGACAATAATAATTGTTGCTGGTTAGAATAATAATGGATGCTGAACTGTGTGGGCGAAAGCAGGATGATAAACAGGATATTTGCATAGTCTCAAAATATTTCCCCTCAAGATACTCATGAATTACAAAAAGAAAGAGCAGCAGTACCTCTGCAGCAGAGAAACATGGCACACATGACCTTGACCAAGGTGACCAAGACCTATGATAGGGCACGTACCCCCGAAACGGTGCAACGAGAAGGGTACAACAAGCTTCTGTGGTACTTTTGCCCAAAATGCCTAACCTCAATCCAATCATGGGAAAACACCAGACAAAGGCAACTTGAGGAATGCTCTACAAAATAACTGGCGGGTACTCTTCCAAAGTGCCAAGGTCATGAAAATCAAAGGAAGTCTGAGAAACTGCCCGAGATTAAAGGAGACTAAAGAAAAATGACAACTAAAAGTATATTTGTGTGAAGCAGAAATGGCTCAAGCAATTGGGCTCCCATCTACCATATGGGAGGTCCCGGGTTCGATTCCCAGGGCCTCCTGGTGAAGGCAAGTGGCCCCGCGTGGAAAGCTGGCGCAACAAGATGACACGACAAAAAAGAGACATAGAGGAGAAAGACAATGAGAGACACAACAAACCAGGGAGCTGAGGTGGCTCAAGCAATTGAATGCCTCTCTCCCACGTTGGAAGGTCCCAGGATCGGTTCCTGGTGTCTCCTAAAGAGAAGACGAGAAGACAAGCAGACACGGAAGAATGTGCAGCGAATGGACACAGGAAGCAGACAGCGAGTGCAAGCAGCAAGGGGTGGGGGGGGGACGAATAAATAATAAAAATAAATCTTTTTTTTTTAAAAAAGTACATTTATGGGAAAAATGGGAAAATTCAAATGAAGTCTAAAACCTAGTTACTGATATTGTAGTTAACCTCCTGGTTTTTATAATCATACCATGGTTACGTAGGGTTTTACCATTAAGGAAAGCCAGGTGAAGGATAGACAGGAACTCCCTGTTTTTGCAACTTTTCTGTAAATCTAATGTTATTTCAAAATAAAAGGTGGAAAAATTTTAAAAAAAGAAAGTAAATATCTTGAGGTGCAGAATAAATTACAGATATTTCTGCAGTTTTCAGGTTCAATGTTTTCTAGTTGTCTGAAAGTTTATAGTATTTTTATTAGAAAATTTTGGCCCCTATCACATGAGCATTAACTGTTATGTTGCGATGTAGGTGTGATTTTATATTTGAAGGACAAACTACCTCCAGATGATTTCTATACAAATTAAACCGACATTCAAAGTTGACAAGAAAGGAAAATTCAGCATGAACAAATCTACTTTTTCTGAACTTAGCAATTCAGGATACATGTTGTTCCATTTTAGATTCAAGGAGGGGCATGATTAATATGAAATCATTTCTTATGAGTTTTTAAAAGCCGAGTGTGGGGTACTGGAAAGACTCTATAGTAGAGTTTTGTGGAATCATTGGTTTCATAAAAATCACTTTTGATTCAGTAGCTAATCTCTTATTAAGATGACATTTCTCATTCTTATTGAAAAAAATGCAGAAGGGAAGAGATTTACTTATGCATTCTTTTGTACCAGGTTAATAAAACTGTGCTAAGAATATACATGTGTTTATTCTGACATGCAATCTAAGGTTTAGCCACAGCCAAATCATTAAATCCTAAAACTGCTAGTCGTTAAAATAAATGCTTAACCCTTGAGTTATATACGAATTACATAGGGGAGAAGTATTCAGTTGTCATTTCCTTACGATCAAACTTAAAGCTCAAAGACACAATAAATCCTACAAGTCTCGCAATAACAGCCACGTCTGAAATATGATGCCAAAAGTAATGTTGTTTGGATTCTTACCAAACTCAAAATACTGTTTTCTGAAACTGCCTTTGTGTGTTTATGAAAACTCTTGTAGGAAAACCATATTCACGGGTATAAAAGGATCCATTAGCCTCCTGGCTGCACAACAGACAGTTGAGTTCTTATCTTATGAGGTCTGGCCGTGGTTTTTAACACTTTTGACTTTTCTCTGATGCTTCTGGGATTTTTGTTTTTGTTTTTGTTCAATAGCTCACTCTTCTAGTTTCCCTCACAATTCTCAGGTTGGTTCTTCCCAGTTTCTTTATAGGTGTCTGTTTGTTTGTTCGTTCATTCTCTTTAAGAGCCTGGGTTCAAGAGAATTCAGGTTTCCTCACCCTCTTCCCACTCTGCTTTCTCTTCCTCACTGTCTCGTATATATGTCCATGACATACCAAATACTCATAACACAATATGCCCAGTCCGCATCTGTATCCAAAGCTTCAGCTATGAATATCCAATTGGCTACTCACCATTGCCACTTGGATGTTCTACAAGAACCTCAAGTCTACACAACCACACCACCATTCATTCAATATACAAAAAATTTTGTTGGGTGCCAAGTCTGACCTTGATACTGGGTTAGTGAATACATAGTGATAAATGAAGAGGTTTGGACTCTCCCCTTGTGAAGTCCTGTCCTTGTGCCTGGGCTGGATTTATTAAAGTAACGTCTCCATAAAAAGAGAGAAACAGAAAATGAAGGGACAAAGTTCCTCATCTACAGATGAATATAGATAGGGCTAAGTGGCTTCAATTTTCTATTTATGTTTTATCTTTTTAAATTGTTACTAATTGAAGCTATATCTGCATCAATAATACTAGTCAACATTTAGCTAGCACTTACTTTGTGTCAAATACTTTACGTATACTAATTCATTTAATCCTTATAAAAATCCAATGAGATAGGTAGCACTATTATCCCCATTTTATATATGTGCAAACCAAGGCACCAAGTACTTTAAGTAATTTGCCAAAGGATACATAGTTGGAAGTGGTGAGACTCACATTCAAGGCAATGGCTCCAGAATCCATACTCTTAAATATTATACAATTTACAGAAAAAAGGGGGCTTGTGAAAAGTGTTAAACATATTTTGTAGATACAAGATTTTGATTTTGTAAAATTTTGGTTTTGTAAAGATACATATTTACCATGCAGATCATACAGAAAAATGCAAAGTAAAAAATGATCCTAGGGAAGCGGCTGTGGCTCAATCAGTAGGGCTCACGTTTACCATATGGGGGGCCCCGGGTTCGGTTCCCGGGGCCTCCTGGTGAGGGCAGGCCCGCCCGCATGGCGTGGTTGGCTGACCCAGCGAGCACAAGCAGCAAGGGGAGATAAACGAATAAATAAATAAAATCTTTAAAAAAAAAAAAAAAAAATGATCCTAAATCCCACCATCCAGAAATAACAATCATTAACACTTAATGTAAATCATTCCGGATGCTTCTTTATGCCTATATCTAGAAAGAAGGATGGATGAAAAGGAAAGATGGACAGACGGACGGATGGATGGATGGATTAGATAAACAGATATAGAAAGATTGATAAAAATGTTTTAGACATATCTATTGACTTATTTATGTGAAAGATGATCAAATTTGCATATTTATCTACCCTCCACCAACTTCATTTTTATTTTTGTTAGTTGTATTATTTCATTATCATTATCAATATTTTAGAAATTTAGATAATTCCCTAATGACAATTCCTCATTGTTTTATCTTAGTTTGATATTATATGGATTCAGTCCTCTCCACTGGTACCTTTACCCATGGTATTGCTGTTTTGCAATACTTTATTTTGAGCAATTCCATGACTGGCAGAATTTTTATCATTAAGACGTTCTTTTTTTCAAAAGAAGCTACTGTGGACTATATTTACTAATTTTTTGTAGGTTTGAGAATGTGCTATTTCCTTTATATTTCAAGGACAACCTGGCTGGATATGACATTCTTGGTCAATACTTTTCTCCCTCAGAATGTTGTAATCAATATCTTTTGACATGAAAAGACACTGTGGAGAAGTTTGAAGCCAATCTGTCCTCATGGCTTGCTTCTTTGGGCTAGATACACTTGTGATTTTTTTCCTTCAGTTTTGAAATTCAAGTAACTTCATCAGCACAAGTGCTACCAGTGGCCATTTTTTATTAGTATTACTAGGTTCCAGTTGATCCTTTTGACATAGAGATTCACAAGAAAGTTTTCTTCTGTCACTCTTTGAATAGGATAATACTCCTTTGGTTCCAACCTCATCTTGAGGAATACCATGTACATTTATGTTGGAGTTCCTTGGGTTCCATATTTATCAATTTCCTATCATTTTCATATTTTTATTTTTCCTTTCATTTTGTTATTGCCTATACATCATATTCCTGTATGTTTTCAGTTGTGTTTATTATATTTCTTTGGCTTCTATCCAAAGCTTTTAGCTCTACTATTCTTCTATTTCTTTTCTGAGCTCTGACCACTACTTTTTCAAACTACTTAGGTTGTCTTAAACTTTTGTAAACCTTTATGTGATTTCTTCTGGCTATTTTATTAAGAGGTAGCATATTGCCTTAATAGTTTTTTGACTGTTGGGAAATTATTTGTCTGAATTTACTTGTTTCCTTTTGTGAGGAAATGACCTCAAACACCATCCCACAAAAATCTGTAATTCCCTTTGTCCTATGATCACATCTCCATTCAGTTTTGAGCATTCAGGCAGTCAATGTGGCTCACTCCAAAACTCTAAAAATTTATAGGCTCACTGTGCTGTGATCTGGCAAGCACTGTCTTTAGTGTCTTTTCACTCCAAAGAGTCTCCAGCAGTCTCCCTGGGCTAGATGGCTGCAGGAGGCAATATAAAATGACATGTCCAGATGGCTTTTCCTTCGGCCCCACTTCTCCTGACATTTTGTAATGCAAAACTAGGTCTCTAATGGGAAATTCCCCCACTTCTTTCAAGGCCCTTCACTCCCTTCCTTTCTTCTCTATGAAAAAAAAAGAAAGAAAGAAAAGAAAAAAGAAACCTTGGCTAAGCCTCTCAAGACCATGACACTTATTTGTGGGAAATCAGCTGTCAGCAGATTATGCACAGGTCAGTAATTCACAGCATTGGCAGGTGTGTTTCACAATTTAAAATTTGGAGTTGTGGCCTTTGTTTTGAGGAATATGATTTTTTTCCCTACTTTTGCTCTTTTTTTTTTTTTTTTTTTTTTTTTGGAATTTTCATACTATTAACCAATAACCAATAATCAGGCTCTCATAAAATTCTACACACTAGTTTTCTGTAACTACTATTAAGTGCTTATTTACTGGCATCTCATCAATTACTCTACTATTTTAAAATGATCACATGTCACTTGTCTGTCTCCCTTACTCTATAAGGTCCTTGAGGTCTATTGTTTACCATTGGATTTTTAAATTTTCATTTTGTTGTCTCAAAACCTCAGTTCTTTAAATTCAGAATAAGTAAGAGTACAGCTGTTTTTCTTTGACTTTTCTTAAATGGAATTAGCTAAAAGGCCAATAAATATAATATTTTACATACGTAATTAAGCAGAGTTTCAAGGCCCACTGTGAAAAGTTCTGTAATGATGATATTTAGATGGAATTTCTAGTGCCAGCTAGACAACCTGGTAATGACTTCTGTGGAAACCATTAAAGCTGAGATATAGAATAGAAGTAGAGTGGGGGATTTGTGAGATTAAGCTCTAACATATATAAATTAAATTCTCTATATTTACTAAGAAATTAATAGTCACCAGGAGATGAAAAGATGATTTGTGACACAGCCTAGCCAGCAATATAGAAAAATATATACTACTAACACACAGGCAATCAAAAATTCTACATTTAAAGGTATATTTTTTTAAAACCCTACAGGAGCACAAGGAAGCCACAAATTCTCAAGGTGGAGATAAAGCTTCAGAGAAAAGTGACATAGGAGCAAACTGAAGGATATGGAGGATTTCAAATCTTTGGTGTCAGTGTTAGGTTAAATATAAGGTAACAATAAAATTTATCACCCCAACCAGGATGACTTTGAGAGTGAAAGAGACCAGCACAACTGGAGCAGGGCAGAAGGTATAACGGGAACTGTCCTGGGCAAACCGCACGAACGGCAGCCAGGTTCAAAGCCAACAAGAACAGACGGCCCCAGAAAAGGCGCCATGGCCCCATGTGGTCAGAGCCCACGGCTTCTCTGCTTCTTGGCCTCCGGCGGCTAGCTAGCCGATTTATCTCCTTTCTTCTCACTGTTGCTTATTACGCTCCAGCCACTCTGACCTTTCTTCCTCCCAAGTGCAAATCTCAATCCTATTGCATCTGTTTCTTCTAAGAGTACTTCCCTCAGGCTGCCTTCTCCTCATGTCTTGGTTCAAATAGTATCAAATATTAATAGTCTGGTTCCAGAGACCCCTTTCCTGACAACCCAAGCTGAAGGCACCACCTCCCACCTGTTTCCAATCACTCCATTTCATTCTCTTCACAGCGTTAACCACTACCTGAAATCATTTTATTTGTTTAAGGGTCTAGAGTCTCCCCACCACCCCCGACTCATACACACTAGAATGTAAACTCCAAGAGAACAGGAACTTTGTTCTGATCACCCCTGCCTCCAGCAGCTGATACAAAAGATGCCCAATCAATATTTGTTGAATGAATAAAGGAATCGACAGAGTACAGTATCACTCCAGGCAATGCACACTTGCAGGTGAAAGATGAAGCTAGAAAGACAGAAAGGGGCCAGAAGGCTAATATTGTGAACGCCAGACTAAGGAACTTAGGTTTGGTTTTTAAAGCACTGGGCAGGCACCAGAGGTTCTTCTGGCCAAGGGAACATTATCAGATCTACAGTTTAGGACACTGAATGTCAACAAAGTGAAGAAGGTATTGAAAGGGAAGGAAGAGGGAAATGGATGTGGCTCAAGTGATTGGGCTCCCATCTACCATATAGGAGGTCCAGTGTTCGATTCCCAGGGCCTCCTGGTGAAAGGCAAGTTGGCCCACGCGGAGTGCTGGCCTGCGCAGAGAGCTGGCACAGCAAGACGACGCAACAAAAAGAGACACAGAAGACAGACAATGAGAGACGCAGCAGATCAGGGAGCTAAGGTGGTACAAGAGATTGAACAGCCTCTCTCCCACTACAGAGGGTCCTAGGATGGGTTTCTGGTGCCGCCTAAAGAGAAGACAAGTAGACACAGAAGAACACACAGAGAGCAGACAGTGAGCAGGAAACAAGGAGGGCTGGAGGAGGGAGGAGAAATAAATAAATAAATCTTAAAAAAAAAAAAAAAGGAAGAAAGAAAGGGAAGGAAGAGAATGCAGGCGAGACCAATTAGGACTGACTTCAGTCCAGGTGAAAGAGACAGAGCCTCACCTGAGGGCAGAGCAGGAGGACATGTGATCAAACAAAGGTCAGAGGGGGCTGGTGGCTAGGAAACTTTGGGGGACAAAATTCACGAGGAGCCAAAGATCAAAAAAAATGCATAAAGTCACTTCTGACAGATGTTTGTTGGGTTCTAACGGATACTGTGTGTGTTTCAAAAAAGTTGTAAACATTAGAAAACTGTTATAAATCCAGCCAGTATTCCTCTTTTCAAAGGTATCATGTGTGCAGCTAGTATTTCTCAGTGACTAAAAGACCTGACACCGGGGCTTTTCCAAATTCCAGAGGCGTTATGGATGCTTCAGCCCTTGCACGCCAGACATTGCTTAGGAGAAGCCATGGGAACCCAGAATAGAATCAAATTATCAAAGTTCTCCTCCTCTCCTAGAGTCTGGGGCTTCCTGTGGAGGAAGGGGGCTTCATCGATGGAATACAAATGATTGTTTTCAGATGACAGGCAGGTAGGGATGAAGGAAAAAGGTACTACCAGAGCACCTGACAAGAGCTTTGTACTGATGAGGTGAGAGACAAAGGACTTTTAAGCTATGATGTTGGTCCTTAAGCAAATTAGAGTCTCATTAGGAAGAAAAGACTTAAAGTGGTGCAATTTAAGAACAAGAGTAAGATTATATATCAAGATGGATCTGTGTGTTAAGTCCAGAAACAGAGGAATGCCTATGGGCTAAAGGGTCATAATGGCTTTCCAGAGGAAGTGAGGCTTAAGTGTCTCCTTAAAGAATAGAAACTATTTGAAGGGTAGAAGAGCAGGGAAGTAGAGTGGTTGAGGAACCTGGGCAGTGGGGGAGCACAGTGAGAAGGCCAACCTGGGGAAGGGGCAGGAGGAGGTGATGTGGAGCCCTGGGGGGGGTCTTAGAGAAAGACCTCAACCTAGGGTAGGAGGGTTCTTGACACACCTGCAAGAAGTCAGATAACAGCAAGAGAATTTACTGCAAAGAGGAAGTACACACTCAAGGTGGGAGTGCAGGCGTGCTCGTGGAGGGGTGCCTGCTTGGGCTAGGGGTGCTGCTTTATTAAGGCTGGGCTCCCCCCACCTCCCTCCTCCAGGTCAATGAAGACTTATGATTTCCAGTGTCCTCATTGGTTCTGTTTTATGGAAAAGAGGGATTGAAAACTACAATTTAGTGGGAACCGCCCGGGGGGGGGGGAGTCGACAAAGCTTGTGGTAGTCAGGTGATGGGTGGGCTTCCCATCATCTGGTATCTTCCGGCCCTGGGCAGGTGCTCCTCCACAGTGGTTAGCTCATCCAAGGCAAGAACTTGACTGGACAAGTCTTGGTTTGGTAACCTTGTGTTATCCATATGAAACCACGTTCCACTTTCTCATTACTTGCGCATACCAATTCTAAGTGACTAGTCTATGCTATGCCCACCCGGTGCTTCCCACAGCACCCATACAGAACCTCTCCGTCTCTAGGGCCACTTACATCATACTTTCGGGTTCTACTGCGCAAGCACCAACTGCTTTTGTGACATTCACAAGAAGAGCTTGGTTTATTCCAACGAGGAGGTTCACGAGTGGTTGGATGCCGCCACACTTTCGGACAAGGACACGGTTTTCGTGTTCCTGGCAGCACTCTCCCAGTGCGCCGACCACGTTCACAAGCACCTCTTCAGGCTGATCGGTCAGAAGTCCCACCAAGGTTTCAATGGCTTTGTATTCCCGAAACCTAAGTTCGTCGCAAGGAAAAATAAAAAAGACACAGGGGAGAAGGATGAGGGAACAATATTATTTTTTCAGTATAAATTTAGCTGATAATAATGCTAATAGAAATAACAATAGTAATTTCTAGGTGCCAACTATGCTCATTAACTATAATCACCAGTTTCCGATGGGACTGGAGGTTGAATCACGGTCTCCACAAAAGGCATATTCAGGTCCTAATGCTGGGTCCTATGGGTCTTACTTACAAATGAACGTTTGTAAATAAGACCTTGGAAGGGGTGATTATTAGTTAAGATGTGCCCCAACAGCACGAGTGAAGGTGGGGCTAAATCCAATATGGCTGCAGTCCTCATGAGCAAAGGAAAACTAGGACCCATGGCCAACACGGAGCCTGGGGAGGCTCAGGTCCCGGCCAGTAAGCGGTGAAGGCAGACTCCAGACATGTGCCCTAACCACTGTGCAGCTCAGCTTCCACGTCAAGTACTGTTTCTTCCCTACCTGAGTGTGAGCATCTGTGAGTCCACTCAGCTAAGGAGCTTCCCCCATCTTACAGAGCCAATTTACATAAACAGAGCATTTTAAATGTTCAATGAAAATGATATATTCTCTCTCTCTCCATCTCTCTCTCCTCTCTCTCTCTCTCTCTCTCTCTGTGTAAATATATATAAATAATAAACATATCATGACTTTATTGTACCTATTTGGGCTTAATAAGTCTCTCAAAATAAATAGTAGATTGTGCTACTTGGGTAAAATAGCTTTCATCCTCAGCTTCAATTAATATATTTCAGCATCTCTCTTGTCATGCAATTTTTCTTTGATTTATTCACTGTAAACATCCCACAAGGATGTATGCCACATAAAGGTAAATATTCGAGAATTAGGACATTTTTTCCCCTTTCTAATACATTTCAGCAGTACTTTCAAATACCACAATGCCGCTAAATTCTTTTAAGTTACTTAACAGAGTTAAGTAACTTTAAATGAAAAGTTAAAAGTTTCATTAATTAAGGTCACTTTTAAGCTTGTCAAGCATTACTTCATTGCACATGCCTTATTAAGTAAATCTATTTTGTGTTAGGCAGGGCATGAAAATTTCTCGTTCGAGAGAATCAGCACATCAAGACAAGATGAGTTGCCCTAGAACTGAAAGCATGAGCTCTAAAATTAGAGAGAGATCAATTTGAGGAACCAAATGGCCATAAAGTGTACAAAGAATTTTAAATAGAATTCCATGCAATTGTATTTGAAAATGGCTAATCTTTAATAGTAATTTGCTAGTTGAAATTTAGCCGACTCGTTTTATTTCTTTAGGAAAGGGAAAAGAACAGAACAACTTCCATCTCTAAAGATTCAGTGGGAAAGCCATGTCCTCACTTCACTAGATCCAAGCAGGAAATACCAGTGATAGTTGTAATTTAAATGGCTCCCCATTGGCATCCACAGGAGTAGACTACTACTAGCAGCCCATTTGCACAGAAAGATTACGCCTGCCAGCCCCTCAGTCCTGCAGAGGCTCAGAACATCACTGCCAGGTCTGGGGGCTAGGTTGGGGGGTGGCTTTCATTTCTAAGATTCTCTTAGTTCTGCCAAATTAATCCAGAAAGTACAGTTGTGAAAACTACACGAGTGTCGTTTGAGGCAACCCTTTATTAAAATGGCATTAAATTACAAGGATGAATTTTGGTGGCCATACTGTCATTAAACACTGAATGCCATCTCTTACTTGGTCACATTCTCTCTGCTGATGGAACATTTCCAGATTGCCCCCGTGACCGCGGCCAGCCGTTCCTTGTTGTCCGTGTTATTGAGCAGAGTGGCCAAAGGCTTAAGTCCCCCGTGCAGCCTAACCAGGTCCCGGGTCTCCTCGTCCTCAGCACACTGCACAAAAAGTGAACCAGAGGCTGTCAGAGATCAGGACATAGTGAGTTTTCAGTGACTGCTAAAGGGGCTGCCATTCTAGTAGTTATTGATCTTCTTTTCAGAGAGGATCATTTTCTGAATGAGTCTCCAAGGAAAATATAACTCTCTATACTGGCTGCTATCTGACAGGGTCTCTTCCCTTAGGCAGCTTTGGCAACACATAGCAGTTCCTAAGTTCTTGGCAACTCTCCCAGGCCTTTCTGCAGTAGCCTGGACTTCTACGCAGACGGATACAGGGGTCAGTAAGAAACCGAGACTGCTGCATGCATGGGGGGAGTACTTCTCCAGCGACGCAGCGAAGTGGGGAAGATGGATGAGCAATGGGGATTCAGTGACCCCCCAAATCTAAAGATGAAGACTCTTCCCAACAGTCTCTAAGCCCAGAGCAGTGGATTACAGTACTAACACCTGGCATTCTATTCAAACACATGTTTATCCACATGTTTGTGTCATCCTTTGAAATAAATACTGACGGTACAGGTTTTTCTAGCTGATCATCCTTCGTAGGTTATGGAGCCAGCAGATGGGAATCTTCGTGGGGATGTGGCTGTTACCCTGAGCATGCCGGCGTGTGCCACACATCACCCCAGGCACCTGCTGGAACCGTGGGTGCTGTGATGTGCCACAGAGGCCGCCACGCTTATCTTCTAGGTGTGACTTTCGGTCCTGGTGCAGTCACAACTTTTAAGAACTGACCCTGAATGATTACTCATACTAGGTGGATATACCAGCCAAGGCTGGCTTCTGAAATGAGCCCCTTCTCTGACACTATCTTTTCCGCTCACTTTCTCACTTTGCTCATTTAGAAGTGCCTTGCTCTAGGAAATGTACCCTGATTAGGCAGAAGAAGCTCATGTGGCTGACCACCAGCTCTACAGTAAGCTTTCAAGGCCGTTTTCCCCCTTTACCACTCTAAGCCATCCCCTGGTATGCTACGAAACTTAATATCCACAAAAGTTCATGGAGATTAAAATAAGTAAATAAATGAAAAGATAAAACAGGGACACACATGTCTTGGTAGGAGATAAATTTCCCAAGAGCCCCTGTTTAAATAGGATATGTGTCAAGCAATGCAGAGGCACCAGCTCTGTATTGGGTTTTTAAACCAGGTTCCTCATCTGGGCAGTGAAATAGAGATGGGCGCACAAGTGTCTTCTGGAAGTGGGAGCCATCAGGCACGGCGAAACCATTTTCTCTCTGCCACTCCCAGGGACACTCATTGCTACAGGGCAGTGTGGGAAAATCCCCCCGGGTACTTGTCAGCCCTGAGGATCCTGAGCCCCATCCCGGGAGGATGAGACAGCGTGTCTGGAAACACCGGTCTAGAACCTACGGAACAGCGCCCGGTACCTGGTAGATGGCCATGGCGCAGTGCTCCTGAAGCTGCTCGTTCTCACTGCTTAGGTTCTTTACGAGGTTTTCAATGATCCTTTCCGCTTTGATCGCGGCGCGGTAGTTTGCCTAGGAAAACACATTGACGTGTTTGCGTGTGCATGACTCACGGCTACAGATGTCTATTTATTGTTGTTAATAACTACGCTGAACAAACATTCGGCCGAGAGACACCAAAGTCCCATTTTAACGTCTATGTAACAATATGAGGAGCTCGTCAAAAATTTAAAAATATATCACACAGGAACTGATTTACTTAATGTTCTGAATTTGAGCTTCTCTTTCCAACAGAATACTGACTCCTTGAGAAAAAAAAAAATTCCTCAGCAGTCATAATAACCTCAAAAATTGAGAGCTGAGGTGGCTCAAGTGATTGAGCGCCTCTCTCCCACATGGGAGGTCCCAGGTTCGGTTCCCGGTGCCTCCTAAAGAGAAGATGAGCAGACACAGAGAGCACACAGCGAATGGACACAGAGAGCAGACAGTGACCACAAACAATTAGGGGGTTAGGGAGAATAAATAAAAAAAAATAAATCTTTAAAAAATAAATAAATAAATAAATAACCTCAAAATTAGTATTGAACCCAACAGAGGTGCAGGGAAAGGCAGGCAGGGGCGGCGGGCCTGGCGGGTACCTCGGAGGCGCACTCCTGCAGCGTCCCCACCACCGGGATGAGCATGTTCTCGTGGGAAGTCTTCAGCAGCCGCGCCAGCAAGGGGATGCCCCCAGCCAGCCGGATGGCTTCCTTATTCGCGTAGCTTTTACTACAGCTCCACAGAGCCAGGGCGCCACAGCGAGCCACTTCCACGTCCCTGGTCTCGTACAGAGATGGCTGAGCAGGTTCTGTTGAATTCTGTGCGCAGTCCAGTAGAGCAACCTACAGGAATAAACCCGAGATACATGGAAAGCCTTAGGCATTAGTCAGCCGAAGGGCTCTGATGCTAAGTACCAGAAATCTGTGGGCTTTTATAAAGGGTGTTTATTTGGGGTAGAAGCTTACAGCTACCAGGCCATAAAGTTTAAGTTACTTCCTTCACCAAAGTCTATTGCCATGTGTTGGAGGAAGATGGCTGCTGATGTCTGCCAGGAGTTCAGGCTTCCTGGGTTCCTCTCTTCCCGGGGCTCGTTTCTCTCCAGGCTCAGCTGCTGTGCTCACTCCACAAGGCCAGCCGTAGACTATCAGGCAGATGGCTCTTTCTCTCTCTCCAGGGCTTCTGTCTAAGGAGCCATCTCTATTCCTCTGTGTTCTCCTGTGTCTTCACTTCCCGGGCTCCAATATCAAAACTGCAACCTCCCTTCTCTGTGGCGCAGTTGACCCACCAAGGGGGCAGGGACTCAATATCCTACTGATGTGGCCCAATCAAAGCCTTAACCATTATTTAATCAAGTAAAAGTAAAACCTCTGAATCTAATACACTCAGAGAAAAAAACCAGTTTACAAATATAATCCAATATTTCTTTTTAGAATTCATCGATAATATCAAACTGCTACACCTTAAAATCAGACAATGCATCCTCCAATGGCCACAGGTTGCTCAGCCAAGCTCACCTCCGTCAAAAATAAGAATGCATTTTTTTAAAAAGTCAATGGCTGTCCTATCCAGCAGCCAGTAAAAACAAAGGAACAAATAAAACCCTTCTAAAGTCCTTTCTTCAGACTTGGGGGCTTTTCTCTCTCCATCTGTATTAGTCAGCCAAAGGGGTGCTGAACTCTGTTGGCTTTTCTAAAGGGTATGTATTTGGGGCAGAAGCTTACAGTTATCGGGCCATAAAGAGTCTAACCCAAGGGTCCTTTCTCACCAAAGTCAGTTGCCACGTGTTGGAGCAAGATGGCAGGCGATCTCTGCAAGGGTTCAGCCTTCCTCTCTCTCAGCCACAGGCTGGCAGAGGGCTCATTTCTTTCCATCATCTCTCCACGGGGCTCCAGAATCAAAGTGCTCTCCTCTGCCGTGTCTATGGGGCTTTCTCTCTCTTCCCTGTGTCTTCTTCTGTGTGTCTTCTTGAGTGAGTGCCCATTTATACAGCCCACCAAGGGAGTGGGAACTCAACATGAATTACACCCTACTGACACGGTCGAATCAAAGCCCTAATCTTAACATGATTTAATCAAAGTCATCTCAGCTGAATCTAATACAATCAAAGGGGATCACGCCCAGATGAACAGAGCAGTTTACAAGCATAATCCTTATCTTTTTCTGGAGTTCATAAATAATTTCAAACTGCCACACCTCCCCACAAGGAATTTAATCCCACCAAGATAGACTTTTCTTAATGTGGTTCTAATATTTTCATTAAGAATATTTGTAAACCACATCCTCAGCCCTGGTATCTCAGAAAACTGGCCTCCCTAAAACCATGTAGACGTTTCCAATGAGAGCTGATTGCCCCCCCCACCCCATGCTTAAAGCCATGAGGCCTCTTTGGAGGACACAGCTCTCAATCTGCACTACCTTAACCAGCCAGACCAAGCGGCCCAGAGGCCAGAGTTCTCTTTTGGTTTTGCAGTGACCGAAGTCATGGACGATCTTAAGAGACAGTTTTCTATGAGGACAGAGCCGCAGGTCAGGGTCCACCGTGGAGCAAGTGGCACAGGCCCCCCGCTGCAGGGACTGGGACCAAGCAGAGGACGTCGTCGGCTACTTGCTACCTGATGTGGAGACCTAGGAATGTCTGCTTCATCCTTCTCTCTCTCTCTGCTGGCCAAGTTCATGGATTCTGCCCCCAAAATCACCCAGGGACCCCAAGTGTATAAGGAAGTAGCCCAGACTTAGGACATCCCTCATTCCCAGTTCCAATTTCCTGGAGAGGGGCTGTTTGGATTGGCTCAAATCAGGAGGACACCCATGGGCTCGATAGTTGTGGAAGTGCAGGGGCAAGGGGTATCCACGTGGCCTCCAGGTACCTCCAGGGCTGGGAGAGCAATAGGGGAGACACTCTAAGACAGTGGGGCAGGCACATCCACTGACAGACAGACTAAAAGATATCTGTCCCCTATAGCTGTCCCCTTATACCTAAATGAAGTCCAAACTTCTGAAGTTCTCCATAAGGCCCCGTGTATGATCACCCAGGGCCTCGCTCTCCATCTCCCACTCCCCAACCCGCCCACCCTGGGTCTGGCCACACGAGGCCACTTGCAGTGGCCTTTCCCACTCTGGGCCTTTACCGCCACCACTTGTCTTCCTGAAATGCCTTTCCTTGGCCTGCCTGACAAAACATGGCGCTGTCTCCCCTCCTAGTCTTTCCTGATGGCCCCTCCATTGTTCCTCTACTCCCAGCACTGATTTCGACTCAACACCTGAAACTCACCATTACAACCCCACCCCCCCACCCACCACGGACCTGGGAGGTCTCTGTGATCAGAGGTCACGTGTCTGTGTATTCCAGCACCTACTTCTGTACTCGACACAGGGCTCAACTCGATAAAGGTGAAAGGGTCAGGAAAGCTGGCCCAGGACTGACGGCGCTGGTGCACACAGAGCCCCCCCAGACCCGGCTCCCTCCCCGCCTGCACGTGCGCTTCCTCGCGTCCTCCGCCCACGGGCCTCCATCAGGTGTGCCCCTCCAGAGGCCTCTTCCACCCAGGCAGGCCAGGACCTGCCTTTCTGCTCCGCCCCGACCGTGCACCCACTCTGATGCGGGAACCGCCGCGCCCGCCTCCCCTGCTCTGCGCGGGACGCCCTCATTTCCAGCCTCCCTCGGGGTCTCTTGCCTGTATGTCACCAAGCCTCATGCCTCCCCAGTCCTGAAACTCCCTGGGTGTGTCCTCAAGCCAGCAACTGCAAGGCTGTTTCCATCACTGGTCTTTCCATTTGAAGTTATTTTAAAACGTGCATCATTAACTTGACTAGGTCGGCCAAGTGTCCGAACACCGGGCTCCCAACCGTGACGCCCGAGGCTCCTTTTCGCTCTGTTACATTTTTCGTTCTTATAATCCCATAGGAGATGGAGTGACTTCAGTGGAGCCACCTCAGCAGCCCAAAGAACTTCACTGCGTAAGCAGAATCACGATATTTCCTGCTGATGTTTCCTTGTGAAAACTTTCAAACACAGAAGGGCTGGAAGAACTGTACAGCAAACTCCCATCTACCCACCAAGCAGATTCTATAATTAACATTTTGCTCTATTTGTTTTATCATTTACAAAACCATCTCTCCAGCAGTAAGTCCCTCTTATTTTGCGAAGCAAATGATTACACTTCCCCCTGCCCCAGATGGCTCCCTCGTCTGTTTGCTCCTTGTTTTTGCTCATTGTGTCTGCTCGTTGTCTGTTTTTCCTTTAGGAGGCACTGGGAACCGAACCCAGGACCTCCCATGTGGGAGGCAGGCACCCAACTGCTAGAGCCACATATGCTCCCTACTTGTTTTGTTTTTGCTCTATCTGCTCATTGTTTTTGCTCGTTGTCTGCTCATTGGTCTTGCTCATTGTTTTTGCTCAATGTCTGCTCATTGTTTGTCTTCTTTAGGAGGCACCGAGAACCCGGGACCTCCCATGTGGGAGATGGGCACTCAACTGCTTGAGCCACATCCTCTCCCAAATAATTATACTTTATAGTGCTCTACAGATTGCAAGGGAAGACACAAAATCTCCTTTTGTAAATTGCTGAAAAACAGTTCTCAGTGCCCCTACTCACGTTCAAATCCATATTAATTCAACAGACATTTATTAACCCTTTTTATGTGTAAGGCACTGGGTTAAGTGCTGTGGCCGAGACTTAGATGAATGAGACAAGTCTCCTGTCTTAAGGAACTTAGAGTGCAGAAGTGGAGATAGTCCAGGAAGATAAAAGCCATGGGAGAGACTCAAGATCTACTGGGCCTTCTTAATGAAGATGAATATGCATTTAATGTTTAAGTCTTTCCTTCCATGGCAAGGGAATTGGTTATTGTTATCTCAGAGCAAAACACTTATTTCTTTCTAGTGTTTTTTTCTATAAATGTAGGCAGGTCTTTAAAAATTGGAATCATAGGTATCAACCGTTTTTAATCCTATGGTTTTATGTAATTTTAATATTGTATATTTTATTCCTTGCTACTAAATATACTTCCAAAACCCAGTGCTAATAGCTGGCTATAGATTTTTCTTATGGATGTATGGCCATTTATTGAACTGCTCTCACATTATTAAACACCCAGGCTGCTTTCAATTTCCACTCTTGTAACCAATAACGAGATGAATACGTGTCTGCACTCACACTGAGACCACCTGAGACCACTGTCTCAGAGGGCGGGACCAATTCCTGGAAGCTCTTGTGTGGCTCGCTAGCCCGCTTTCCAGTCAGGAGGGCTCCCACCCTTCTACCAATGCTGTACAAGCACAGAGGTAGCCCCCGTTTTAATTTCCATTTCTTTGAAAAGTGAAGTTGAAAATAGTTTTTGGCCCCTTGCCAAGGTAAATATACAAAAGCAATTTTTAAGGACATGTGATGCAAAAAGAAGATTCTGGAATACACCCTTGTGGCTATTTAACATCTGGAAGTGGATGGGAAGGACAGCGGGGAGTTGGTATCTCAGTGGCAGTTGGCTGCTGCCGACCACAGTAGGACTCACCAGTTTGGTGATGCCCTGTGCTGTCTCCCCACTGTACCTGGTGGGACTCACCAGTTTGGTGATGCCCCGTGCTCTCTCCCCACTGTACCTGGTGGGACTCACCAGTTTGGTGATGCCTCCATGCTGCCTCACTGCCCGCCGGGCTCTTCTAAACTTGGCGACATTTGCAATTGTTTCAGCTGCCAAACATTTCAAATTCTTATTCTGAGAATCAAGTATCTTAACCAAAATTGGTAAGCCCCCAAGGTCAACAATATTATGTCTGATTTGAGGATTATGACTGATTTCCTTCAGGATTTTTAAGGAACCAATCTAAATGAGAAAAAGGTTATATATGAATGAATGCTTAATATATAACTCATGCTATATATTTTTAAAAATTCCAAGTCTACCTAAAATCCTTCCCCAATTAAGTTTTTTAAGAAATAGTTTCCATTCCCAGGTGTTACACGTATCCTCCATTTTCCCCTTCAGTTATGTAAACAAACATTCATCATTCAAGACATGCAAGAGACCAGTGGAAAAGAGCAAGAGGGAAAAGAAGAAAAGCAGAGAGAGGAGAAAGAGCAGCTGACAGTAGAAGGCTGTTGATTGATTATCGGCCTGATAATCAGCAGATTATCAACAACAGTGGCAGGTAAAGGTAAACAGGCAGAAACCTGGAGCCAAGAAGAGAGCCACGGGACAGCAGGGACATGATTCTTTGTCCCACGTGAAGAAGCCACTCACCTTACATTTGAGTTCATCTGTATCGAGTAAATTTATTAAAACTTCAAGGCCTCCCACATCCCTGATTGCCAGCTGGCAGGTGTCTTGAGCTAAGTTGAAATCTCTCATTGAACACAGTGCGATCACTGTAGCTGTCTGATTTCCTCCCTTCGAAGACACAACGTCATAGAAAGGTTACCTAAGGTCCCACTCCAGTAGACGTTTACTAGATGGTTACGAATCCATAAACTAGGAAACGTGTCTCCCCATCCACGGCACATTAAACCTGTTTAAGTTCCCTGAGTGGGTTGTAATTGGTGAAATGAATCATGCAGAGCTGATGCAGTTTGGAGCGCCATAAAACATCAGTCCAAGTAAGAGGCAACACTTAAAGGTGCTCTGTCTCCTCTGAGGATCTACAACATTAGGTGGTGGTAGGATATTCAAAAGAGTTGAGGGGCAGGCCTGCAGAGATGGACTGAGGAAATCAAGTTTTATAAAGAAGTTAACAGGCGGTCCCCGCAGTTCTTGGACAGTACAATGTGCAATGCCACCTGTGTCTCAACATTATTTTTACAGATGTATGTGGAACATTCTGGAACCCGAGAACCCGCACAAGGGAAAGCATGGGGGAGACAGTTATAGCAATCCAGACTGGAGCTTAGGAGTAGCTGCAGGAAGGGCTGTGGGGCTGGAAAAGAGGGGGCAGATCCACCAAGACTTGGGGATGAAGGCAAAAAAGGAAGCTTTGTTGCTGTGCTCAAGGTTGGCCCATCTTGGAGAAATGTGACAGTAATAACATCTGTTTAGCTAATTACCTCAGACAGAGGGTAGTGGGGAACTGATCCTTTTAGATTAAAACAAAAAAGACTTAAATTTTTAAAAATGTATTGATGTTTGATCAGTAAGGCGGGAAATTAAAACCAGAGCTCATTGCAGCAGTTCTTAAGCCCACAGATCACGACCGCTGTGGAAATCTTCTGAAGAACATACGTAGTATTTCCACTGCTTTTTTTTGTTTTTTTTTTCTCTTTTTTTTATTTACTTTTTTTTTTTTTTTAATTTCCACTGCTTTTGACTTGTTGATACATCAGTGTTCCTGAAAGCACTGAAATAGGTCATGAGACACATAAGCAATATTTCTGTGAGCCAAGAATAAGCTATTTCTAAAAAGGTCCTCATAAAAGACAGCCTTGGATTCCTGCCTCAAATGTAATACCCATCACCCCAAAGAAATCTTTCTTTCTTTTAAGGGAAGACACCATCAAATTATGTCTATTTTCATTTGCTAATCATTATCTTGTATCACCATTTTCTAATATATTCATATAATGTGAGCTTAGCACAGAAAATGGAAATGAAATCCAAGCTGGCCAGCCTCCTCCTCCTCCATATCACACACACACACACACACACACACACAGATCCTCTTGTGAATTCAATGTGATATATTGCTTTTAAAAGAAAAAACTGGAATGGGATTGCTAGAGAGCCTGCATCAGAGTGAAGCTGGAAGGTTTCAGACTTCAGCCTTTCCTTATTCTCCTTTTCAGAAAATTCCTTCCATGTCTCCAAAATGTGATGGAAAATTATCCTGCATTAACACCACTCGCCATTTCTCACTTTTCATACTAACACTCCCTATGGAGAATCCAGGCTGTTCTCTTGATTCGATATTGAGTTTAGAATGGCAAGAACTTTGATTTTATTAGTTACATTTAAAATAATATTATGTTCCTTAGAACTCCACTATATATAGGACACGTTCAGCTGTCTCTTTAAGATCAAGATGTATTTTAGGAACACCGATTTTCCTGCAGCTGGTTTTTAAATATAAAATGATAAATCCTCTCTCACCATCAGGTTCATACACTCCCTTATTTGGGAGCATGAGACCCATACATGCTAACATTTCCCCCTCTTCTTTTAGAAAAACAAAAGACAGGTATCTTGCAAAGCATCAAGAAGACTCAAAATGCTAATCATAATTAAATTATACCCAAAAGGAAAATGCAATTAAAATAAGAAAAATAAATCATTGAACAAGGCGCTTGGTATAAATTTAGGTGGCTTAAGGCAGAAAATGCCTAGGGTTTCTATACTAAGAGTTTGAGAAACTAAACCAAGAGCTGCAGGTGGAGGAGTCCTTTAGGCTAGAACGTGAGAAGATGCCAAATGGGATGTCAGACCTGGGTCAAGAAAAGAGTTTTCCTCACCTCAAGCCCAGCTCTTTCCTACGAATGTGCTGTCCTGGTTTTCCCATTTTTGTCTGATCCAGGGCTTTCTCCCTGCTGTTCTTGTAACATTTTCTTTGGTAGTGATCTTCTACTTATAGACTCAGGACAATCTTTGTCTCCCATTTCAAGTTTTCTTAATTTCTCCTCTAAATTATTTCATCTTCTCATCTTCTGAGCTTTGTTTCATTGTTCACAATACTCACTAATGATATAAAAATTTTAAAGGTCATTTAGCAACCGCAGATGCCAGGCAGTTCAAATTTTATATTTTTCTGAATTATCGCTAGGGCCATTTTTGAAGTCAAAGGACTGGAAATTTAAATTTATCATTAAGAAATTAGATCCTTGTAGAAAAAAATTTTTTCTGTAAATCATCAGCTTTTTCTGAAAATCTGGAAACATATTCATAGGCTTGAGGGATTTTTTTAGAACAGTTTTATATTAGGGAAAGTTAGTTTTTCCACATTTCAGGATTTAGTTCCACTCTTGTCACTGACCACACTCCCCAAAGGATTATAAATCTTTCAGAATGAATACCAGAGGGCAAGAGCCAAAATATTCACCATACCGAGCCACAAATGTTAGCCAATTGCTATTCTTTAAATACCAGCTACGTCAAAGGATTTTTGAATGTTCGCTCTACTTTGTCCAAATGCCATGAAAATCTAGCTGAAGAGAAGCAGGGCAAATGCACTTCTTTTTCAATTAAATCTCCCCTGAGAATGTAATGAGTTGCCAATACGTATTTTCGCATTTTATCACGCATTTGCATTTGTGAGGTTTGAAGAACTGGAGAAAACATAGTAAAATATTATTTTACTAGCTTCTGAAGTTTTGAAGAAAGCTTTCAGGAAGCTTTCCCCCTTCTTAAATTCATGCAATTCTTTTGCTAGTCGCTTCCAGCTCCTGTTTCTTCTCAAACATCTCCAGGGTCTGTCGGCCTTCCAATCTTTTGCAGTCCACATTCCTTTCTGCAATCAGAAGGCATTTGCTTGCTCTCAGGAGCAGGTTTCAAACATGCAGAGAGTGAATGAATGTTGCTTCCTCTTGTTTTTCTCAAAATAGCTTTTTTGAAAGACAAGATGAATTGAGGCCATTTTTCTAAACAACTTTTGTCATTTAAAGAAAGTCTTTGAAGTAGAGGAGAATCACCCTGTCTAGAACAGAGTATAGCACCCCTCTTGCTGTTGATAAGGAAGAAACAAACATCTAAGAGAGTTGAAATGAAGACTGTATTTGGGGTAACAGAACAAGCCTCAAGTCATGTTTTCACTCTTGCAGTCAGTAAAACCCTGCACACTCACTACTTGCCAAGCCCGTGCTAGGCACTAGAGACATACCAGTGAGCAAGGACATGGCCCTTGCCTTCAAGGAGCTCACAGTTTCAGTAGAGGAGACAGATGGTGAATTTTTTGACAGCCACACAAATCAATGAAAACTCTACGTCTGAGAGGTGCTACAGGAAGAGGCATATGGCACATGAAAATGCACAAGAGGGCCTTCAACCGATTATGAGGAAGCCATGTCTGAGCTGAGAGCTGGACAATAAGCAGGAGCTTTCTCTGGTAGAGGAGGAAAGGGAAGCAACGAGAAGCATGCCAGGTAGAGGAAGCAGTCTGTGCAAAAGCCCTGTGTGCAATGGGGCGCGGCATGCGTGAGAATCAAGCTGGCCAGGGGCACTGAAACACAGACAGGGGGAGAGGGCAGTTGAAGCTGAGCAGAAAGACTGGCGGGCAACAGAACCTTGAATGGCCACAGGCCAGGATGAGAATTTTAATCTCTACTTCAGGATGCATGAGAAATGTTGAAGGTTTGCGGTCTGGGGGGAAGAGGGGATTACATTTTTGAAAGATCACTCTGGCTGCAGAGGCCCCTGGCTGAGGCGTGGAGGGGAGCACGTGTGGGTGTGTGGAGCCCGTTCATCCAGGAGGAAGGTGGTGGTGACGCAGGGGACTTTAGAAATGATCAACTGGGTTCAGCAAAGGATGCTGTCAGTTACCAGACGGGCAGCCCTAACAGAGCTGTCATGTGAAGCTGTCAAAACCCACATGTCAGCTCGGGGACAAGCAGGAAGGAAGGGCCGTCGTGGGGCCCAATGCCAGCTGGCTGTTTCCCACCATCCACAGTCAAGAAGCAGCAGGTGACAGCGGGTGAGGCCTCGAGGCCATGGCACAGACATTCCAGCTGGATTTTTCTCAGCATTTTTTCCTCCAAACACATCCCTCGGAGAAAGGAAAGCTAGCTCCCGCCAGTGGCTGCTCCTCAGTGCTGACAGAGGGCCTGTGCCCAGCTCTGAGGCTGGCTCAGAGATGTCCTTCTCCCAGCATCAGGAACGGTGAGAGAAGAGGGCTCAAAAACCACACAAGTCAAGGGAGTGAAATGTATCGCTCTGCCTTCCGTTTATTTGCAAACTTATTTTACCCTGAAGATTCAGCACTCATAAACCTAAGACTCAAGAGAACTCCAAGGAAAAAGAGAAAATCCTGTTTCCAGAAGACAAAAATAATTTTACTACTCCTAAAGAAATGAGACTCAGATTGATGGAGCACAGGCTTGCTAAGTATTTTTATCAGCAGCAGGCGCGGAGCAGTACGATGATTCTCACAGAGACCACACATTATTTTTACACAGCAACGTAAGAAACACTTGAGGTGGATGGCTGGGGTAAAGGCTTACCTGCTTTGCGTCCTACAGTGGAGCACCCAGGAGAGGGAGACGATCTGTGGCAGAGGGACAGCTGTTTCAGAGAAAGCAGAGGGGCATTCAAACTCCTGTAAACAGGGGCACTCCTAAGGCCACGAGCAAGCATAAGCCTAGGACAAGACCCAGGCCCAGAAAACCCAGGGCGGACCTGCACTTCACACCCGCCTTGGGCTGGCCTTCCTGATGGCAGGTGAACTCTGACGGAGAGCTCCAGCCAAGGCAAGGCCAATATGCAAAGATGGTGAACAGTATGTTTTGCTTAGATTTGCTTGGTTTTGTTAGCTCTGGACACTCAAGAAAATCTGTCATATCACGAGCTGGTTACAAACTCAAGAAACACATATATCTCAGGAAATAAATCCAAGAGATAATATTTTTAAAATATTGAAATGTACAGTGTGCAACAAAAGATTACACACAAACAGGAAATAATGGCCCATTCAAAGGAAGAAGATAAAAATGCAGAAAACACCAACAAAGAAGACCAGACTGTGGGCATACCATACAAAGACTTCTAAAAAATGATCTTCAATATGCTCAAGGACATGAAGGAAAACACAGAGAAAGAACTACAGGATATCAGGAAAACAATGAATGAACAGTATGCAAATCTCAATAAAGACATAGAAATTTTTAAAAGGAACCAAACAAACTGTTACAGTTGAAGACCACAATAACTAAAATGAAAAATTCTCAAGAGGGTTTCAACAGCAGACTGGAGCTGGCAGAAGAAAGAATCAGAGAACTTGAAGACAAGATAACTGAAATGAGTCAAGCTGAGGAACAGAAAGAAAAAAAATTATACAAAGCAAAAATAGCCTAAGAGACCTCTGAGACAACACCAAGTGTATCAACAGACACATGGAGGCAGGAGTGGGGGGACAGAAGGACAGGAGAGAAAGGGGCAAAAGGAATATTCAAAGAAATAATAACAGAAAATTTCCCAAACTTAGCAAAATTGGAAGACCTAGAAAAAGAGGAGCAAACTAAACCCAAAGTGAGCAGAAGAAAGGAAATAAGATTAGAGAAGAGATAAATGAAATAGAGACTAAAAAGCAATAGAGAGAAACAAAACCCAAAGCTGGTTCTATGAAAAAATCAATAAAATCAATAAAATCAACAAACTTTTAGCTAGACTAATGATGAAAAAGAAAGGACACAGACAACAAAAACCAGAAATGGCTTCACATGGGACTTTTACCAAACATTGTGAGAAGAATTAACAACAATCCTACTTAAACGTGTCCCAAAAATTGAAGAGGAAGGAACACTCCGAATTCATTCTATGAGACCAACATTACCTTCATGCCAAAGCCAGATAAAGATACCACCAGAAATAAAAACTAGAGACTAATATCTCTTACGAACATAGATGCAAAAACTCTCAACAAAATACTAGCAAACTGAAAACAGCACATTAAAACAATTATACCCCATGATCAAGTGGAATTTATCTGATGTATGGAAGGGCAGTTCAACATAAGAAAATCACTGTAATACACCACATTAACGGAATGAAGGGGGAAAAAACCACATGACCATCTCAATTGATGCAGAATGTAGAAAAGGCACTTGACAAAATCCAGCAACCGACCTTCCTTCCTTTTCTTCCTTTCTTCCTTTCTTTTCTTCCTTTCTTCCTTTCTTCCTTTCTTCCTTTCTTTCTTTCCAGAAAAAGAATTTTATTTTTCACAGTCAAAGCCGGGTAAAATTTAATAGTGTTTTCCCAGAAGATTTTTCAATACACCCATTTAAGTGTACATTTAATGAGTTTTAACAAATGTATATATACTTATATAATCATAAACATAATCAATATATAGAACCAGTTCCTTGCATCCCTTTCCAGTCAGTGCCCCCAACTCTCTGGTCCAAGGCACCTGCTGGCCTGCTTCCTGTCAGTATATATTAGTTCATTTGTTTTGTTTTGTTTTTAATCTTTTAACTTTCATTCTAATAATATACATGACCCCAAACTTCTTCAACTGCATTCACATACCTAATTCACCGCCGTTATACTCAAAGTAATGTGCGACCATCAGCACATCCATTTCCAAACCTTTATAATCAACTTAAATAGAAATTCTGTACAAATTAAGCATCATCTCCCCATTTTCTACAACCAAGCTATCCCCTGGTAACCTATATTTTAAATTATAACTCTATGAATTTGCTTACTATAATTAGCAAATCATATCAGTGAGATCATACAATATTTGTCCTTTTGTGTCTGGCTTATTTCACTCAGCATAACGTCCTCAAGTTTCATCCCATGCTGTTGCATTCCTTTTTATAGCTGAATAATATTCCATTGCACGAATATACTACATTTTGTTTATCCATTCATCGGTTGCTAGACATGGGTTGCTTCCGTCTTTTGGCAATTATGAATAATGCTATGAACATCAGTGTGAAAATATCTTTTCAAGTCCTTATTTTCAGTTTTCTAGAAATATACCTAGTTATGGGATTGCCAGGTCATATGGTAGTTCTATAATTATTTCCTGAGGAGCTGCCAAACTATCTTCCACAGCAGCTGCACCATTTTACATTGCCAACTATAATGAATGAGTGTTCCTCTTTCTCCACATCCTCTCCAACACTTGTAATTTTCTGTGGTTTTTTTTTAATAGTAGCCATTCTAGTGGGTGTGAAGTATTTCATTGTGGGTTTAATTTGTGTTTCCCCAATAGCTAGTGATGCTGAGCATCTTTTTATCTGCTTTTTAGCCATTTGTATATCCTCTTTGGAGAATTGCTTATTCAAGTCTGTTGCCCATTTTTAATTGGGTTGTTCGTCTTTTTATTGTTGAGTCGTAGGATTTCTTTACATATTTTGGATATTAAACTCTTATTGGATATGTAGTTTCCAAATATTTTCTCCCATTGAGTAGGCTACCTTTCCACTTTCATGACAAAGTCCTTTGATGCACAAAAGTTTTTACTTTTCAGGAGGTCCCATTTATCTATTTTTTCTTTCACTGCTTGTGCTTTAGGTGTAAAGTCTAAGAAAAAAATTGCTTACCAGCATCCTTTTTTGATAAAAACACTTCAAAAACTAGGAATAGAAGGAAGCTTCCTTAACATAATAAACAGTATATATGAAAAAACCCACCAAATATATATGGAAAGGTAAAGGGTGCTGAATAGTTAAAGCCACCCTCATACTTATGGCCAATCGATTTTTGACAAGGGTGCCAAGTACACTCAACCGGGAAAGAATGGTTGTTTCAACAAATGGTGATGGGAAACCTTGATATCTACATATAAAAGAATGAAGTGGGACCTCTACCTCATACCATAACACAAAAATCAATTCAAAACAGATCAAAGACCTAAATATAATAGACGGAACCATCAAACTCCTGGAAGAAAATGTAGGGAATCATCTTCAGGACCTTACGTTAAGCAATGGTTTCTTAGAATTTACACCCAAAGCACAAGCAAGAAAAGAAAATATTAATAACAGGAACATCATCAAAATTAAAAAGCTTTTGTGCATCAGAGGAAATTACCATGAAAGTAAAATTACAACCAACACAATGGGAGAAAATATTTGGAAATCACATATCTAATAAAGTATAATATCAGAATATATAAAGAAATTCTTTCACTCAAAAACAAAAAGCCAAGCAACCCAATTAAAAACTGGGCAAAAAATTGAATAGACATTTCTCCAAAAATGATATACAAACGGCCATGAAAAGACATCATTAGCCATTAAAGTAACGCAAATCAAAAACCACAACGAGATACCATTACATACCTACTAGAATGGTTACTATTTTAAAAAGCAGGAAATTACAATTGTGGGATAGGATGTGGAGAAATAGGAACACTCATTTATAGCTGGTGGGAATGTTAAATGGTGCAACTGCTGTGGAAGACAGTTTGGTGTTTCCTCAGAAAATTAAGTATAGAATTACCATATTACCCAGAAATCCCACTTCTAGGTATGTACCCAAAAGAATTGAAAGCAGGGATTCATACAGATATTTGTTGATGTTCATAGTGGCATTTTTCACTGTTGCCAAAAAATCAATGAATGGCTAAACAAAATGTGGTATAAACAATGTATGAAGTTCTGGTACATGCAACAACATGGATGAAACTTGAAGACATCATGTTGAGTGAAGTAAGCCAGACAATAAGGATAAACATTGTATGATGATATGAAGTGATTACACTAGGCATACTCATAGAGCCAGAATCTAGAATATGGTTTCCAGGGGAGTAACAGGTGTGAGCCTGTAGCATTGTGTTAACATACTCACCTAATTTTTTTTACTCGGCTTTGTCTCCACTCTTACCTATTGATCCCTGCTCCAGGGCAAGGAATGTTTAAAGCTCAAATATTTAAAAATTAGCATTTTACTTGTGGAAGTGCAGATTCCTGCTTGGAGAGGAGACACTTCCCCATCTCTTCGGCCCCTCACTATCTGGACCCCAGCTCTGGATGTCTGGAAAAATCAGGAAAGCCCACGAGCACTGGCATCATGAAAACCACACTCAGGGCTATGGGAAGTAGGGGAAGTCATACTTCATTCTGCAAAAGGGCTAAATTCTTTTCAGAAATTGACATTCATACTTTCACTAAGGAGTTAATCTAATCCATCTTCTAAGGATTAAATCATTTTTATGGTCTAACCACAAATTACTTCTTTTTTAAAAATCGTTTCCAATGCTTATTATGATGTTAATTTTTTAAAAAAGAACTAGCTAGAACATTGCATATGCTGTATTATCACAACTTGCAAATACACTTAAATTGTACAATTATATACATATTTTTATGTAACCTATATGTCACCCATGATTATTATCATGGGGAGAATTGTGGGTGCTTTTATCTCTGCAACTTTTCTGTATTTTTCTTTAATGAGCATAAATTATTTTCATGACAAAAACAAACTTAACTTTGTTTTAGAAGTAATTTTCACTGGTCCTTTTATGTAATATAATCTTGGTCTCTTTTTAAAAATTAATACGCACAACTTCCTTGATGTCTAATTTTCCACCTCCTTTCTTTCCCAGAAATGATAGTGAAATACGAATACCACCAATAATTTGGATGGTGCCCTGGGAAGAAAATGTCCATGTGATTCCTATAACCTCATGAAAAGCCAACTGATCTCAGAAGTCATTCTTCAAAAAGATACAAACCTGTTAAGAAGTTCCAAAAGCAGTGGATTTTAATATTTTTTATTGCACTATTTTCTTGGTCCTATGGATTTAGTATTTGCTAGCTTTTTATCACACCCCTTTTCAAAATCAACACTGCTAAAATTTACATTATTTCAGATCTTCTCAAAGGAAATGCCTTGCCTTCTCAATACATTTTAACTAAGTATATTATTTGTTCTCTAGCTATTTCCTACTAAAATAGTGGATAATTGGTAGGCCAAATTGATGTTCAAATTAGTTTTGTTCTACATATCACTAATAACAAAGTCCTAAACTCTTATTATTAATTTATTAAGAAATTAGTAAATTTGCTGGGTTAATTTATTAATTTATTAACGCCAGCTCCAGGTAAAATCTGTGACCAATTATTTCAACCACAATTTTGTTCAAGAAGCGATTCAAGGGAAGCAGCTGTGGCTCAATCAGTAGGGCTCCCGTTTACCATATGGGAGGCCCCGGGTTCGGTTCCCGGGGCCTCCTGGTGAAGGCAAGCCCGCCCGCACGGCGTGGTTGGCTGACCCAGTGAGCACAAGCAGCGAGGGGGGGATAAATGAATAAATAAATAAAATCTTTAAAAAACAAAACAAAACAAACAAACAAACAAAAAAAAAAAAAAAAAGAAGCGATTCAAGGTGGCCTATAAGAAAGTGTGCAATACAGGCTAAAGAAAAAACAACGAGAAAATTGGAGACAAAGACAAAATTGGGCTAGGAAAATAAAATGGCAGCCAAAGGATGGCTGACCACGAAGCCCCAACCGCCTGCTGGGGATGGACCATGGGATTCCCAGCTGCCAAGGCAAAGAGGAACAGTGTGGTCTGAGAGGAGCAGAGATGGAAACAAAGCTGCCCAGCAAAAGCACAGCTACTCCTGAAACCAAGAGACTACAGAGGATTCCTTAAAAGACACCCCAGCGGCAAGCCCAGGCACATTTCACAGGGCTGTTTCTTAAAACGCCGCTCTCAGTAGAAGCCAGTGGCCTCCGAGTCGATAAATGCCAAGCAACTATAGGCAATGCAATCTCGGTTTGCACCTTCTTACTGGTCTGACTTCATCCAGAAATAGATCTTGAAGGATGTGAGTGGACGAGAGGACTGCATAGTCTTCAGGCAATCTAGGCCATCAATTGTCCTTCTGAGCTTTTGAAAGATGTTAAATGGAAGCAACTTTAAGGTTGCCCCATGATTGAATTAGTCTGTATACAATTAATAGCTGTATTATAAATTTCTAAAATTTAAAAATGGCAAGTCATTTAATCCCATCTTGAATCATTTTGGGGGTATATTTTCAGGCAAAATAGAGATGTGATTTCAAATGGCCCTTTTTTGATAATGAACAGTTAATAAATTAAATTCTAAACTATATAAATCATTTGGCTGGGGAAAAAACAATCCCAAATCCTATGCCAATTAGAAAAATGCTATTTTATATCACTTCAGTTAATTTAGTTTCAGCATCAATGTGAAAGAATGAGTCTACTTTGTAATAAAGATAAAAGGGGTTTAATTTTTTGTATGTAGACAATATAAACAAATACTTATGCAAATACTTAAAACGCATTCACTTCTTACATTATTTAAGAAAACAATGCAAGTGCTGCTGAGTAGCAATTTTGCTAGATGGTGGAATTTAAACATCCCATGTTGGGAAGCGGCTGTGGCTCAATCAGTAGGGCTCCCGTTTACCATGTGGGAGGCACCGGGTTCGGTTCCCGGGGCCTCCTGGTGAAGGCAAGCCCGCCCGCACGGCGTGGTTGGCTGACCCAGTGAGCACAAGCAGCGAGGGGGGGATAAATGAATAAATAAATTAAAAAAATCTAAACATCCCATGATTTCTAACAGTTGTTTTGTTTTGTTTTTTCCATAAAGGTGCAAAGCCCTTCTCTTTTACACTAGGACTGCTTCTTTAAAAAAAAAAAAAAAAAAAAAAAAGTTACTCCACATAGTGTCATGGCCTTGAAGTTTATTTGGGTGCATAAACAGGGAACATTGTTTCCCATTTTTGAAAGATTCTTTTTACCAAGAAAAACAGTGTATGATCACATTCTTCATCTGTTTAAGCAAAAGAGCACACTCTAATTCTGCCTTCCAGAAACCACGTTGGCTTCCCCTGTAAGAAGCGCTCCCTGTTTAATTAGTCTTTTACTCAAATGAAGAAAAACAACCCAAAGAGAAGACACGAAGGGACAACAGCAAGGTCTGTGGGCCTGGGGGTGCTGAATTCCTTTCTCGGTGGGACAGCGAACCAGGCAACGGGCAATAAAGACACAAGCCTGGACAGTGGCCCGGGCGGGCAGCCACCGCCTGTGTGGCCTGGAGTGAAGAATTTCTCAGCTTTTCCACCAATGAAACGAGGATAACGCTACCTGCCTCTCCATCCCCAAAACCGGAGTCATGGGAAAGGAATTTAATTAACTGGAATGAATTGTAAAGGGCGTCAAATCCCCTTGATGAAAAATCACATATAACTTCCAATTTCCACTTAGAAGAGTGCTTTGACCCATTTTGGTTTGTGGGGCTTTTTTACCAGTCATGCACGGTCATGGGGGAACCAAGCCCCACAAAAGGAGTCTCCAGCAAAGGGTTTGGGGCCAAGAATGACTCTGCCAAGGATTCCCCTCTAGAGAGGAACTTCATGCCCAGGAAGGTCCAGGCAGTGCGCTGCAAGTGCTGTTTCCCTCGGGGCCCTCGGCAGATGTCACAGGACCAGTCACTGCTCCCCTAAGGAATGTCCCAGAACCTTCACCTTCCAAGGCCTGAAACTTCTGCATTTGTGGATAGATGAGAGAGCAGAAGAATAACTAGCAGAGCTCCCTGGCTGGTGGGAAAGGTGAAATGAACACTGATATTTTATGAATTTTATCATATAGAAAAAAGGTAGCCACAACCCCTCACCTGTACATCTGGGGGGGGGGGAGGTGAGCATCGGGGGGTGGTGCCTCCCCCCCCACCCCTGCCACCTCCACCAGCCTCTTGCCTCTGCTGAGGCCCCCACGGAGCATAACCTCACCCTCCCGGGACACAAATACTCGTGGCTGCCCAGATAAGACTTTCAGGCTGACGTGCACCTGTGGATTGCATGAAAAAGCCCCCCATCCCTGGTCTTCATGGTTGTCCCTCATAAGTGTTGCAGAGGAGCTGAAAGCTTTGCAGGAGCTTTAGGAAGGGAACTTACTTTAAAAATAGGCATTTTTCTCTTTTGCTTCAAACTTTCCTAATCATTTACCTTCCTTTAATTAAACTAGATGCATAAAATTACTTCATTCAAGATGAGAAAAAAAAAAAAAGGTTAAAGAAGCTATTTGTTTATAAGGCAGCAAACTAAAGAGAAACTGTTAACATGGGAATTTTTATCCAAAAATATTGCCTTAGTGAACTTAACTCAAGGGAGAGGCAGGTACTTTCTGACTAGCTAGGAAGAAGTCACATTACAGAACGATAAAAGACAAAGGCAGGTCTCCGCGCTCCCTCCTCTATCCCATTCATTCTCCTGGCTCCCAAAACATCTCATTTACAAGGAAGAATTTGAGCTTCTGGTTCTTTACTCCCAACAGTTGCACAGGCTTTTCTATTTGGGTGTTTCGCGCTCTCTCCCTAAATATAATCTGCCCCAAGCCAAGCACTCCACATGCTGGCTTGGCCTTCTTGGCCATTTCTTTACAGCCTCCAAGGATGGCCTATTCCAAGTCTCCAACACATCCTTCTCATCCATGCGATCCCTATCACCAGCCTGCTATCTCCTCCCACCCAGATTCATTTTGGGTTTTTGTTTGTTTGTTTTTATATTTTATAAGTAATGCCTTTTGTTTTTTTTCAGTTGCATATGTGTATATGTATATATTTATGTATTTTAAAGGAACTTTAGATTCCATCAATGATACATCAAAAATATAGGAGGATTCCCATATACACCCCCACACATACATTTTTCCCCATTAACATCCTTCATTAGTGTGGTACGTTTGTTACAATTGATGAACACATTTTGAAGCATTGATACTAACCATGGTGTATAGCTTACATTATGGTTTACACTTTGCACCACACAATTTTATAGGTTTTGACAAAATGTATAATGGCCTGTATCCATCATTACAATGTCATTCAGAACAATTCCACCGTACACCTGCCTTTATCCTTCTAAGTCCTTCGCGCCCTGATGCTCCCTGCTCCCCCCGCTGGACTCTCATCAAAATCCCAGGTACAGAAACGGGTATCCCACAGGGAGGAGGTGCACCTGGGGAAACAGCCTTGGGAACTGACCCCACATTCCCCCATAACGGCAAGTGCTCGGGGATGAGCTGGGCTTGTCACCAACTACTCAGCCCTGCAGGCAGGCAGGCAGGCGGCACGGCATAAAGTCCCAGTGAGAACGGCAGAGGGCCTCTTGAAGGACCTAAAGGGATGTTCAACTTGCCCGACGATCTTCTAAGTGTGCATGTGGGGGCCGTCGAGGAAGGTCAAGACCAGGGAAGCTCACTCTCCAGGCAGGAACCGGCCCCGTGCCTCCTGCTCTGTCTGGGTAGAGGAGGCTGTATCCTTTATTTGCATTAAAGAAGTTCACATGCTTCGCCTGCATCCGTGGGGGCCTCTGCGTCAATTGTCGTCGCTCTATTTAGGAAAATCTGTTTAGGAGGAACCGGGGCTAAGCCACAGCCAGCCTTCACGTGGGCCCTGCTTGAGTCCCGAACCCACAGAAAGTGATGGCAGCCACATCAGGTCCGTGACCTAGACACAGCCTGCCCTGGGTGCCCTTTGAGGCTCAAGCCTGAGCTTCCGCCTCTGTGGCTTCTCCGGCCCAGACTAAGCCTCAGTGGCCCTGACAGGTGAACTGTACAGAAGGTGAGCTCGGGAGCCCATCGGCCTCACCCACACCCTGCCACACACCCCCCACACACACACACTCTAGCAATTACTTAGCTTCTGCGTCTGCTTTATAAAACGGTAGACCGAGGCCACGGTTCAGGCGGACACCAGCGTGCCACACCTCAGCGTGTTACGTCAGCATTTCCTCAAGCACCTGCCAGGGAAGAACGAGACTTTCCCAGAGCCCCAGTGTCCAGCTGGTGCATGTGTGACCTCACCTTGCTCAGGGCGGACCAGCTGCAGGAGGCAGGGCGGCCACTCCACCCTTGGACGAGTAATAGCACCCCAGCTGAGCCTGGAGCCTCAATTGGCAGCCACAGGGGAAATGCGAAAGGGGACTAAAGCCTGGTGTTACCCTGGCCTCTGGGATCCCACCAAACCACCGAAAAGCTGGCCACAGCATTCTTGGCATCACCCTGGCCTCTCCTGGATTTACCGTCCCTACAGTATTAAATTCCATACCCCATCTACCTCCAATCCACATAAAAGTGGATTTCAACAGGCTTTCGGTTGGGTCCAGAAATTCATCCATCCTGTTTAGGAACACACAAGCGTGGATGAAGTGCAGCTCTACTATGCTTTATGACCTATGGACAGCTTATCTTGCTGAGCTCCATGTACCCCCTTGCATTAATTTAGAAGACTTGTGACTTACCAGTTCACATTTCAAAGAAAAGAAATCCCACGGCTCTCCTACTATATTTCACAAAGGGCTTCCACATATCTTCTTCAGAAATGTTACTGAATTTTTTAGAGAGGCTCATCGAATTAGTGCATACAAATTAACAAACCGTTTCCCTGAATCATTGGAAAGGATCACAAGCAAAACATTTTAACTGCAGGATTTTGAAGTAGTCCTGACCAGAGGAGAAAATAATATCCATATGCTAGCAAATTCAGCGATGCAATATTATATCTACAACAAAAAAGGAGCAGAGAAAGGAGGAAAGAGGGGAGGAGCAAGGGAAGGCGGGGAAGGCATCGACCTGGGACAAATGTGGCTCAGAGGGGGGACACTGTCCCACACCATCTGGACAGGGGGTGAAGGGCAAAGCTGGGTTCCTTAGCAAAATACCCTGGAAGATACTGAGATGAATTTAAATGGCTCCTCAACTCAAGGGGTGGCTGACAAGACAGACAACCTGAAACATTACATAGCAGAAGGCTAATTACTTGTCAATAAGGCAGCTGAAAGAAGTTTTATTGCTTCACTTGGAATTAGGATATCAAGCCATTAGCTAGGGTGAAAAAAAGAAGCTGGAAGGTTGGCAAGTAAAAATGCAATGGAGTCATTAATTTAGAAAATTTAATTGTTTCTAAAAAGCCAGATTAAAAGAATATATAAAATTTACAAGTTGAAATGTGCGTACGTCAAAGCCAAATAATGAAATGCAAACTCGCTTTGCTTAGTGCCAAGATCTGAGCTCATAGCTCTGGATAAATAATAAGCTAAAGTTCATTGACTATTTGGGTATTAATGAGCTCATCAAATTTTTTCAACAATCACAGACATTGCACTGCTTGGAAAATGGTAAGTAGAAAGTCAGATCAACATTAACATTTTTTCTGCTAGTTTCAGTCCACATTTAAGGCATACTTCTATAAAGGAAAATGTCAGTTGCCTTTCTTTTGAGATTACCTAGAGACGCTCAATTATGCATGTCACAGACCTTTAGCATCCTTTTGTGTCTCCATATAAAACTTTTATCTGTATTAAAAACCTTGAAATCATTTGTAGATATACTTTTTCTTTTATTGGCTATGTTAAGAATATTTACCTATGGGAACTATAAGAACTCCAAGAAATTTACTGTCTGGCCAAAAGTATCACATTTGCACATGATTTATTGACGAATAACTTGTACAAGCTTAAGTAGCACTTCATCAATAAACATTTTCCTTAGCTGTTCTGGGACAGAAATGGTGCATCTCTTTTGGCCTAATACTAGATGGACTTATCCTAAATAACTGAAAAACTCAAGATAGTTATTCACTAATTAGACTATTATGAGAAACTCTGTTATGTTCACTGGGAGGACATTAACGGAGGATCTTTTTCATTACCTCACACAGCCACTGCCCCATTAAGCCCAAAAGGAGAAAATTCTTTTGGCTCTTAGCACCAGGATAAGTTACAATCATCAGCAACTGAGTTATTTCTATCTTAGGATGGCATCTTTGAACTCACTGTATTTCCCTCTGTCTGTTGGTTGTTCGAAAGCTTAAAGCAAAAATCGAGCAAGTCAATAGGATTCCATGCCCTATAGATTTTCTATAACAGTAGGACACAATAAAAATAATTATTGCTAACAGCTATTGAGTACTTTCTGCTAATTACTCTACATGTGTTATATTTCATTTACTATTCATAACAATCCTAAAACACGAGAACTTTTATTTCCCCACCTTGACCAATGAGGAAACCAAAGCATAGAGAGGTCAGTTAAGCCACCCAAGGCCACTGAGCTAATCCGTGGCAGAATTTCAGCTCAACCCAAGTCTTTCCAACACCAAACATCTTGCTTCTGATTCCTCCATTATTCTGCTCATGGCCCATTTTATTTTGGGGCCCCTTTGACTCTATTCCCTTTTACTACCGAAATAGAGATCACAGATTAGGACTCTTGGATAAGCGACGATGGCTCCCAATTCTTCTTCCAAAAGGTGGGGTCCAGGACCCCAAGCTCCTGTCTGGCTCATCACTTACTACAAAGACAGCGATGGGTGGCAAAGTTCTCTGCAGCCATTTCCCCTCCCTAGATGACATTCATTTGAAGAGCTGATGGACAGGGAGTCCCAGGCTGCCCTGGGGCTCAGACAAGGGACAGAGGTGCCGCTGGCAGGTCTCCTGAATCTCCCAAGCCTGGACATGCCAGTTGTGCATGGCGGCCGCCAGGCTGCGATGCCACGGGTATGTGTGGGTGAGCCCTGAAATCAGCCTATGCACTGCACCAGTGTCTCCAAATTCCCGATAGATACTAATCTTCAAGACTCAGGAATAAAAAAATCAGAATACCCAGGAAATCTCAGGAATTCTACAAGTCTTAAGTTATTCTGTATTTTTCCTAACATCCTTTTTTAAAATGTATTTTTAGAGAATAATGAGGGACCATAATAAGCAGTAGATCATTTTCTGTGATAGTTATGCTAAAAATGTGAGAGGTTTTCTATAAAAGAAAAACTATTAATAAATACACATTTTAAAATTATGAAGCAATATGTTGTGACAAAATTATATGTTGCAAGAACATGTAAAAATGGCCTCTACCTGATATAGATATTTGATAACAGGAAACATTAAAATAGGGGACCCTGAACACAAAATATATGCCAAATAAACTGCATTTTAAAAATCAAAAGATGGCATCAAAAATATTTAATATTTATAAAATATGATTCTTAAAGTGAAATTTCAATCATGCAAAACATCATCCTATCCAGTAGTCCACCGTCCCCAGAGATGGCTCCCTCTTCTGTTTGCTCATTGTTTATGCTCGTTGTCTGCTTGTTGTTTTTGTTGGGTCTTCTGGTTGTTTGTTTTGTTTTGTTTTGTTTTTTGGCTTGCTGTCTGTTTTTTCCTTAGGAGGCACCAGGAACCAAACCGGGGACCTCCCATGTGGGAGGCAGGAGCTCAATTGCTTGAGCCACATCCACTCCCCTATCCAGTAGTTTTGGTCTTTGTTTCATGACAAATATTCCAGATGTTAAAAAATTGTCTTTCATTTTGCATTGACAGTCAAATTATTAAGAGGCTTCCCAAAAGCATCACCAAATTGAGCGTGTGTGTTTGCTTCTTAAAAACTCATTTCCTTTTATAATGATGAAAATATGTTATCTGCTTGCCCTGATTTTGGTTTGGCTATGGAATTGATACTATGTTTGCTAATTCTGATTGTAGGTCAGTTTCTGGTTTCATGCTGGATTATTCCACAAAATAAGTATCTCTGAATATTTTTCTGCTAAAGTGTTTACAAAGGATAAACTGTAATTTATAGTGAACTGGAAAATGCCAGGAAACATTACAGGGTAGTATCCAAATAACATTCAGATCGCCTAACAAACTAGGCAAGATGACAGAGAATTACAGGTCGAAATGACAAAGTTAAGGATTTATTTTCCCTTCAAAACTTGTTATTTCTTGGAACATCACTCAGGATTTGTATAAAGTATACCATGGACATAAACTTATTAATATTTATTTTTGCAAGAATGACTCATCCTTATTAGCAGACAAAACCACGAGCACACACTTGTCATGTGGCAGCAGCTGTAAGCCAGGCTGACGGATGGCGGACAGTCTTGGCCCTCCTGCTTACTCCTTTCCTGGGCCCTGCAAACCTCCACCTTAACCTTAACCTGCTCTTGCTTTCCACAACGTCAGTGGATTCCTCGGAACCAGTGATGTCTCTATGCTGATTATTAAGGTCTAATTCTCAAAGGAAAATTATAATACTCTTTCCCATTTTCCCAATATTTTGACTAATTTTTCTTGGGATTCAGGATTCAGAAAAACATCTAAGTGATTCTGAGAAATGCTGGGAATTCCAGCTGAGACCACATCCATTGGAGGAAGGGGGCACGGTTTTCTTACAGCCAAAGCTCTTGGGCTCACTATGCCAACACTGTATCCATCCAGAGAGGGCTTTTGTCTAATTTGCAAGAAGGCGCATATTGGTTACACATGCCAATTTGCCATCACCTCAAAGGCACAGGGAAATTACCCTTTAGCAATTTAGGAGTCACATAAATGTCTTTAAATATGCAGCATATTTTCCACTGCCTGTTTCAGTCACTCCCAGTTTCAGTGATATGATGAAACTGCAATAGACCAAGCCCCTGGCAAACTCCCTGGGTTGATTTCACCAAAGACATGGCAAAGCAGAAGGAACATTTGTGTTAAGTCAAAATGTTTTTACACATTTTCTGAATTACAGCTTTGGACATGGCCTAGGTATTACCAATACTCGCTATCCATTATCAGAAATGGATATTTATTCTGGGCTTGGGCAAGGCATTTTTCCTTGCCCCCACCCTCTTTTAAGTAACTAAAACATTTTTTTGACCAGTTATCATGTCAAATATTTTCATATACGTTATCTTACGCAATAGATATACACATATTCTCAGCACCTACAAAGGGTCAGGCACCATGCTACCTGATTCAAATGTGTTTCTCACTCCTTAAAATAATCCTACAGGATAATTTCATTCCATGGGTTGAGAATATTAAAGCTCAAAACCATAAATTTTCAAGAGCCACACTGCTAGTAAACGACACAGCCTAGAACTTACCCTGGGTCAACTTCAGAAAAGCATTCTCTTTCCACTACACCATGCTGCAATGCGTAAAATGGTGAAAGTCACCAAAAAAATCTCTGGATGCAGCTTGGGCATAAATTCTGTGTATGTTTCCACTAAGCAAATCTTGTTTATTCATATTTTAATCTTATTAAGTGTACAATAAGCTAAAACTCTATTAATCATGAGACTCTTTTTCAAAAATGGTCAAATCCAAGTCTGACAAGCGTACGTAGGTGGACAAGGTAAGGGCACCAAGCATGTGTGCAGAATTCCCTAACATGGTATCTTAGCTGCAGTTACAGTAGAAGAGCTGTGACGGGAATGCCTTGTGACTGACGGGAATTTCTGCTGCCACCTCGCCATCCAGCTGAAGGGGAAGGGAGAACAACGCTGCTGCGGTGATTCCTGTGCCCCTCCCCACCTGCTGCCACCCACGGAGAGGCCGGATCTGGGCAGCCTGGTTGCTCCGTGAGGACCGACCTCACTATCTTCAGGGTAATAAGACCTCCCCCCAGGTGCACTTAGGTAACAGCAGGGAGGCTCACTACCTTTATTTGAAAGAACCATATAATAAACTTGGAAGAATATACATTTTTGGAAAAGGATTTAAAGGGAACATTGCAAACAAAGGACAAAAGCTCTTCCTCACCTTTAAATATTTCACCAGCTTCTGAATTTGCCAATATTCTGACGGCAAATCAGCATTTGCTTCCTGCCGATGATCAGGTGGTTCTTCGTCTTCCTCACTCTCTGAGGAACTCTCGCTAATGATATCCTCAGTCTTTTCAAACCCCTTCCTGAGAACAACAACGACAGCAGGCAGGTGGTTATCATATCTCAGCCACTGCGCACATAAGCAGGGGATTAGATGCCAGGAGGATCGGATACCAGCGCGAGGAGATGAGAAAAGCCACGGGCTAGCAGGTGCAGCTCGGTATTTTTGCTCCAAGCTCAGTAACAATGAAGTGAACTGTGCGACCTGCACAAGGGCATTAAGTAGATGCCCAAAGGCCATTCTACACAATAAGGCCGCCTGGAGCCACGTGGGGCCAGGTGCGTTTACATTTATTTATTTAAAATGGAATGGAGTTAAAAATTCAGTCCGAGTGCTCCATGGCCACCTGTGGCTGGTGGCGACCACACTGGACAGTGTAGATACAGGCCATGTCCATCATTTCAGAGCATTCTAGAGGACAGTGCTGCAAACGCCCTCAGGCAGCAGGGTCTCCCTGACCGAAGAAGAATCAAGATCCAGCACTCCCTCTCCATGAGGCCCAGGGCAGTGCCTGGGAGGGCACTAGATGCCGTAACAGATGTCATCAGCCGTAAGTCCCTGAAGTGTCCTCGCAGTTACAATCAGGCCGGTGCTTGCTTGACCAGACAACTGGGCACCACACCTGGCCAAGTCGACACGTGAGCCCAGCCATCACAGTGGCCATCCTGAGATATACCCACAATGCCTCTCTCCTAATTCTGAAAGCCAAAAAGTTCTAAAAACGGAATTTTTTCCCCACTGGGCCTAAGCTCATTTCTTGTCAATACCTGATCTGAATTAGTTCTCTTGCTCAGTGTGAATATTCACATTTTACTAGTGAAATGCAATTACAGGTTACTGGTCCAAATCCCCCTACGGGTGTTATAGTGTATACATTAAATGCACCTTCCTCACTTTTGTTTTTTGTTTTTTGTTTTTTTTTAGCCCCAAGCATATTTGGCCACAAGTATTCAGAATAGGGGATTGTGGATAGATATTGCCACATTTTCATTCTTCCAACAATCTATGGGGTGGTTGTTATTATTATTATCCTCATTATAGTGCTAATGAGGTAGAACTGATTTGAACAAAGCCCCATAGCCAGTAAGTGTCTAGGTTAAAAGAAATAATTGCATGAAGGGAGCTGTCCATCCTGGTTCCGCGATGACCTGGCGTAGTCACTTAAGCTCTATGTGCCTCAGTTTTCTCATCTGCAAAATGGGGGTGATAACAGTAATCACTAGGTAAAGAGCTTACAACTGTTCCTGCCACAGAATAAGCATGAAATGCCTGTTAGGTATTATTACTACTACCATGCATTCATTCAAGAGATGCATCCCGAGGGCCTGGTGGTGCCAGCCATCAGGGAAGCTGCAGGAGAAGGCTGGCTTACAGTGTCTTCTGCAGGTTATGAAGAAAGCTGTGCTCGGGCTTTTGTTAATTTTTTTTTTTTTTTAGGATCTGATTTGTTTCAATCTTGTGGACCCCATGAATTATGTAATTCATCAGGTTTTTGTCTTTGCCTTGATCACCAGCAAGTTCAGACTCAAATCTGCTGTCTATGAGCAATAACTAAGGCCCCCGTGTTATTTTCTATCTCAGCACATTGTCTATTTCCATATGGCCTTAATCACAATATGATTTTTTTTTTATTTATGTGTTTTCATGTGTATGGTCTAGAAAGCTCCATGGGGGCAGGAGCTTTGGCTCTCTTGATCACTGTTATCTCCAGCTCTTAGCAGATAGAATGCATTCAATAAATGCCTGTTGGATGAATGTAGGAATTAAAGCATGAATGAATGAGCAAATGAACAAACATAAATGAATTGAGGCTACATTAAAATTGGGGGAGGAGAGCTTTTCTGGTGATAAACTCCAATTAAGTGCCAATAGGAGTGGGCTGGTTAAGGAGAAGCCAGCAGTCAGAGGAGTTGAAGCCAACAAACTACTAAGCCAAGATATGAGACTGGCCTTCCACTTGGACTGGTAGGAAGTAGGGTGAAGGTGACAGTGAGGCAAAGCCAGCTGATCCATCAGAGACAAGAGCCAGGAAAGAAAGAGGGTTGTATCAGCCTCAAAGGCAAGGAGATCTCACAGCCTCAAAGGCACATGAAGAGGAGTGAAGTCTTTTGAGGCAATCAAGAGGAGAAAGCTGCCTCTTCTCTGCATGGCCCTGTGGTTAAATAGGCCTTGGAGAAAAGAAGATCCTGCAAGAGAATCACTGTCCTCCCGGAAGAGTTTCAATAAACGCAAGGTAGGAGAGGAGGAAGCCTGGGGTAGACAGGTTGAGGATGTCATGAAATTCTTAACCTTATAGTGTGGGGAGTCAGAGGAGAAGGGTTACAAGGAGGAACAAAGTGGGAAAGCTGTTCAAACGGAGGTAGTAGAGTGCAGGGTGGGGCTGAGGACGCAGCAGGCAGGTCTCAGGTGCCCAGGGAGAGGACTCTGCCAGGTACCCAGTGGAGAAGCGTGGCTGTTTCAGGCCACCACTCACCACAAGGGCTATGGACACTCTAGAGAGTGCAAAGGAAACCAATCAGGACTGAAAATATTAGACATTAAATAAGGATTTACAAAAATATGAGTGGACTCGTGATAGTGATGCTCAAATTAAAGAAAGACCATCACGATTAAGAGGAAGCGGACTTTGCTCCTCGCTGCTCTGGACGATTCTAACTCCACATCCAACTCATGGGCACGGGCTGGTTCATTCAAGCCTTTGTGCTCGTTTCTAATTCAGTCTCATTTTCTTTCTCTCTTTCCTTTCCCCTCCTTTTCTCCAACTCCTCTGTGTTCTCTTCTTTAAAAGTCTTTTCTAGTCTATTCCATTTGGGAGCATAGTGGGAAGATGAGTAATTTTTAAGTTTTATTAATTTGCGAGGGTCTATGAGTCCCCTAATTTCTCATAAGATTTTTAGCCCAGAGAGCCCCAATTCTTGCATTTCCAAATGGTCCACAATGAAAGGAAATGCCTGAACGGAAATGCCTGCTCCAATCCAGACTAAGCCGCAGGAGCTGACTTCTAGTTTCATGTATTCTCTTCTCCAAAAGATGAAAGGAAAGCTGAGCTGGTTACAGAGCAAAACCCAGTAGAGATCAGATCCAATTAAGACACAGTTTCAATTTAACTCAGAGACTCTAGATTGAAGTTTATATTATAACAAGTCCGAATTCTCAAAAGACACTCTAAATTTACCTTCCCTGAGCCTAACAAACTCCTGGGATAGAGGAAAGAGTGTACTGGGTCTTGCTAATCACTCCAATATCACATAAAAAATCAGTACAGGACTTATATGCTGAAAACTACAAAATGCTGATGAAAGTAATCAAGTAAGATCTCAATAAGTAGAAGGGCACACTGTGGTTATGGACTAGAAAACTCCACATAGTAAACACATCAATTATCTCCAAATTGATATATAGACTTACAGAAATTCCTATCAAAATAACAGCAAAATTGTTATAAATATAGACAAGACTATTCTAAAATTTATGTGGAAAGGGAAAGGAATTAGACAAGCTAATTTTATTTTAAAAAGTGAGAGAAATCACTACCCAATTTCTAGATTACAGAGTTACAGTAATAAAGACTGTGGTATTGGCAGAGGGCTAGGCAAAAATTCAGTTCAATAAAGATGCAGAAATAGCCCCACACAAGTACAGTCAACTGATTTTTGACAGCACTGCAAGAGCAATTTAATGAAGGAAAGAGAGTTCTTTCACAAAAAAAATAAATAAATAAGGACCTCAATCTCAGCCTCACACCTTACACAAAAATTAACTCAAAATGGATCACAATCTTAAATGCACAACTATAAAACTTTCAGGGGAAAAAACCCATAGGAGATCATCTTTGGGATCCAGGACTTTTTGGTGATGAATCCTTAAACATGACACCAAAAGCACAATCCACAAAAGAAAAATTGATAAATTGGATATCATCAAAATTAAATTTTTTTATTCTGCAAAAGACCCTGTTTAAGAGGATGAAAAAACAAGGTGCAGAGTGGGAGAAAATATTTGCAAACTACATATCTGACAAAGGACTAGTATCCAGAATATATAAAGAACACTCAAAATTCAACATTAAAAACCAAACAATCCAACCAGAAAATGGACAAAAGACAAAGAGGCATTTCACCAAAAAGAAATACACAGATGGCAATAAGCACTTTAAAAGATGTTCCACATCACCAGCCATTTGGAAAATGCTAAGACCACGATCCGACACCCCCATACACCTTCCAGAACAGCCAAAATTACAAATAATATTAATACCCAATGCTGGTAAAGATGAGGAGAAACAATGTTGCATACATTGCTGGTGGGAATGCAAAATGATCGGCCACTCTGGAAAACAGTTTCTTAAAAAAGTAAACCAGGGGCGGATGTGGCTCAAATGGTTGGGCATCCATCTCCCATATGGAGGGACCTGGGTTCAATCCCCAGGACCTCCCTGTAAAAATAAAGAAAAACATAGAAGGCGCGTGGGCCCCCAGGCCCCACATGTGGGTGCACCGTCAGGCTCCACGAACAGGTGTGCCACCAGGCCCTGCAAGCAGGTGAACCCCTCAGGCCTCACACACGGGTGTGCCATCAGGCTCCACCGAGCCATGCAGCAAGATGATAGATAACGTAACAGAAGAGTGACACAAGGTGAGACGTGCCGAAAAACCAGGAACTAAAGTGGCACAGGCAGTAGGATGCCTTTCTCCCACATCGGAGGTTCCCGGGATCGAATCCCAGTGAAGACAGAAGGAGAAGGATGAGAAGAGAGGGCAGGAAACAGATAGAGAATTGCATAGTGAATGGAGACAAAACAGCAAAAATTGGGGGGAGAGGGGGTAAAAATGGACAAAAGTAAATAAATAAATAAATCTTTAAAAAAAAAAACACTAAACCCACATGCACCATAGGTGTCAGCAATTGGACATTTATCCTAGAGAAATGAAAACTTACATCCATTATAAACCTGAATATAATGGTTCATAGCAGTTTTATTTGTAACAGCCCCAAAATGGAGATAACTAAAATGTCCCTCAGTAGGTGAAGGGTGAAACACTGTGGTATATCCATACCATGGAATACCACTCAGCAATAAAAAGGAATGAACTATTGATACACGCAACAGCTTGGACAGATCTCAAGGGCATTGGGCTGAATGAAAAAGGTCAATCTCAAAAGATCACATACTATATGATTCCATTTACATCACGTTCTCAAAAGACACAATTATAGAGATGGAAAACAGGCTAGTGGTTGCCAGGGATTAGAATGATGGGGAAGAGGGGGATGGGTATGACTGTAAAGGGTAGCCTGAGGTGGAGCCTTGTGGACATGGGATAATTCTGTATCCTGATTGCATCTTGATCTGTATTTGCCTTTTGATCCATACAAGTGATAAAGTGACCCACTATACCAGTGTCACTCCCCTGGTGTGGATATTTTAACATAGTCCTGCAAGAAGTAACCATCAAGAAAAAGCTAGACGAAGGGGATATGAAACTTCTTTGTACTATAGTTACAACAGCCTCTGAATCTATGATGATTTCAGACTAAAACTTTAAAAAGTTAATTGTCAAATCAAGTACTTTTATTAGGGTAAATCCAAAAAATGGCATATATTTAGTAGAGCATCTTAACATTTGGCTTTTATCCATGGCCAAACATTTATGATTTGAAATTTCTGCCATCTCTTCCCACCCTCACTCTGAAACTCTCACATAAAAGTGGCTGGCCCTCCCCACTCAAATATGTTTCTTTGTTATCCAAAGTTAGGTAGGGAGTCTGCTAGTTGGCCTCATATTAATAGCTAATTATTTTAACTAGAAATGACATGTATTACTTTAGAATTGATAGAGCCATCTGTTATCTGGAAAGTGAGGCCCAGATGACAGCACGTGGCTATGGTACAATTGTTCGGAGACAAGACGTGGGCTGAAAACCCAGTTTCCTAGCACAGAGTTCACTGTTCTTTGCATTAAATACACTCCTTTACATAGAGTTAACTAATACCAGTAAATCCCTGTATTTCAGGTAACTCTATTAGAAGGATACCTTGCAAATATTCTTAAAGAGATTGGTTTTATTCTTTTAACGAACATTCCTAATAACTTAACAATATAAATATCTCAAGACCCAAACATAAGAGTAAGACACACCTTTTCCTGAGCATGCTAACTAGTCAGTTGTCAGGGTGGCTTTAAAGAACTGCTTGTTAATGGAAACATACCGAGGTGCCATTCCTCGTCCGTGGGAAATAGACGGTCTTGCCCTTTCAAGTCTTGATGCATGTTTTTCCTCTTGGATGTCTTTTAATGAGTGTCTGTTTCTAAGAAAAATAATGTTATTCAATACTTTATGCTGGTGAGTATGGAATAAAAGATGGAAATGCATACAAATATTCCACCATTTTCATGCGCCCGAATGACTTGTCTTCCTGACACAGAATAATTAAGCTAGGTTTTCACTGGGGAAGAAAGACTGTTGAAAGGTTTAAGCACTCTTGTCCAGGAACCTCTTTAGGTCGGGTCTAGGGTCTCCCTGTTGGGTGGCTGGAGCTTGCTTTTGCAACTGCTCCCAAATACAGTGTGGATTAGAGTTGTGCGCTGACACGCCACTAGCTTGGGGTGCCCACCTCTGGTCTGTGACTCTGTTTGGCCCTGAATGAACCACTTCTGGCTGCAGCCACAGGCTGTGGGAGGAGTTTCTCTTCCCCATGAAGGAACAGTGTAGTCCCAGCAACTCTGCGACCTGGGCCTGATGCCTCGACCTCTTCTCCCAAGGGTGGCTGGGATGTTCACCCCGTCTCTGGCTCCTGGAGATTCCCCTTTTGTTCTTCAAGTATAGCTATGCATTTTAAATACTGAAGAAATATTCTGACCAGTTCCCTAGATCAGGAACAGGTGTTCACAGAATGCCATTGTTTTCTCCTTTCCTAGGTGCTTACCACCCTGGGTTAGAGTTGCCCATTTTCCTGTCTTCCCCACCAAACATTACCGTAGAGCCTTAGCTAATCTTCCAGGTATTCTCAGGCTCAGCAAACTTGGCACACACTGGGGCCTCATTCAAATAAATTCATCATTGAAAAAATGAGCACATGGTAAAAGCAGTCATTTAAAACTCACCTCCCAGTTAAAGAGTTGCCCATGCTTTTGTCATGTTCACACTCACCCTTTCAAATGGTGTCACAAAGGTCAAACACCCCCAAATCGACTAGCATTAGGTGAGCAAGTCTCTCCCCTTGCCGCAGCTCTCCCTTCCACCGCTCTCTGGGTTTGCCTCCAAAAGGCAATCGCCCTGAGGTTCTCACAATCCCTACAGGTGACCCTGTGTGTCAGCTCTTAACGTAATCGTGTGACAGCATCGAACATTAAAGACAGCCTGAAACCCGAAAGCCCGCTTGCCAAACTGTAAGAAAGTGTTTTAGAGGTTTCTGGTCCTCAGCGTTTAAGTAGCACCGGCCTTTCAGCTTTGCTGTGGCACTTGTTTACAGGAATCAGTTTTGTAAATTTAATAGATTCATCAAACCAGTGTTTCCTTAGGCCACCAACACCAAGACTCTTGCCTTTTTACAGCATTTACTCAATGTTCTGCTAATAAAGAAGACACCATCTCTGTGATTAACGTTACAGATTTTTAATCATTCCAGCTTCCCCGGCACTCATTTAATCAGGCCCTTTTACTGCTGTACTTTTACTTCTCATGTAATTTCTCCATATAGGTCATTAGCTTCTTCATGGGTTAGTGCTCCAGATTCGCCAACCACATGCTGGGAGAAAGTGCACAGGATTCTTACTCTCCCTGCTGGTGTCAAAGCTTGTACTATGGAGCAAGGAATAAAATATCTACTCTGTATTTTTCTTCTATGAAATAACGTTATTTCAGTGAAAAGTGATGCAAACATGGGGTTACTGGGGATTTAACGTAACACATCAGAAAATCCATCGTGCAAATGCTTACTTACTCTTTATAACCAACGGTGGTTTTCCAATTCAAACTTGGCTCTAATCTCTTCCTAATTTGGTGCTTCCCCAAAGTAATTTTGTTCTTCTCCAGTGTATTCTTTCCTGAACCAGAAACTGCCTTACAAAGGGCTGCTGCTTCTTCCTTTTTAGGTACCTCGTCAAGCTTATTCTTTTCCTTTTGTTGTTCTTCATTGAATTTATTCTCCTTTATTAAAAAAATGAAGAATGATTTCTATAATGATATTATCACTTCTGAATTATCTACTGCTGTGTGAAACTTAACACTGCTGATATACTCAGAAAAGGAAGTCTTGGATGTGTCTGACTTACACTGCTAAGCAATGCCAGAGTTGAATAAGGGCGACTTGAGGATCAATATTCTCTGTGGGATGATGATGCATCCTCACTCCCACCTCTGCTGCAGCAGGCACAGAAACGAGCAATGCTGGACCCACTCACACCTCACCTGCACTCGAGAAAGCCAAGTGCAAACCCTGTGTTGACTGGGACACATAATTCTCAAATTGCTGAAAACCAAAGGTCAAGAGGAAATCCTGGCAGTGCCAGAGGTAAGATACACCCCATATGTACCTTATGAGATGGAGGAGGAAGGAAGCGTAAGGGGAGGAAGTAGAAGAATCGAAGGAGATTTCCTGCCATAAGCAATCCAAGCCGGAAGAAAAGGGAGTAAGATCTTTAAAGTAATGAAAGAAAAACAAACTAATCTGTCAACCCAAAATATACCCAGCCCAAAAAACATTTTTCAAAATGAAAAGCAAAATAAATACTTTCACAGATGAACAAAAGCTGAGGGAATTCACTGCCAGGAGACCTGTGCTACAAAGAAAATGTTAAAGGAAGTTCTCCAATTAGGATGTGTATCATACCAGAAAGGAACGTGGATCTGCACCAAGAAATGAAACGCTGCAGAAATGGTAAAAATGAAAATACATATGAAAGATTTTTGTATCACTTTTAATCATTCTAATATATAATTGACTCACAAAAATAGTAATGTTCTGAGAGGTTTATAACATGTAAAAGCAAAATGTATGGCAACAGGAACAAAAGATAGGGGAAAGGCATCAGAAGTATATAGTTGTAAGGTCCTTAACCTATTTTGTGAAATGATATAAAATCACTTAAAGGTAGATGTGATAAATTAGGAATATGTATTATAAGCCTTAGGGCAAATGAGCATTTGAAAAGATACATTTGAAAATATGAACAGAAACCCAATGAGATCCCTGTACATACCTATTAGGAAATCAAAACCCACAAAGACTAACATAGTGATTATTGCAGAGCATGTGGAGGAACTGGAGTGCTGCCGTGTGAATGTAAAATATTATAACCACTTTGGAAAACAGTTTACTCGCTGCTTAAAAAAATTTAAACATACAACTACCATATTTCACTCTTAGGTTTTACCTACACAAAATGAAAGCATATGGTCATACAAAGACTTGTACAAGAATTTTCATGTCCCCTATATTTTTGATGTAACATTTATGTAATTTGAAGCTCTTTTAAAAATAAAGAAAAAACAGAAAGGATGTTCATGGCAGCTTTATTTGTAATGGCTCCAAATTAGAAATAACCCAAATGGCCAACAGGTGAATGGACAAACAAATTGTGGGACAGTCATACAATGGAATGAATAATACTCATCAATAAAAAGTAACAGACTATTGACAAATGCTGGCATGGATGAATCTTATAGACATTATGTATCATTTTAATTACATGAAAGTCACAGGCAAAAATCTAGAGAGAAGTCAGAATGGTTGCAGCAGTTTGGCAGTTTGATATTGTTATGAATTCCAAAAATAGATATTGGATTATGCTTGTAAACTGGTCTGTTCATCTGGGCATGATTAAGTTATGATTAGGGCGTTGACCGGGCCACGTCAGTAGGTGGGTGGGGTCTCAAAGATAAAAAGATATGGCAAAGGACAGAGTTGGAGCAGTTCTGATGTTGGAGTTTCGGAGCCTGGGGAGGCGAGCAGACGGAGGAGCTTGGTCATGAGGAAGGAGAGAAGGGCCCGGGATAGGGACGAGCCATTCTCCTAACAGTTCACAGCTGACCTTGTGGAGAGAGGCAAAGCCTAGAGAGCCTCCTAGTCTACAGCTGACCTTGTGGAGGAAACAGAGGAGCTGAGCCTGGAGAGAAGCAGAGCTCCAGGAAGAGAGGAACCCAAGACGCCTGAACCCTGGCAAATAGCAGCAGCTGTCTTGCTCCAACACGTGGCAACAGACTTTGATGAAAGAAAAAACTTATGCTTTATGGCCTGGTAACTGTAAGCTTCTACCCCAAATAAATACCCTTTATAAAGACCAAGAGATTTCTGGTAATTTGATTAGCACCCCTGTGGCTGACTAATACAACAGTGGTTATCTATGAGAGGGAAAGATTAAAGAAAAGTGGGTAAGAAAGTTGTTTTCTAGAGTGATGGAAATGTTCCATATCATGATTTTTGGAGTGTTGATTGCATGGATGTATATATTCGTCAAAAATCTTGAAATCATATACTTAAGACCTGTGCATTTCACTGTATGTAAATGTTACTTTGATTAAAAATTTAAAAACACATCAAGGAAAAAATGTTTATATTGGATTTCTGGTTGTAATAAGGCAGAACCCCACTCTAACTCATTAAATTCACCCCCAAAACACAGCCACAAAACCCTATCCTGAATATAAAATAGGAGACACACATAAAAAGACAACCTTAAAGGAGGAATGAGAAATGATGGTGATGAAAAGCAAACTGATTTGGCTCACACAGCTCTAGGAAGACTCAGAAATTAAAAGCTCGAGGTACAAAAGAAGACGAGGGAAATATGGGGAGGGAGGCTGCTGACAACAGAAAGGCTGGTTCGAAGTCTCTGTGGGAAGTAGATAAATCCCAATATCCCTATCCTCTAATGCCACTTTCCCACACCCCATCCCCACTCCCCGCAGCACAGAAAGGCTTCTGCCCTCTTCCTCCCATGCAGAAAATGAGAGGTGCTACAGAAAAAGGGCCCAGAGAAGCTTCAAGCCCAAGGTTCCAGGCATACACGAGGGCAAGGATGAGGCTTGAGGCTGAAACTAGGAGAACCGAACGGCAGCTCTTGCAGCCCCTCTACCCACTCCCCTCCAGAACACCCACATTCGCATCCTCTTCCCCAGACAGGACATCAGAAGAGGCTTTTCTGGAGAAACAGAACCACCCCAGAAAGGAGCCTTACAGATTCTGACATTAGGGGGTCCTCAAACAAAAGACCAGATTCCGTCCCAACCACCCTGTGGTCAGGCCCTGCTGTCAAGAACACAACCCACAAACACAGAGCTTTTCTAGTCAGCTCTTTGGAGGCATTGAGAGAATTTCATACCATTGTGAGGCATCTAATGTACAAGACCAAACAAACAAAAAGGAACTCCAGGGAAAGTGAAACAATGCAGTAAATAAAAGTAAGTTAAAAACAACAACAACTAACCCTGTCATCAATATACTAAGAGAAGACAGTTCATTCATGGAAAGAGCCAGATTCTGTAAAAGTAAACATTCACACACACACAAACATTGAAATTATGAGCTTAAAATTTTAAATTATGTTTAACATTTGGAAGATGCAGTAAAGGAATTTTTTTTTTTTCAGAAAGCAAAGGAGAGGCTGAAAATAAGAGAACAGAAAATAATAGAACACCAAGGATAAGAAAAGCTCTCAAAAGGGAAGGAGGGAAAAACCAAAACAATTCACATAGAAACAATTTTAAGTAAAAATGATTTTCAAAGTGCCATTCAAGAAACAACTGGGAAAGAAAAAGATATTTTCATACATGCTCTCTCTCAGTTTTCTTCCTATGTGCCTCTTTACTCAGGAAGCTCCATCAAAATGATGGCATCCCCCAAAGAAAAAAAACCTGGGGTTCAAAAACAGGGGATCCAACACCAGGAAACAGAATTTTCTCTGGGGAAAATGGACCTTGTGGGGATGGCATAGCCTTGGGAATCAGCCTGGAGGTGATTTACGGGTAAGTATATCTCATCGGTATTCCCTGCATGGCCTTTTCTTACCATCCAGCAGCTTCAACCAAAATGTTATTTCATAAAACAGCATTTTGACTGGTTTCTATGTCTCGCACTGCTTCAAAAACCATAGAAGATGGGAAGCGGCTGTGGCTCAATCAGTAGGGCTCCCGTTTACCATATGGGAGGCCCCGGGTTCGGTTCCCGGGGCCTCCTGGTGAAGGCAAGCCCGCCCGCACGGCGTGGTTAGCTGACCCAGCGAGCACAAGCAGCAAGGGGGGGATAAATGAATAAATAAATAAAATCTTTAAAAAAAAAAAAAAAAAAAACCATAGAAGATGCAAAAGAACAGTCTTTATCTACATGCAACTGACACATTTATTGGGACAATCCAGTTAGGTGGTAATCCTGGGAGTCCAGAAAGTCAAACCATCTAGACTGGCTGGGTCATCTTTTCTAAGTGTTATTAATTCCAAGGAAAGATGAAAACGTTCTATTTAGAGAACAATTTGAAAATACCAACCCCTTAAAGAAAATCAGAAGCAATTCTTAAAGTACTATATTTTCAATATTATTTTATATTATATTGTGGGTGGAAAACTCTAATCATTGAAAGCAGTGCCAGAAATGCACAAAATTACTCTCCAAATTTTTGGTATTTTAGAAAAGTGTAGTAGAGTAATAATAATTTTATGGAAGTTCAAAGGAGACAATAAAACTTACCTGTTTAGCCATATTTTTGGAAAATGTTGCCGATTTGTCTTTTAAAAATGTGACAAGGTCTTTATAAATTTCACCTTTTCTCTCGTAATTGACTTCCCCCTCATCATCTGTTTTGCCCTTGGGGAGAAAAAGTTCGGTGTTATCATTTAATGTAACAGCAATTCAAGAGCCTGATCCACACGTCACAATCTAACCACGTATATTGTTCTGTTCTCTGAAGGACACTGTGCGGTAGTCTTTATACAGGAAATGTCTGGGCAACACCCTTTCCCCTTAAGTTAGTGTTGACTATTGATTGGTTGGTTGGTTGGTTGGTTGACTCATTCATTCACTCATCCATCCATCCATCCATCCATCCATCCATCCATCCATCCATCATCCATCCACCCATCCATCCATCCATCCACCCATCCATCCAGCATGTACCAAGCACCTGCAAAGGGCGTGTAGCTCACTTGGCTACTCAGCAGAGGAATAAACACTTCCTTTGCTTGCCCTCCTCTAGTGAGAAAATGCATTATGACTTCAGGAGCCTTAAGGACGAAGTCATAAAGCCCTTGTATTTAGAATGTCCCCGCAGAGAAGCCCAGGTTTCTGTTGGTCCCCATCTGCCCTTGCTCTGAGCTTATTTTCTAGGGTCACAGTCTCTGCGTAGCTCTCTGCCTCTCTTCTTTCCTGTCTCCTCTCATTCTCTCTTTTCTTTCTCTTATTCTCCCTAAACATCACAGACACACAAAAGTTCTGCGTTGTAGCTTTTTTTGAACTGTTGAGTAGTTTTGTGCTGCTTGTCTTTCAGTTTAAAACTGAGCAGAATGTTTCTATGTTCCCATTTCAAATAAAGTTGTATGTGCATGGGCCAATGGCCTTTGATAAAAATGGACGCCTGTGCCACTCCAGGAGGCAGAGAACATTATTCCCTCTTTTAGTCTCTTATTTTCTAATTAGAAATTTAATTTTTCTTAAAAAGAAATTCATAGCAATCTGCACCACCATCTCCCCTCCCCCAGCAAGAAATCAGATTTAAGCTATCTACTGTGGCGATGCAGAAAGACATAAGCTAATGGAATGCTAATGAGAAGCACTGAAAGGGCATGTTAGATAAGACGCCTGCAAGCAATCAACGTGACATGAGCATTTAGAGACCAACCCACAGCAGCATGTAACAACTCCACAAGCAGCCCCTGCGCTAACTGGGTCCCCAGTAAGGATTTGGGTCCTCCCTATAAAATTTGCTTGGCAGTCCCAACTTCACACTAAAGACAGTGACAGCAGAGGACAAAGCTGAGAACAGCTCCTCTTAGCTAAGTTCAGTGACTAGGTCGGAGACTACAAATGAAGGCTTCTCATCTAGAAAATTCAGAAGGCCATGTGCTGTGTACCTCAGCGCAAACCCACCCATCCATACCCTGCTTTGTACATACGTACTCGGTCATTCTCCTTTGCTAGGTTAAGTTGGGATCAGGCCACAGGGACCTGAAGGAAGGCTGAAAAGCTGGAGGCAGTGAAGGGGCAGGCGCCTTCCCATTGGTCGCAGTTCCTGCTTGAGTCCCCCCAGCCATGGCCCCTCGTCCCTGCCACTGGCAGTTGCTTCCAGTAGTGACAGTTGGTTCTCATTTCCAGGGTTTTTATTCCCAGAACCAGGCTCATCATGCCTGAAATACCATTACCAGACAACCAACACTCAGTCCTCAGGAGTCTGGGCCCCAGCTCTGTGGGGCCCTCCTCTGAGCTCCTAGGGAGCTAGTACTGCCAGGATGCCCCCTCCTCAGAGGTGAGGGGCCCCAGCTCTGTGGGGCCCTCCTCGGAGTTCCTAGGAGACCAGCACAGCCTGGATGCCCCCCCTCAGAGATGAGGGACCCAGCTCTGTGGGATCCTCCTCTGAGCTCCTAGGGAGCTAGTACTGCCAGGATGTCCCCCCTCAGAGGTGACAGGTTCCAGCTCTGTGGGGCCCTCCTCTGAGCTCCTAGGGAGCTAGTACTGCCAGGATGCCCCCTCCTCAGAGGTGAGGGGTTCCAGCTCTGCGGGGTTTCTCCTCTGAGTTCCTAGGAGACCAGCACAGCCTGGATGCCCCCTCCTCAGAGGTGAGGGGCCCCAGCTCTGTGGGGCCCTCCTCTGAGTTCTTAGGGGACCAGCACAGCCTGGCTGAGCCCCCTTCCCACATGTGGGGCCCCAGCCTCACGGGGCACTTCCTCCAAGCCTCTGTGTTCCGACAGACCCCTCCTCTTCCCCCTGCCCTCAACCCTATGGCAGAGGCTGAAGCTATCACTTCTGCATTTTTATTCCTTCAGTACACGTGTAACTAATCAGTGGGCCGATACTGTTAAAGAGGTTTTGGTTTTATAACATAGAATGAGCACCTTGCAGCCCATTTCATAGAAGACTGACTCAGTGACCTGGCAGAGGTGAACTCCAGAGCTAATATTAAGGACAATTTCGATTTGCCCGGAAAACACAAAGCAAAGGAATCTGCTTCCATCTCACAGAAGAGCATTTCATTCTCTGTGGTCACGTGAGGAGAATCTTTGAGCCATGCCAGCGTCAATTACAGGTACTTTACGAAACAGCAAAGGAACTGGGTTTACCTAGACCCTTTGTTTCTTTTAAATTACTTACACCATTTAAAAATACTCCGTCTGTGCTACAAGTGATGCATAAAGTTTCCACATCGTGTGGTTTCACCAACACATAACAAATTTCCCCATGAATCTGTCTCCAAGGTGGGGCTCGACATCCATTTGAAAATTCATAATCTGAAACCAATTATCAATCAATTAATAAGCGTTCCTTAACCTAGAGTTTTCTAAAATGTGTTGGCTTCAAAAACATAATTATTGAAAATTTTAGGTTTTCATTTTCTTAATATTCCATTCTAATGTAGTCACTGAAGCAACCTGAAAATATAATAATGAAAATGTATGTAACGAGAAATGAATCTGGGAAGATATAAACCTGAGGTATATTCGATAGATTCCAAAACTGTTTGGTCTCCTTTTCCTGAGAAACGTTTGAGCAGCTCTATGTCATTCTTAACCGCCGATGGATTTAAACGTATTTCTCTGAAATAAAGGTTTAAAAATTCAGCTTCAATGTTTTAAAGCAGAATCTACACACAACACATGAAAAATCTTCCATTATATCAGAAGGAATATCCTTTTAACAATTAAAAATGCAGTAACTTTTAGCCATGTTATATTGTTACACTGACAAAACCTCAAGAAATTGGTGGTTCCTGTTTAATGTAACATTAAACATATTCTTTTAAATATTCATTTAACTTCTTAATTGTAGTATTTTAATTCTCCCAGAAAAAATGAGCAAGTTTTGGACTATACAAACTCCATAGGATATTTCATTATAACTTAATAATTTACGTAATGTTCTTAAGCCTTTGAAAATAACAAGGCCACTTAATGTCTTCAGAATTAGATGAAACCCCACTAGAATGTTTGAGCCATATTAATTGAAAATTTTAATTTTTAGAACTATAAATACTCACCTGATAAAATTAAACTTTTGTTTCCACTATTGCTATTGCAAGTTAAATCAATAATGTTTTATTCTTGCTTATTTTTCTTCCCTAAACCTACTAAAGGAATTTTTGTAGCTAACTTTTAGAAGTTTCTTTTTAAAATAGACTTACAAGGAAATATGTTTTAGTGAATGATTGAGCAGGTGCAAATCCAGTTGCTGAATCAGCCCGGCAAGGCTCATCTTGATCTTATTTTCGGGATCATCGTCTTTGGTAATCTTATCAAGGATATTTAATGCAGATGAGTCGTCTCCTTTCTTTGTATTATAGTCTGAGCCCAGAATTTTTACTACAGGATCTCTATTAGCTGACCAAAAATAAATAGATTTTAAAAATTTTCCTCTTATCTTCCATTACAATAAACAAAGACTAAGCCATGCTTCAAGTCCATTCAAATGCATTTCTTGCCTTCAGCTTTCTCTGATTCGGCCAGTTAGAATTAATCTCTCCTTCTGAGCTGCTTCTGTACTTAGTAACTTTCTTAGAGCTCTTGAGATGTTCTACCTTACCCTATAATATTGCCTGTGTATATCATCCCCCGCCCCTATTAGGACAAAGGCTAAGACTTGTTTGTTTTTTATTGATCCTGGGGCATCGTTCAGAATGGGCATTCAAGACAGGTATTCAGGATTTATTGGAAGATAGAGAAACACTAGTTTCCTTAGAAGAATCATCACCAGAGCTATATGTGCACGTGTGCCTTCGTGCAAGTATGCACACGTGGATGGGTCATGTGTATGGATAAAGAACATGGTTTTCATAAAAGTTGTCTTCCTAAAATATGGTATTTCCCTCAGCCTATAGCTCTACTGCCAGTCTTTTCCACCTGTTCAAACTGCTTATTTTCTCCATGTCTTTTGATGTTAGGTTTGGAAAGATAAATCTAACCAGTATTTACATACATACCAAAATTATAGTGAAAACCTCAAATACCAATTTATGATCAGAGCTGACATAAGATGTGAAAGTCAACCATAAAGATGCTGACACAGAATTAGGAAAAAACACAAGATGGTTAAAAATGAGGGAGAAGGGGGCAGAACACTATTTGTAAAGGAGGAATTGAAGTAAAATGACATGCAGGTTTTGGGACATGCAGGCAGGAAACACCTAAGGGACTACTTCAGAAAGCTTGACTTGGTTTAAATGACGGGAAATGCAGTGATGGCATTAACTGTCATCAAGAAATGGCTTAGGGGACCAGGGTTGAGGGTTGAGGAAAGTACTGCATGCAGAGAGGGACAAGGGAAAAGAGACGAAGACAACAACCATTTATTGAGCATCTCAATCTATCAACCTTATGCCCGTCATCTCATAAAAATTTATGGGAAGAGTTACTAGGAGAATTCTGGAGAAAGAAATACACCCAACTACCAAGCTGCCTTGTAACATTCACTTTGGACCTAATATTCGAGACTGTATCTAAACCCTGTAAGGAAGGGCAAAATGCCTCCAAAGGACAGATACTGAGCAAAACTAGCTAAGCATTAAGTCTACATATTAAGCCAAATTAAGCTGAATAGATGCGATCACACGTCTATTAACTATGTTCTTGATTGCAGATTTCCTCCCTCTTCAGTCAAGTACCCTTGATGTGCCGATAGCCTACTATGAAGAGCAAGAGCGAGAGAAAAAGAGACTGCTGTCCTAAGCTCAACATCTTTTTTGGGGGCAAAAAAAAAAAAAAAAAGGCCCAACTTCCCACCTCCCAGCAAAGGGGCAGCTGCAAAAGAATCAACAGTGGGACATACTGGTCACATGATCCCAAAGAAGCAAAACACACACAAGGCATTATTGCCTAGTGTTAGGAATTTCTTCCTCTAAGAGATATTTAAAGCACAATTATTACAGGCAATCAATCCCATTCTTTTTGGCATGTTGAATGATTAGATGATAATGAGAACATTACACGTCTTTAATGAAGAGGAAAAGATTTCCCACTGAACTCGAGTGACTATTTAGAGAAGGCTGTGAAGTCCACAGTGGAATATGACTGAGAAAAAAATGGAAAGTGAAATTATTATAGGCCATCTCTGCAAAAAAAGAGAGGTTATACTCATTTTAAAGGAAACATTATCATCCATCCTAGCAGTGTGCCAGGGAGAAAGTGGATTCGGCTGCCCCGCCTGGCCATTTGGCTCTGTCTCCTGGCGTGGATCGTAAAGGGTACAGGCCTTTGTTCCTTACAAAAGCCAAGACGGTGCTCTTTAAACCACAGGCTAAAATGAACATAAAATAAGAAACCTGGAAGCCAAGAAATGGTGAAGAATTAGGCCGTTCATTTTAAAGTAGAATCGTGCATATGCCTTTTTATCTTTTAGGTTATAGAACTTTTCTCAAGAAACTGTATCAAATGATCCCTCCCCTCCTTCCCAAGACTAAGCCTGAACCCCAGGCTGAATATGAGTGTTACCTTCAAGACAGGCTTGTGCTTCCTTCAGCTTTGTGTCCCCGGCGATATACGACAAGCGTGAGAGCTCTCCAAAGCTCCTAATTTTAATCTGCGGGACAGAGAAAAAGAGCAAAGGCTCTCCATCTTTATCAACTTCTTCTGATTTGACTGTTGTTTCACTAGACGATGAAAAACAAATCGAAAGCTCAATGTTACCTGGGTGCCAGTAAAGTTAAAGGTAAGACATTCAGATAAATTATTCCTATGCCTCATTATAAAATGCAGAAAACATAAATACCTCTGGTTAGAAGCGCACTTCCTTCTCCATTTTCATCCACACTCAAACCCTTCAATCCCCAAACTTACCAGCAACCATAGTGAGCAATATTCTACAGCCAGGAAGGACATTTTAAGCAATTTCTTAAATGCCTATGTGAATCAAATAATCACAATTTTTGTTTTTACTTTTCTAACAATGTGTTGTGTTTTGACTCTTAAAAACTCACTAGTTCCATTCATGCTTTGGGCCTAAGGTTATTTTATTTATAAAATTTTCATACCACAATAATTAATGGTTAGGAGTTTCCCTCACTACTCTGTTTATGAACAAATAAAGCTATGAAAAAAAAGCTAATAGATCCTCTGCATGGATTATTTCCACCCCCCAACCCCCTAATTGGTTTAGCTTAGGATAACAGTTTTTCTAAATGGGCTTTTCCTGATCAGAAATTATAGTGCCTCCTAAATTTGTGTTTCTGTCCATTTTAGTGATTTTTAGGTTGACACTTAGTATTATTTAGAAGGTGCTGCTACTACTGACAGCATTAGTTAGACTGCCTCGGCTTCTCACTGCATACTGAGAGCCCTGCGAAAACTGCCCACATCTTAAGACCTGGTGGAACATATTTTAACGTGCAATGTGATAGATGGAGGTGGAGTGTTGCCAGCTCACCAGAAGCATAAATCCGACCAGCCCAGACAATTACTACTAACTCTACTTCACTAGAGTAGAGACCAGAGGATGGGGACGGTGTGGGCAGAAGGACCTCCCAAGGGGGTGCTCATCCTTCTCTCCAGAACGGACGGATACGTCACCTTCCAAGGCAAAGGAGACTCCACGGGACCTTACAGGAAGGAGCTTGGATGGGGAGACTCTTCTGGATCATCCAGGTGGACCCAGTGTAATCACAAGGGTCCTTTTATGAGGGAGGCAGGGGAGTCCGAGTCAAGAAGGAGATGTGAGGATGGAAGCAGGGGTGCGAGCGGTGCCAGAGGCTTCCAGAAGCTGCAGAGGGCGAGGAAAGGGACTCCCCACAAAGCACTAGCCCTGCCAACCCATTTTAGAATTCTGACCGCCAGGGCTGTGAGACAATAAATGTGAGTTTTAAGTCTAACACTTACTTGTCTCAGGAGCCGTCGGAAACTACCACTTTATCGGCCTTGCCCAGTGCTCTGTCTCTGGTAGCTCAAATAAGAACTGCACAGAGACGGCACTCAATAAATATCTGTGGAATAAGTGAATGAGTAAAATATTTCTAGACTGACAGTGACATACATTGTGTACAAAACATATGTTTTCTCTAAAAGAAGGCTTCTGGAAGAAGGTGCCTAGGATTGAGTTTTCAGGGCTGGTCACTTGCAGTAAGTGGACGGTGACAGGGCTCGGTTTCAGGCTGACTGAACGCTAAACAAAACCAGGCCACTTAACTCCAGAAAGCGAAACCCTGGTGAGAAAGTGGAGGATGGAAAGCACAGGTGACATCGTTCGCTGTTCCTTCCAGCCGAAGCCTGTAGCTTAACAAGGAAACGGGAGGTAAGAAGCCCACACTGGAGAGGATGGTGAAGAGGGGTTTCAGTTTCTGGGCTCACACTTTGTAACACCTGGAGAATGAGCTCTTGGAAAGAAAAATACGGCACCCACCTCATGAAGATCAAGAAGAATGTGCTGCAGATGTAATCTACTGGGCTGATTGAGAGACTTAAAATGAAATTTGAGGAAGGGGGATGAAATTCTCAGCTTATACTAGAAAACCAGAGAGCAGGAAAAGTGCCTTATTTAATCCCCAGTGGTTCATTCAGTGCCCAGAACTTAGTAATTACTCAAGGAATGAATGTCTAAATAATAAACTAGTTAGCAATTCTCAGGGACTAAATATATTTAAAGCGCTCAATAACAAAATGTATGGCCACTGACGTTCCCCCTGTGACTTAGACATTTTACCAAAGTAAGATAATTATTCTCATAAAACAATACAATTTTAAGTGGGGCCAAGCCTCAGAGATCATGCGATTCATTTTATTGATCAGAAAACTAGGGCCCAGAAAGGTAAAAAAGCCTTGCTAAAGTCTGCATTACTGGGGAAAAGTACCCCAGCTCAGGTGTCCTGACTTCCCAGCTGTACAGAACTCCTACCAGCACACAATTTTGTCTCAGCTCACACAGATCTCTGAGACACAGTGGAATGAGATTCAAAACTGAAATGTGGCAATGTGAGAGCAGACATGATGCAATAAAAAACTCAGTTCCAACAGAAAAGCAGTTACGGGAGCAGGAAATGGCATTTTCACAGTGATTCCGAATGCTCATCCAATTCATAAATGTCCTAAAGCTATGTCCTGGAGAATCAAAGCACCTCGGCAATGGGTACCAACAACAGACAGTGCTGCCAGATGCTTGGTGTCATCGACCTTAGTTTACAACGGATTGGGGCCTCATTCTGAGGATTTTAGGAAGATAATTCCATCCTGTTAAGAACAAAAGCAATTGAAAATGGTAATGAGAAGAGGCCGACCATTTCCATGAAAATGAAAGCAGAGGTACTTGCCCCTTAAATTGAAAGTGGAGAGAGGATGACACATGTCAAGATGGGCAGAACAGCTGTACCCTGGGAATGATTCTAAAGGAAAAGAACAAACCAGGCAATGCGGGCCAAGCATGGTGCCTGTCTACTCGATGGCAATCGGCACGAAAGGAAGCAGAGCGGTTGATGAAACGTTAAACCTTTTCAGGAGATGACTAAAGGATCTATTTCAATACCAGGTGCCTATTAGCCTAATTCAGGAGAATGCTGGCCAAACTTTCACTGAATGTTACAGAGAGTGCATTTGGAGATACACAACATCAAAGTGAGGAGAGAGGTCACAGGTATAATATACTCCCCCCACATACCTGCAGAGATCAACAAAAGGGGGTAGCTTACCTGCTTCAACAAACTTGCAGGAAAGATAAAACTGACCTATTTTGAAACAGGGATGTCTAAGAGGATGGATATCCACAAGGAGAAGAATGTGCCCTTTTTGGGGGGTTGGGGGGGAAGCAGGCGCTCAACCACTGAACTACATCTGCTCCCCAATGAGAGTTGTGTTTTTTGTTTTTTTTTTTATTGGTTTGTTTGTTTGTTTTAGGAGGATTGACCTGGGACTTTGTACAAGGGAAGCAGGAGCTCAACCACTTGAGCTACATCGGCTCCCTGTGCCCTTCTTTTAACACATCAAAGAAAGTTTGTATTTGGTAGAAACTCTCCCAGAAACTCCAAGCTCAAAACCTTCATGATGACCTTGGCCTTCCCAACACATGGACTTACAAGACCCAGACCCTTTCTGGAAGGAGAACAGCTTCCCCACTTTAAATAAATGTATTCACTGTAGTAAAGGCCAGCAGCTAAGGAGGAAGCGTGCAAGTGCTGATGAGCCAAGGGGCACATGGGACTATGTCTTAACAATAAATTCCTCTAGCCAGTTTACACCACTTGTTACTATGTTGTTAGAGGTAGCAGAGTGGCTATGGGTTGCTGAAAGTTTTTTGGTTTGGGGCACAGTGCAAAGAGTATGTATGGGAGATCTGCGTGTGAGAGCATTTCCTATTTTCCACTATTACCAAAATCTCACCTGTATCCTTGCCCTCTCCAGGGTAATCAGTCCCTACCAGGTTTTCATCAAGTCCAACCAGGCACAGTTTCCTTCAAATACAAGTGATGCCACCAACCCCTCTCCCCCCTTCCAACTTTAAAGATGTCATCAGCAAAGGTCAGAAACAAAAACAATGGATAGATAATTGACCCAAGGCAAAGATGCATAGTGAATTTGACAGAAATATGAAACTCAAGGGGTAGTGGTTTCAAAATATACCTGGTGCCAAATGTCAAAACTTACTCCTGAGGATTGTGGGAAGATGACGATGGACTAACAGGCAGAGCAGAATGCGCTCGCCAAAACAAGAGAGAAAGAGCCGAAAGCTGTCCAAGGGACCCGCTTTGGGGGTCAGCAGTCCAGGGCAGTGCTGCCCAACTTCCAGGAGGGCGAGGGACAGAGAGAGGAAGAAGCCAAAACAACAATCGTGATTGACCAAGCCCCTTTGGGGCAGGGAAGGGCTGCTCTCCCCCATGCCCAAGATATTAAGCTGTGGTAAAACACCTGGCTCACTGCAGCCACCTGAGAGGGGAACGGACATCTTCCTCCCTGTCAGCTGTTTCAAGGGAAAAGCGAGGGGAGGTTGGGGTGCTTCCACTTGGAATTTCCAAACTGGAGATTCAACACAGGAACACAGGAAAGCGAAGACTGAAACACCTCCATGGAAAGCTGCACTGACTAGCGCCATCTGCTGGCCCTTCTGGAAATTGCATGAACAAAAACTGTTCATGCTTTCTGTATCCAAGTCCTGGGAGAAAATCTACACCCTACTAGTGAGTCCCTGGCCCAGTTTTGAAAACTTAAGCTGGGCAATTTTAAAGATTGAGTAAGTTGAACCAAATATCAAAGAAGAGCTGTGAAAAAAATAAATAAATAAAACAATAGGCAAGAGAGAGAAACTGGCCAGCAAAGTAAATTCAGCAATATATTCAGATGCCTAGACATCAGCAAAAAGTTATAAACCATATTAGGAAACAAGAAGAGATGGCCCAGCTAAAAGAACAAACCAAGTATCCTGAAGAGATACAGGATTTAACACAATTAATCAGTGATAATCACACAACTCTGTTAAATCACTTCAAATAATTTAAAGAAAATATGACTAAAGAAATAAAGGATATTAAGAAGATACTGGGAGTGCATAAAGAACAAATTGAAAGCCTGCAAAGAAAAGTAACAGGCCTTATGGGAATGGTAGACACGACGAATGGGATTAAAAATACATTAGAGGCACATAAGAGCAGATTTTAATTGCTTGAAGACAGAATTACTGATTTCAAAGACAGAACATCCTAATTGGAAAAGACAGGAGAACAGAAAGAGAAGATAATGGAAAAAAATGGAACAGAGCCTCAGGGAATTGAATGACGACATGAATCGCACAAACATTCGCATTATTGGTATCCCAGAAGGAGAAAATAATGGAAAAGGGGCAGAAAGAATATTTGAGGAAATAATGACTGAGAACTTCCCAACCCTTATGATGGACATGGATATCAATACCCAAGAAGGACAATGCACCCAGACAGAATAAATCCAAATAGACCTACCCCGAGACACCTACTATTTAGAATAACAAATATCAGAGATAAGAGAGGATTCTGAAAGCAGCAAGAGAAAGGCAAAGCATCACATACAAGGGAAACTCGATAAGATTAAGTGCCGACCTCTCATCAGAAACCATGGACGAGAGAAGAAAGTGGTATGATGTATTTAAGGTACTGAAAGAGAAAAAATGCCAGCCAAGAATTCTGTATCCAGCAAAGCTGTCCTTCAAAAATGAGGGTGAGTTCAAAGTCTTCATAGACAAAAACTGATAGAATATGTTACCAAAAGACCAGATTTGCAAGAGATATTAAAGAGGGTGCTGCAACCTGAAAGGAAAAACCAAGGTGAGAGATTTGGAGAAGAGTTTAGAAATCAAGATTATTAGGAAGGGTAAACTGAAGGATAAAGACAGACAATAGAACGATATGACAACAGAGGGCCAAAGGACAAAGTGAATGAGGTAAGTAATACCTTTACAGTAGTAACACTGAATGTTAATGGATTGAACTCCCCAATCAAAAGACATAGGCTGATAGAATGAATAAAAAAATATGAGCCGTCTATATATTGTCTTCAAGACTGATGTAAGGACACAATCAGGTTAAAAGTGAAAGGCTGGAAAAAGGTATTTCATGCAAATAGTAACCAAGAAAAGAGCTGAACTAGACCAGATAAATGTAAAATAACATTATATATATGAAGAATAATTACTCAGTGCAACTGGCAAATTGTTCCTGTGATCAGTATTCTGTAATTTTTTTCATACAAAATAAACACTTGCTTTTAATTGAGGAGGACTGGAGAAGATACATATTTTTGGATACTTTATTTTTCTTTAACCCTTTCTTATTCATACTCTTTAATTAAAACAATCTATCTGGATCAATAATGATTTACATGACTACTGTTGAACAAGATTTTAAGTTTTTCTGCCTCACAAAATTATGAGTTGGCAACTTGGTATCTGTGGTAATTCATTCCAATAAGATGTAAAGAATTCCCAAATAGGAATTTGATTATCTAGAAAGGATTATGGCCTAAATGGAAATTAAATAACTAAACCAATAATTTATTTCATTCTTAGAGATTATTATCTCCAATAGTTAGAGCTGTAATATAAAAATTAGAATTATGTTATAATTAATTTCTATATATTTAAATTATTACTTACATTTATAAAGGTTTGTTGCTATGCTATCTATTTTATAATTGATTATATTAAATCTAACTTAGCCTTGCACTCTCTTTTAAAATTTGTAATTTCTATTTTCTTATTTATTTTACAATTTTACAATAAAGGGCTTTTTAAGAGCTAAAAAAAAAAAATTCCTTCTTAGGGGAATACTGCACACAAAACGGAGATATAAGAATGGAAATACAACAAAAAGCATTTGGACAAGGATAGCAAAAGAGAAGCAAAAGAGCTAAATTTGAGGCGTGTGGTACAGCCCACCTAACCAGGTAGAGACGTGCTCCTGTTTGTGTACCTCAGAACACAAAATTAGTACAGAGGCCAGACACAATGGCAATCTTGAGCTACTCAATTCAGACATGTACTTTAAGTCCACTTTTGTATGAAGTAAAGTGTGTTTAACTGGCTTTGCAGGCGAGTTCATCTTTCAAAGTTTCAAAGACTCGATCTGTGATACTATGCTGAATTTAAGTGGAAACAACAAAAAAAACAGGTAAATGTCCCAGGAATGACAAGCACTTTGGAAAAGTGACCATAAGCACAGTTAGAAACTTAAAATCTCACTGAAAAATAAAGATTTCAACAACCTCAGAGAAAAGGTAGACCAGGATAACAAAACCAAATAGCTTGTCAAATGCAGTTCAGGAATGGTTTGGCAGCTCTAAACATGAAATTCTGGCGTTATTCTCCCAAACACTCCCAAAGAAGGAAAAGAAAAACGGCATCTACATGAAGCTTTGACTAGTTAGGCAAGTGTTTCTGATAAGGTCAGAATTTAAAAGTGCATATGCAAAACCAAAGACAAACGTGGTAGAAAAGAGGATTTGAGTGCCGAAGTACAAAAAACTGAGGCTGGACAAAAAAAAATGTCCATGTATACAAACACAAAATAATTTTTAAAGCCATGTTCAGAATGAGAAAATTTGATAACCCACTGGTTAGGAGGAAATTTACATTTGGGGAGCTACTCCAATGGTTAAGTCTTTCCCTTATATTAAGCAAAAACCAACACCCTCCCCTGGCTACCCCCAGGAATGGATAGATTCAAATACCCAAAGGTACAGTATCTCTGTGAGAGGTCACAACCTGGGGCCTGCTGGGCCTGGCAGGTAAAGCAGATGAACAGAAAGTCCAGGCATGAAGCAACAGGGAAGGTTGTCAAAAGAAATTAAGGTTTACATTTTAAAGTTAGACAAATTCTGTGTTGGCCCAACACAGGGATTGTACCCGAGAGCCTTTGGTACATGCCTGGTTTAGATGATTTTTGAGATTCAAAGAGATTAAATGACTTGCCCAAAACCTACAACCATTTTTTTTTTTAAGTGGATAACGATGACATTAAATTCCAGAAGCAATTAACGGGCTTACCTGACAACATAACCCGATTCAAACGCAGAGGGCTCCAGACTTGTTTTCCATTCGAGTGGTTCTACGAAAACAAATTTTGCCTCTTGGGGATGTTTATAGATAAAACTCTCCACAAACAAAATAATTTCACTTAAAATCGCTTCATTTAGAGGGGTAATTTCCAGGGTTCCAGCACCATAACCAGCCGCAGTCCACTGGGCTGACCTGGTCAAGGCCACACCCATGGATTCACCAATGCTGAGGTCCCAGTTTTGCACTCACCCTACACCAGAGGGGAAAGAGTGAAACGGTCATTTCCACGGCTTGAAACTAGTACGACCCAAACCCACATTCTGCCTATTCATCTTAGAGATTTGTTTTCTGATTACCTCGTTGCTCTTCAAGTCAATAAAATAAATATGATTCACATAACTTTCTCTGAACCAGCTCTAAGCAAACCTGCCTGGCCTGAAATCAATAGCTTCTTTTCCATTTCTCCGGGCCTCAGAGAGAGCATTCAAATAACTGGCGGAAAGTCAAAGCAGAAAACTCCAAGGGCGGATAAGAAGAATTAGAGGTGGTTGGGATGGAGACCTTGGTTCACAGCCCTGCTGGAGGATGGGCATTTAAGGGAGCAAGACTCTGTCAATTGGGCCACACATCACTGAGAATTATGCTGTTTAAACTGAATTCTGTTCCCCAGCTTTCTGATAGCTAGAATAGCTGCTTCCGTGCCATGATCACTGATGAATATAATGATTCTGAGAGCTTTGCGAGTTCCCAAAGTGCCTTCTGAATTAATAAGAAATAGAATAAGGATGTCATTGTGCGATATCGTTTAATTTCTCTGGAAATTGGCATAGCATGCACTGCTCCTATTAAGCAGGATATTTGAATAATCTAAATACTGCATTCCCTGCCTATACATCCTGCTGAGGATATTGTATTATGATTCATAAGAGCCAATGAGAGGTATGTGTGAGAGTCTTTTATCCTTTTTACTGATTATCAAAAGAATCTGGCATTAAAATAAAAATTCAAATGAAACAAATTTCACTTTGTCTAAATGGAAATCGGTCTTTAAAAGATCTTTTAAAAGACTACATTAATCAACGGTAACATTAAATAACAGCCAAGTTAGATGACAAGCTCTGACATCAATTCATAAGTCATTTAAGGTGTTGGTTTTTTTTCCAGATAATTGACATTTGTTCGTTTTCCTATTTGTAATAACACTGATAATTAAAACCTTTCTTCTAGAATCTTAGTAGAATGGTTATCAAGTGAAATATAGAATATTCCCTCATAATTACTGCAGAGTCTCAGAAGTGCAAGCATTACTCAGAAGCGAATTGGAGATTTGACTTTCTGTACTGTAGTAAACCTTGAAATCCAGTAACCTGGACATCAAGATCAGCAGTTCTCAATAGGAGCAGCCCAGCCTCCTGCAAAGCAGCACAGAAACACTGTAAGGACATTTACTAGCAAAACGATGGCAAAGGGGACATCACTGGCATTTAGTGACGAGGACCAAAGATGCCGTGCCATGAGTAGATGGTGCCCAGAAGGAAGGATGGTGCCGTCACCTCCAGGCATTCGGTAGGCAGAAAACTTCAGATAATTAATACCCAAGCTTAGAACTTATCCCTATTTTACAAATAATCACAAAGTATTTTTTCACAGTTTTAATACATACTGAATTTTCCAGGATTGCAACCATCCTATAAATCAAAGGAAAAATTGTACATACTTTATTTGAGATGGAACTTGACCAAGAGCTCAGAATTTTGGAAAATCACATCACTGGTGGCAATGCTATGCACACGACTTAAGTTACCAACCACACATCTGCACCAGGCGGCATCTGGAGCTGCTGCTTTCACAGTGATTTCATGTAAGGTTGGAGCATCTGACTACTTCAATATGTTGTCCAGTGTAGAGCCACCCAAGCATTGACATGTGGATAGCTTATTACAATTACTTTCCTTTTAATTTCCCTTTGTTTTACAACTGGAGCACTATATTGATATAAAAAATTATGATTATGATTTTTTTCAGAATAAACAGGCATTATAAATGCTATAAAAACAGACTGTTGGATCAGATAGGGTTGATAACTACCGATTTAATGATATATAACAAATTTTAAAAGGGAACTAAAATGCATAAAATTTG
>JAKSZT010000049.1:10326102-10363091 GCA_026826555.1 Tolypeutes matacus
AAATGTAACCCGCGCCCCGCGCCCCGCGCCCCGCGCCCCGCGCGCCGCACTCACCGCCGCCGCTCGGCGCCCCGCGCAGGTCGGTGAGCGCCTGTTGCTAGGACGCGCTGGGTCAACAGCCGGCGGGCGCGGGCGGAGCGGGGCCGCTCGGCACAGGACACCTTGGGGACCGCCCTCGCCCCGCCCCAGCCGCGCCCCCCGGGACCCGGGACCCCGGCCCACCGCAGTGGCGAGAGCCGCGGGCCCCTCACTCGTCCGGCTGGCCCGGGCCACCTGCCGCCGCCCGCTGCAGCCCTGGCAGCGGCTTCCTCCCCCTCCTTGCTCAGCCACACTCACTCCCCCAGGGGGTGACCGCTCACCCGGGCCAAGGTCAGGAGCAGCCGGGCAGATGTCACAACCCCTTAAAATGTAACAGCAAGCTTCCAGACAAGATGCGTTCCAAAAAGCCACGTGTGTTTCTCCACGAGCTTCCGGACAAGTCTATTCCATGTACAAAACCTTAAATCTTCACCGATGTCTCAATAAGAGCATGTGAGGCTTAAAATTTCTCCGCAGAACCCAGATAGCCCAGGATACTTGAATACTCACTGGGAACGCAGAAACTGCTCTTGGAAGGTCTGGTTCGGAGAAGCCGAATGGAATGAGAGCAGTCGTGTCCGATGCCTTTGACCTTTGTGCTTTAGGACATCTTGACCCCACTAGTAGACACCCTACCACCAAGAGCCCCAGCTCCGGAAAAACGGTGGGGGCTGAGGGAGTGGAGACAAAGAAAAGATTTGGGGAAGAGAAGCGTTTAGGGGCCAAGGCTGGGGCATTAGGGTAGTGGGGTGTGCAGGGACCAGAACTGATTCTCTCCCTAAAGCTGAAGTGGCAGAGGTGTAATGATGGCAGGACATTCCATGTCAGGACATTATACTGTCCCCGTGAAAAACCAGAAGACCTCAAAGGCACCAGACAGAAGCCTTTCTGCAGACAGACATTTGGACTTGTGTTTTCGTTTGTCACAAGTAGAATTGTCTTGCCTCAAGGAGCCTCTGCTTCCAGAGAAGCCTAGACTTGCAATGTGTCAGGATGTGGTCTATGCCAGTGGGTACTTCACCTGAGAGAAGCCCTTTAATAAATGGTTAGGTTACACACTGAGACAGTCACGCAGTCCTAGCCGTAGGCTTTCAAACTGGGGAGGATCAGCACCCACCCTTCAGTCCTGCGAGCAGGGAAACATCTTCAGGTACTTTATTTCACCTGCACATTTCATCAGCTATAGAATGGAGGGAGTGTTACTGGGCCCAACCTAGAAACCTGCCAAAGTTGAGGATAAAGCTGGAATAAACCATTTTCCACCAAGATCTGAGTGTCCATGACTTCATTGGTCAATTTCATGCCAGGGGTCAGAATCTCCCATTGCTTCATCTGATGGTGAAATTTGAATGTATTATACCAGAGACTCTCCAAGTGACAGGTATGAAATAATATTTAAACTTGAAGAATTCCCAGCTACTTTTTCCACTTTTTCCTTGCCATGTTGAAACCCTAACTTGCCTGACCTTCAGCTCTCAGCTTAAATGACGCTGTCTCAGGCCTTTCCTAAGCATCCAATCTAAAGTAGCTCCCTGTTGCAGTTATTACTACTGGTCTTTTCCTTGCTTATTGCCTGTCTCTGGCCGCTAACTTCCATGTTTTCTTTTATGTCTCCTTCAAAGCTCTATCCCTAAATTCTAGAAGTGTCTAGAAAAGGAGCAAAATTGATGAATCACCTGGTCAACAATGGTTTGTTAACTGACACTTTTGAACCATGCAACAGGGACCCAGGAAGCAGACTCTTAAGATGGAGAAATGCATGGAAGAAATTTATTGAGGAGGACCTTCAAAGGAGTGAAGGCCACAGGACTGGATGGAGAGAGAGGCAAAATTACAATGCAGGCACAACCATCCCATGGAGAGTAAGGGATCTGGGCCCCCATACTTTCCCATATTGAGGCAAGGGAGCTGGGCCTTTACACCCCTACATCAACCGGTCAATATCTCCACATCAGCAAGTCATCAGATGTGGGCTGTCTCCAGGAAGAGGGCATGACCTTCAAGCCTTTAGTTGAGAGCTGTCAGCTATGAAAACTCTCCAGCAGCCCAGGAAATGGGTGCTTTAGTCTTGGGTGGGTCTGGGATGAGGGCAGGGAATCCGTTCAATCACCAAAGCATCCACTGCAGTTCACCCCTTGCACAGCTCAGATCCAGTAGGATCATGCAGAACACCTGGAGGCTGCTCCTCCAGGATTTTCATGGCCTCTTTTCCTGGGGAAACTTGCAAGAGCAAGGTAAGACACAAAAATAACAATCCCCAGCCCTGCAACTGTTCTCAAGACCCCAAGTGATACTCATTATCTCTTCCTCATCTACCCATTCCAGAGCTCCCTCACCCTTCACTAGTATCTCTGCTGATCAAGATTGCTTACTTAGTGGGGTGATCCAGGCCTTCTTTGCTAAGGGCTTGGAGCTTCTGACATGATACTCTTCTCAACTGGTAGCTACTTTATTTGTACCTTTACCATCAAAATTGGGTGAGAAGGTACCAAGTGATTTCCAAGTGGAAAACTGGGTTCCAAACACATTCTCCCCTTATCCTGCCATGTAACAGCAACCCTTCCTTCTCCTGATGATCAGGATCAGTTAGTTTCCCCTGCTAGGATCATGGCTCCTTTCCTTATCTGTTGGCCTCTTGCACAAGAAACCCCAAATTGTTCTTAAGGTTTAATGTCCCCTGGTTGGACATCCCCCTTCTGAGAGCCAGGACCTCTAAACTTGAGAGCCCAGGGGAAGAACAGACTTCTCCCAAGTGATCTCCTGGAGTCATGGTAAGAGTGGCCACTTCTACTTGCAACTCTTGGTTCCCATAACCATTCATTTACCTTGAGGGTCAGAGCCCCATATTGTGGTTGTTGATTTAGGGCACATGCCACAGCCTGGAGCATGGCACCCCATCCATACAGGTGGTTGTAATTTCCTAGGCTGCTCAAGCAAAAACCACGAAATGGGCCAGGTTAAACAGTGGAAATTGATTTGCTCATGGTTCTGAGGCCAAAAGAAAGTCCAAATCACGGCATCATCAAGGTGATACTTTCTTCCAGAAGCCTGACATTCTGGGCTGCCTGCTGGTGGATCCCTGGCTCCTGTGTCGTATGGCAAGGCACATGGCAGCATCTCCTGGTGTTTCCTTTCTCTTCTGTGTTCCGTCGACATCCAGCCTCTTGCTTCCTGTGACTGCCTTTTGCTCTCTCTCTCTGAATTTCATTCCACTGATAAAGGACTCCAGTAACAGGATTAGGACCCATCCTGACTGAGCGGGGCCACACCTGAACTGAAATAACGTCATCAAAAGGTCCTCCTTACAGTGGTTTCCCACACAGAGGAATGGATTAAGCTTAAGAACCTGTTTTTCTGGGGTTCATACAGGGTACCACCTGCGAGCTGACTTCAGCTGTACCTGTGAGAGGCCACAAGACCCCTCCACTGCTCTGTTTAGGGCAGCAGCCAGCAGGGGAAACAAGCCCCTGTAGGCTGTAAGTGCCCCTCACTGAAAGTGCCGAGACTGAACGACCATCTATAAGAAGAGATGGAGAAGCAGGTGGCAAGGACGGAGGCTCTGAGCGGGCTCGGCAGCATGGGCCCCCTGCTGGCGCTGCTCTGCCACTGCTGCTATTGAACGCCCAGCCCACCCGCAGCAGAGGCTGATGCTGCACCTTTCAGGTGGCACCAGCCCTGGGGACACCAGCCAAGCCTTTTGGGCAGGTCAGTTACATCAGGTTCTTTCCAAAATGTCATCCTTACTGGAACGGAGATCTACCCCAAATATGGGTTTGCCTTCCCCACCCACAGTGCCTCTGCCGGCCCCACTATATCACCATCAAAATGCCTGATTCAGCAACACGGTATCCCCCACAACATTGCCTCAGACCAAGGGGCTCGTTTTAGATCCAAAGAGATCTGAAATGGCTCATGGCTGTGAGAGCTGCTGATCTTATCATGAACCACTGCACCCCAAGCAGCCAGGCTGATAGAGCCTGATAGAATAGTGGGATGGCTTGTTTAAGGTGTGGCTAAGGTGCCAAGATGGGACACTTTGTGAGGTTGGATCTTGATTCTCCAAGATCCTACGAAAGGTGTGGTGCCGTTTTCCCCAATAGCTAGAATTCATGAGTTTGCAAACCAAGGAGTGGCCCTTCTCACCAAGACTCCCAGTGGCCCACTTGTGGAGTCTGGGCTGCCCATTCCTGCAACCTTCAGCTCTGCCAGGTTAGATGTCCTAGTTCTCATGGAGAGACTGCTTCCATTAGGGAATGGAAGGGCCAGATGTGGTCCTTTGAATTGAAGCTGTGACTATCACTTGGTCACTCCAGCTTCCTCATGCCAGTGGACTAGTAAACACCACCCACAAAAGGGGGCAGTTTTATGCCAGTTAGGGAATTGATTAACCGCTACGACTATGAGAGCTTTGGTGCTCTCATCGGGAAGGAAGATGTTGGAGCCCAGGGGCTCAGAACCTTCAATTGAGCATCTTTTGGTTCCTCCACGCCTTGCAATAACTGAATTGGAAAGTGCAACAGCTATGACCCAAGCAGGGCAAGACAGCTAAGGGCTCAGACCCTTCCGAAGTACAGCTCTGGGTCATTGCACAGGGCAAGCCTACCAGACCAGCCAAGGACAAGGGAGATTGAGAATGGGTGACCAGCTCCTTGTCTTCACTATTTCCTACCTCTTTTTGGTGAAATCCTTCACTTATTCAAAGAATGGGGAAGGGAGGAAAGGGACCAGAGCAAGGAACCTTCTTAATCGTGTGGACCCTGTCACAAGCTAGCTTTGCATTCTTTAGGTGACTCTCTTTTTCTTGTGGGTGTTCTTCTTGGCTCTTCGGAAGCCCTGGATTTGGGGTGCCCTCTTGCCCTTTGTTTGCTGCATCCCAGATCAGGCTCCTCCCTGCTGGCTGCAGTCCTGCAATGCCCTAGCTCAATACATCTGCTGCCTGCTGAGACCCTTTAGCTGCCATCCGTCCTCTTCCCCCCTTCCCCACATGCTTTCTTTTCTCCACAGCCTAAGCCTGGTCCACAGAAAGCGCTTGGACATTGTTCGCCCCCAATATTCGGAAAGTTCAGGTCAATCCCAAAACAGGAGTAGCTCCTCTCCACTTTGCTGCCCGGCAGCAGTGACCCAGACCCTCTCTCTTCCCCCAGATTCCTCAGGTAGGGATCAGATGTTGGTCTGCTGTGTCCTCCCCCACCCCAACTGCAAAGGGCAAAGGAAAAATATTAAGCTAAGTGGTCTCCTAAAGACCTCTTTTCCTTTGTCTCTGAGGTTGCAGGAGAGAACAGGGAGTAGAGAAGAGATGGGTAGTGTAGCAGTTTGATATGATTGATGAATTCCAAAAAGTAATATTGGATTATGTTTGTAAACTGGTCTTTTCTTCTGGGCATATTAGATTGTATGGAATTCAGAGGATTTACTTTTACTTGATTAAATAACGATTAAGGCTTTGATTGGACCACGTCAATAGGACATTGCAATCCCACCCCCTTGGTGGGTGGGGGACTCACAGGGAAACCTCACGGCAGAGAAGGGAGTTTGGAGTTTTTGAGCTGGAGTCCCGGGAAGTAAGCACACAGAGGAGCTTGGTCATGAGGAAAGAGAAAAGGCCCTGGGCCGAAAAACAAGCTGTTCGCCTGATAGTCTACAGTTGGCCTTGTGGAGATATCAGAGTTGCTGAACCTGGAGAGAAGCAAGCCCTGGGAAGAGAGGAACCCAGGAAGCCTGAACCCTCACAGACGTCAGCAGCCATTTTGCTCCAACACATGGCAATAGACTTTGGTGAGAGAAGTAAATTACGCTTTGTGGCCTGGTAACTGTAAGCTTCTAAGCCAAATAAATATCCTTTATAAAAGCCAACAGATTTCTGGTATTTTGCATCAGCACCCCTTTGGCTGACTAATACAGGTAGCAAAGAGCTCCTCCCTGGAAATCCACTCATTTCCCATTTCCCTTCCATAACTTCATTGTGGGTGAGTCAGGTGGCTGACTTTCCAGTTATATCCTTTAAATCTTTACATCTCAGTCTGGAAGGAATCATTTATTTTATCTTGGACCCAATATCTTAAATTAGTGAAACAATTTTAACATCCAATTTCTTAGGTATATATCCAAACTGTGAGTGGTTACACACAAAATAATATTAGAGTGCCTCAGAGAGTGAATGTTGGGGGAGAAGTTTTTTTTTTCTTCATATACCTTTTTATTTTTTGACGTGTTACAGTGAGCCTGTGTTGTGTAGTAGAAAATTAGGACAGTACAAAAAATAAACAAAGAACATATGAGTAAGTTTAAATGACATGTGTTCGTTAGGATTAGGACCTCTATCAAATAAAGTAAAATCAGGAATTTCATAGATAGCAAACAAAATTATTTCGATTCTAAAATAAAATTGTAAGATTGCCCTAACAATTTTTCACTTGGAGCAACTTTGTGGAGAAAAGATGAATTATAAGTGTTTTCTCTGATCCTTATCTAGGATTTCCATGCAATGCTGTTGGTTGCCTTTTTAACTTGCAAAACTTAGAATGGGAAAATTATCAAAATGAACAGACCTCAAATTGAATTAAGAACAGTGAAAGCATGCCATGAACTTCAGTATCATTTAGAAGAAAAAGAGGACAAAAACTTTGAAAGGTACATTCTCTTTTCATTTTGATCATCACCTCTAAAAATGATAAAAATAAGTTTCATGGTGTTTAGAATGTACATGTTACATCACTAAACATTCAGTGAAATATGGCAATTGTGCACATCCTAAAGACCCACTAAAGTTTCACTGGGGAAAGAGAATGGGAAGGAAAATTAAATAGGTGAAACATGTCAATAAAATTTGGATAATAGAAAGCAGATAGAAGTCTTGAAATGCTTTAGCAGAGAGGAGAAAGCTGAAACCTAATAGCTTGAAAGGGTCAAAGCCAACAGGAATAAGACATTTGTAAATCATATACCCTGGAAAGACTCAGAACTCGGAGATGTATCTGAAGACCAGGGTGTAGGTGTCTGAAACAGGAAGAAGCTTGAAGCTCTTGTTCAAGGGATAGCTAGATTCCCGTAGCGTTTTCCGGCAACAGAGAAGTTTAGGACTTAGGGTACCAGGTAGGGCTGAGAACACGGTACTGAAGTCATGGGAGTGGGGGGGATGTGTAAACCAAATAGTGGGAACTCCCTCAGCCCCTTCTCCTGGCCACCTCCCTCACACTAACAACCTGGCTTATATCTTCAGGCAGAAAATTTGAGCCTGACACACCTCAAAGTAAAGATCTACAGTTGCTGACATTTATGAGTCCTTCCAATAAAATATCCAGGTGTTGAAATAGGGGAAGTGTGTGGGGCCATAGGGAAGGAATGATAGTAACAGAATTATATCCTCTTCTTCCAGAGTAAGAAGTCAATAATAATACTTGAAAATGAAAATCAAGACAAGGCATTTTAAGCCTGTCATTGAGAAATATGGAAATGTTTGATTAATGCCAAAGACAATGGTTATAGTTGTTGCCATCACTATGATTTTTAAGAAAAAGACAACGAAGAGCAAATCAAGTTCTTAAGATGAACTAGGGCCAACCAGTTTGTAATTTTGTAGAAGATTTGCTTTCCAACATCCAGGTTAGTTATCTCAGTCTTAAATCAAGTCCTGATGAATGCAGAACATTGGAGCAAATAAAGCTTCTGTGTCAGTAAAGTATTGCTGCAATAATGCTGCATAACAAATAACCCCCAAAACTCAGTGGTATATAATATCATGTATTATTCACACTCAAAGATCTATAGATCAGTTCAGTTAATCTAGGCTGGGCTTAACTAAGCAGCTCTGCTTTGAGCTGTGTGTCTGTGGGCTTGCCTCCAGGTTGTAAATCTGCCTCACATGTCATTCAGAGAGCCAGTCTAAGGGGCAATATGGCCTATCACATGATCTTGTCATGGCAGATCACTTCCACGGATATTCTAAGCCTCTGGTTGCATCGTGTTCACTGACATCTCATTGACCAATGCAAGTCACATGGCCAAGTCCAAAGTCTAAGATGGGGAAGTATCATTTGCCCACCATGAAGCCATGACAAGGATGTGGGAATATGATACTACTGCAAGAGAGTGAAGAAATAATTGGAACTACTCATTCAATTTACCAAATGCCCTTCTTCATCAGATCATTCATCACTCATCACATGTGTTTTAATCTTTGTCTTCATTCCCGTTACATTATGGTGGTGGTTTGGCCCACCTTATCACAGTCTTGATCCTTTAGCAAGAATATCCAGCATGAATTGCCAGAAATAATGTTTAGGTGTTCAAATTTCCTTCTTTATTTTTATGCTTTTATTGTTTTATGAATTATTTTATTCTGTCTTTTTCATTCTAAGCTCTCTCTTTTATCCAAGTAAGAATGCCATTAAAAAAAAAAAACTTTAAACCCATTTTATATCATGTAGCACTTGGTCCTCGTTCTGGATCTTTTAAAAATAGAAACTCAGAGCAAAATACACTGGAATGTAAGGAAAGTTATTTGATATAGAAAACCAGTAGTCTAGCCAAGAAGTGATTACTTCAGAAATCCTTGTGGAGAATAAAGGATTTAATGTGTGACTTGATATTTTGGAAAAACAAACTGAGGATTAATAATATCCGGGTGATGTCTCACAATGACACCAAGGGAAACATTGAAGACATCTTATACAATGGCTTCCAGATGCCTAGTAAATCATGTGTCCCTACGAAATCAGAAAGTGCCTAAGGGAGGCTATTACTTATTTTGAGGAGAGAAGCATTCTTTGGGTGACAAGTAGCATTTTGCACTTGAACTTTGTAATATTTTTAAAGAGATAAAAGCCATGAGGATTATCCTTTTCAAATAACGAAATGATGGGCAAAATATTTGCAGTGAAAATCAATTTTACCCTTCAATGTGGCTTATTTGTAAGAAAACAAATTAGCTAAAGGATTTTATGGTGAGATGACTTGGCAATTTCATTGACTGGAATATATCTTGAAGTCTTGTAAAGTTGGAGGAGGAGGATGTGAAAGGGGAGTTAGAAACAGAAAAACAGGATGATGCTTTTCACATAGGAACATTCTCAGACCTAACTTTTAGAAAGACTCTGGAATCTGGAAATCGATTTACTATGAACCATCCTTGCCCACGTACCCTGTGGAAAGAGTCTATGTGTATCTCTGTTTGGAGACCACTTATTTAATTCCCTGACACATCTCCCAGACTCCTATATTCTCCAAGGTCTTAAGTCATTTCCTCAGATACACTCCAGTGTGGATTTGCACAAAACTGTGCCAGAATCTATTAGCTTTTGGAGTTGGGGTCATGAAGAATGTTTAGTGGGGTCAGTGGCTTTGGAGTTTTCATATTTAAATCTTCCCCTGACTTTCTCTGTGATTAATTTTCTCATTGCCATATTACATGGCTACTGTTTGCATATTTCATTTGATCAATTAAATCCCTTGTAGAAGATGTTAAACACAAATGGACCATTTGGCAATTTCCATGGATATTAAGTGCTTTAAGGAAGAAAAAAAAGGAAGTCTAAATGAACCAAACTAATTAATCTTCTATTTCCTGACTAACCAGCAAATCAGCTGAAAGTAAAAGGCAGAAGCTTAGATTAATAAACTATATGCAATATATTGCCAGTTGCCATCTGAGGGAGCTACTTTTTCTTCTGTCCTATTGATTACCTAAGTGTTGTAATAATACCCCAGGAGCACTTTGGGATTCGGAGAGCAATGATGATTTCCACCCCCCCTCCCTTTGTGAAAGCATCTACTTCCTTGACTTCTGTAAACTCATTCAGTGTTAGTTAAGATTAGGTTCTGCTGTGCAAAACAGACACCAAAAACAATGGCTTACAAGACAGAAGCTAATTTTTCACACCATAGTCTGGAACAGGGCAGTTGAGGTCTGCAGTGGAGAGTCCACTCTGCAAAGTCCTCAGGCACTTCCTAACTGGTTGCTCCTTTGAGCAAGGTCTACATTCCCAAGGTCTGTTCCATTCCAGCCATCATGCCCATCTGTTCCAGCCAACAGAAAGGAGGAAGGCATGAAGAAAGGGGGTGTTTTAACCTGGTAGGCTGCCAAAATGCAATAGACCAGAAATGGAGTGACTTTTACAATGGGAATTTATTAGTTTACAAGCTTACAGTTCTGGGGCTGTGAAAATGTCCAAATCAAGGCACCATGAAAGCAATGCTTTCTTCCCAAAAACCAAGCTACCAGCAGTCCTTGGCTCCTCTGGCCCATGGTAAGGCACATGGTGCTGTCTGCGTGGCTTGCCCTTCTCTGGACTTCCTTGTCTTCAGCTTCCGGCTTCAGTGGCTTTCTCCCAGCTCCAAGGCTTTCTCTCTGCCTTCATCTGAATTTCATTCTCTTATAAAGGACTCCAACAAGAGGATGAAGGTCCACCCTGGGTCATGCTTTACTGAAGTAAACTAATCAAAAGGCCCTTAATGGATGTCATCAAAATGTCCTATTTACATAGGTTTAAACCCACAGGAATGGATTAATTCAAAGAATATGATCTTCTGGGGTCCATCTAGCACAGGGGCCCTTAACCTTTTTTGTTCCACGGACCCCTCTGCCAGTCAGGGAAAAACCATGGCCCCTTCCTAAGTCCACACTATACTGTGTATTATTTAATAAATACATCACACCCACACCAACACGTCCCCACAAGAGTAATGTTTTTTGTTTTTGTTTTTGTTTTTTTCATTTCAATTCAAGCTCATGGACCCCTTGTTAAGAACCCCTGATCTAGCACCAAACCGTCCCAGGGGGCAAAGGGCAAACACGAGCTTTCTTGAAAGGAAATCACCACACCCCACAGTTCTATTTATGTCTTACTGGCCAAAGTTAATCGTTTGCAACACTTCTGCTTTGTGTATTTTGAGACTATCTTAATAGGTACTATTAGTTTCCCAGGGCTGCTGTAATATATAACAATAGGGGTGACTTAAAACAACAGCAAATTATTTTAAGCTAGAAGTCCAAAATCAAGGTGTCCACAGAGCCAGGCTCCCTCTCGAAACCCACAGGGGAGAATCCCTCCCTGCCCCTTGCACTTTCTGGTGTTTGCCAGCGACTGCTGGTGTCCCTTGGCTTCGGTCTCTGCCCCATCTTCACAGGGCTGTCTTCTCCCTTGCATCTGTCTGTCTCTGAGTCCCAATGTCCCTCTTATGAGGACACCAGTCCTATTGAATTAGTGCCCACTCTAATCCAGTTTGGGCCCATTGTAATTAATCACCTCTTCAAAGGCCCTATTTCCAAAAAAAGATCACATCCACAGAACCAGGATTAGGACTTGAAGTGTCTTTTGGGGGGACACAAATCAACCCATAACAGAGACATAAAAATTTAAATTTGTCTTATCTTCTTGTACTTTGGTCTTGTTATCATAGAAAGTGACCTTATTTTTCTCGAGTTATTTTTTCCTTAAAGTGGACTTTGTCTAGTGTTAATAGATGTGTACCATCCTTCTTTTTAATGTAGTCCTGGTCATCTTTTCCCATTCTTTTATTTCCTACTTTTCTGAACACCTAAATTTTAGATTTGTTGCAACAGCATATAGCTAATTTTAAAAATCCAGCCTGACCATATTTGTGGGGGCATTAAATTCATTTATACTATGTGATTACCAATTAAGTTGGATTTATAGCCACTATCTTATTTTGTGCTTTCTATTTGTCCCATCTTTTCTATAATTCTTTTTCTCTTCTCTGTTGCCTTCCTTTTGTATATGTGCTGCCGAAGCGAGCACTGTTGCCTTCCTTTTGGATTGATTAATTTTTTTTAAATTCTACTTTTTCCACTACTATTTGTAAGTCATGCCCTCTGATACTATTCTTTTTAGTGTTACCAAAACCAATCACCCTCATCCATATCAGAGTCATATCCTCCCTCCTTCACCAGCCAGAATAATAAGATATTATGGTCATGCATTTAAATTCCGTCTTTCCTTAACTTCTTAAAACATAGATATCACCATTTTACATTCTTTATATTTAGCCACACACTTATCAGCTTCTCTGCTATCCATTTCTTTCTTAAATGGCATTATTGACATACAATAAACTGTACATATTTAAAGTGCACAATTTGATAATTTTGGCATATGTGAAACTATTGCTACAATCAAGAGAATGAACATACTCATCACTTCCAAATGTTTCTCATGCCCTCTTTAATCTTTCACTCTTGCTACCCCTCTTGATTGTTGGCGGTTGTGTGGTTTCCATCAGGAACCTAAATCTGAATCTTTTACTCTACCTTGACTCTCAGTGGAAGTCTCTCTCCATTTCCTCTTGGATCTTAGACCTTAAGCATGGCATCAGTTTCTTTCTACCTCTAGTACAGTCTTTAGATTTTCCCTTAGTGAAGGTCTGCTAATGGCAAACTCGCCTCAGGTTTTGATGACCTGAAAATAACATTATTTTGGCTTCACACAGAAAATATTTTTTCTGTGCTCTGGGTGGAAAATCACTTACCTCTGCACATTGAATCTATCATTCCAGAGTCTTCTGGCTGCCTTTGCTGCTGTCAAGAAATCAGCTCTTATGCCTTCCAAGGTGCCGAGTCTTCTTTGAAGATCTTCTCTTTATCTTTCATAGTCTACAATTTCACTAAATATTTTGAATGATTTTTGGCTGGGAGCTGCTCATTTACCCTTGGAAATTTGTTGGTTTTTTAAAAACTCTTTGAGAACTTGGAAAAAGAAGCTTCCTCCAGAGAGGATTGGCATTTGCTCAGATAACCAGAGCATTACATATCTAGAACTACTTTAAACTACTGATATCATTTAATATATTTGGTCTACAATTTTTCATTTAGCAATATATCATGAAATGTCTTTCATTCCATGAAATTCATCTACTCATTCTTTTTAAAGGCTGCATAGCAGTCTATAAAGAGGACACGTTGTAATTTATTTCACTCTTTGACAGTTGATGGACTTTTAAGTTGTTTCTAATTTTGGCTTTAGAAAAAAAATTTTTTTCTTAGAAATAGATTTCACTGCAAATGTGCATCTTTATGTATAAAGCTTTACATACTTGCATAAGCACCTCTACGGTATATATTCCTAAAAGTGGGACTTCTAGGACAAAGACAATGTTATTATCAGAAATCTAATAATAGATACTTAAGAGACTTTACATTTGTTTTTATCAATTTACAGCCCACCAACATTTACCCATGCCCTTTACAGCACAGGACATTATCAATCTTTAAATTTTACTGACCTAATGAGAATGCTTTTGTTTTAATCTGCTTATCTCTTGCTCTTAATAAGGCTGAACATACTTGCTTATGTCTATTGACCATTTGCTGTCCTCTTCTGCAAGACAACCATTCATTTACTTTGCCCGTTTTAATTTTTTTTTTTTTCTGAGTCATTTTCTTACTAATTTGTAGGTGCTCCTTGTAACTTAAGAATTTTAATGTTGTATTCTAATTACTTTTATCCAGGAATAGACTTTTAATTATAAACATGATCAAATATACATTAGGATTTTAAATGTTTTTCATAATAAGTTTTGTTCTTGGGGCAAAGATTTGCATTGTATAATTGCTCTAAATAGCTTACATTGTGATAGCTTCCTCCAGAGGGTCTGTGCTCATCTCAGATTTCATACCATGAGTATTAGAGTGCTCCTTGTAAGTACTTTTAGAACCTAGATTTTTTTCATCACCTATTTCTGCTCATTACCTACAGCATGTATTTTACCTAAATTGCATGGGTATTCTAGTTGAAGCAAAAGAGACAACCAATTAAGAATGATTATAGATATTATTGCTTAGAAAATTAAATCTAATTGTTTCCTCAATCCTTTTTTAAGAGATTGGAGATTTGTGGTCATAATTAGGGAGATATTTCTGGTCATATTTGTAATTTGTTACTAGAGAAACATTTATTTCCCGAGAGACTTTTTTTTTTTTTTTTAATTGCAAGTCCTTAACATGAAACCAGTTTTCACCAGATAGTACCATCTTCATCTTTTATCTAGAGCAGTCATATTTATATATATATTTAGCAACTATTTTTGGAGGGAGATGATAGCATTCTTGGAATTTGAAGTTTTACTAATTCCTATTTTGCTATTTTGTAAAATGTTCATTATTTCACATGTCTATTCAAATCTCTGTTTCTTATAAAAATCGTAATTGGCTTCCTCAATTAATTATTTGGGGCTATGAATTTTTGTAAAGTTATTGGGAATGCCATTTTGTGACAATTATAAAACATTGGCTGTAGCTATGGTTGATTTTTCACAGATCTTTATAATGTGAAAGGAATTTGTTGATTGTGCATTTAGAAATAATCTGAAAAGCAAGAAAAGTTTTGTATTCTCCCATAGGATAGTGGTAGATTATATAGCCTACAAACTGACATAACATAGAGTATTTTTAAAACTGCTTTGATTTTATATCACTATATATATTGCCTTTAAACCAAGAACATCCAGGGCTTCACAGACTCAATGTGAAAATTGTCTTAAAAATCAAATCTACATTTTTTAAGGAGTAAAATTAGTTAAGCCTCAAAGAGTTAAGAATCAGCAGGATTTAGAAATTTTATTTCTCAGAAGTTTTCCAAGCAACTTACTAATAAACATGTTAATGAACATAAAAATTCATCTGATTCCAGACTGATCCAAATTTGTAAAAGATGGCAACAGAGTTTAAAATTTTTTATATTTCACTTGATATCTGATTTAAACCATTTTAAACACTCTTTTGGCACTTATGTAATATCAAGTATTCTTTGTTATTTATTATTTCATGAACATATAATTTAAGGTTACAAAGGGTTAAATTATATCTTTAAAAATGCAGGTTTATTTGATGATTCAAGAGGAATAAGACAAGAAGAGGGTGGAGGAGAGATGAACTTGGAATCGTAGTTCACTAATCAATATGGAACTTGGCCTAAAGAATATACAACTATGCACAGTTAGCTTTCTGAAGATCATCTGCTGACTGGTAAGAACTATAAACCTTGGACTTGGTTAGTAAAATGAAACCATATTTAACTTGTATGTCATGAGGAATGCTGGTCCTTGCTATTACATTGCTTTAATTAGGTCATTTGGAATCTGGTATAGCCCAGAGTCAAAATAACCAAGCAGAATTATCAAGCAATCTCTGAAACACCAGGATTTGGATTTTCTGTATCAGCCAGGACCAGAGGAGATCAAGATTGGAAAGGAAGCAAATGCAGCAAACAGAAGAGGAATTCAGGAATGTTTGAGTAGGAATCAGGCCAAATCAAAGGTAAGAACTTTGCCCCCTAGAGTCATCAGAATACCAAGATTAGAGGGAAAGTAAGTAGGGGGAGCTCAATGGGTCATACTTGTAGTCCAGGACCCTTAAGGACCAGAGAGATACTGGCAGAGAAAGAAGAGAGCAAGAGGGCCTCATCTTATAGTCTACCACTAGGTGAACCCTTCAGCTTCCCTGAGGAGTCCTGAGAGTGAAAGGAATCGTAGTAAAACTAGAAAGCTATGTTACATAACTGACCCTAAATTTTATAGCAATAAATGTGTAAGTCACATTAGATATTGTGTGTGGGGTACATAACTATTTACTATTATTTATACAGAATAAAGTCAATCATACAGTTTTCATTTTAAAAATCTTTTCATCATCTCTGCTAAATATATATCAGAAACAACTTCCATGACTATCTTTAATCTAAATATTTAACATGGAATAGGGGTTATATTGGGATTATGGGACCATAGATGTTTTGCTTGCCTTTGCCTGGAATTTCCAAATCCTATGTAATGTAGTTATACTACTCTAATTCAGATGTCTTCTGCTCCTTTGTCTTCTTTGTTGAGCTCCCCCAAAATAATTCACTCAAAAATAAATAGGGCTCAACATGCAGTTTGTTGACAATTTGGTAGGGGAGAAAAAAGGGACATAACCAACACTTACTACTCTGCAGAGAATGGGAAAGCCCCTTTGACATTCTCTTCTCCAGAAGCCCTTCTGGTCTGTGGTACCAGGAAAGCTAACTTTGTCCCTTCCTCTCCTCCCCACTCTCCTGGGCCAGTCTTTGGCCTCCAGAATTCCACACCTCTCCCTTTCAATTTCTTTCTCTTGAAATTATTCAGAAGGATTTAACCATGCCTTAGCTTTTGCTTCTAACCTTGCTTACTAAACCCAACCTATCCAGGCACTCAGAAAATAAAGATTCTGCAGTTACCAGGAACCATTCTCCTTCAATACTGATTTTACATAACCAAGCTATACAGCTTTAAAAACAAGAAACAAATTAACAATTTATTTGAACACTCTCATATATGTTTATGTGAGTATAAATTGGCATGATTCTCCAAGAGGACAAAATAGCAATACCTATCGAAATGTAGAATGCACATACCCTTTGACCTTGGAAGCCTACGGTTAGAAATTCCTGTGGAATTAGCCAAGAAAGTTCACCAAAGAAAAATGTACATGGACATGTTAGTGCCACTATGTTTGTATAGGGAAAAACTGGGAATATTCAAAGTGTCCACCAATATGGCACTGTTTAAATAATGACAGTGTATCTATGTGATGAACTATTACATGGCTATTTTTAAAAGTGAGAAAGATATAGACTAATATAGAAAGCTCTCCAAAATATACATTGTTAATAAAGTCAAGATCTTAAACAACCTTTAAGTATATTTCAGAGGATGAAGTGCAAACTATCTACTAAGCCAATGACCACCCCTAAGAGGAAAAAAATGTATATGGAGGGATACAGCTGGCCCAATGTAGTCTCTTGGCAGTCATCAGAGTACACAGTGAAGAGCAACCAGTTTGAGGGGTCTTCTTTATCCTTCCAGCCCATGTGGTGAGGCCACAATGGGAAACCCTTCGAGGATGGCATTGGGGGTGCCCGTGAGCCGCTGAGGGGGCCATGGCAGGGAGCAGTCACCCCTGCAGCCTGCAGCTCTGGTTGCACTGCCACAACCCCCACCGGGCAGTGCCATGCCCAGGACAGTGGCAGGCTGGGGCCTGCCCTGGAGGCAAGGCCTGGCTGTTTCTGCCACGCTTTACGCTTTTCGTTGCCTTGGCATGCCTCGTACATTCCTGTTTTGTGCCAAGAGACCAGATGGGCCTGATTTCTTTGGTGAGTTACTGTCCAACACATGACCTGTGTTCTTTGGTTTCTTTCATTATATCCCTTTGAGATGCTGAAACATCAACACTGGACTTTAACAAATAGCACCTGGAGTTTCTCATCTTGTCTCTTTCTCCAGCAATCACAAAATACTTCAGCAAGAAAGATTTATGATAACTTCTCTATTTTTTTTTCCATTTTATATGTCTGCTAAAATTCCATTTTTTAAACATTATAGAGAAAACCACCGGTGGAATCACAACGTCTAGTAATGTTAACTTCTTCGTAAAAACAAGGCCATTCGAGTTTTGTTAAGCTGATATTGCATTCATTGTGCCTCTTATTGCCCACATTCATTCCAAAGGACTTATAAAATGAAATCATCAAAAAGTTACCAGCTGCACAAGTCTTTTGAAACTCTTCCGTCGTTACTGAGTCTGCGTTACACATTGCAAAAACACGCAAGGGGGCTTAAAGATAGCTTAACAAAAAGACTAGAAAGGGAGAATATCCAGGTGGCTTTTGAAGTGTGGAACATAATAAAACAGTGTTTGGAAAGTATTATGCTGAGATGTAGTAACTAGAAAACAAGAAAGTCCATTTATTAGCTCAGGTGTAACTTTGAGTCTTAAATAGAAGAAATGTTGAAAATGCAAGGGGGGAAAATAACATGAGCACTTATTAAATATGAAACAAATTATAGACTGAAAAGCTTCAGATATAGAACATCAACATGACAGGATATTTGGGGGCCATTATTCTGAAACTCTGTACTAACACTTTGGGTTAGTACAGTCAGGATTTAATAAAAGAAGATGAGCCACTTGAGGGATCCTAATTCAGAAAGTGGGTTATCCAAGGTGGAAGAAACGAGATGCGTGACTGCAGACAGGAGACAGCCCCAGAGGTGAAGGCCACCAGGAGGCCCCCACAGCCCTGGGCGAGGGGCCGAGGTCGTCAGAGGGCTCTGGAGACTGGACCACTGCATCCAGCATTGCCAAGAGCAGATAGAGAGCGGAAGAACTAGGCTGGCTTCTCCGCCCTCCTTCCCCATCTCCACTCACGTTCGCCCTGGCATGCCCGGCCGGGGAAAGAGCCGACAGTGACCAGCTCCCCCTGCAATACAGAGCAGAGGTGGGGAAGGGTGAGGACTGGACCCCAGGGTACATGCTGGCTGCTCTGGCAGATGCTGGACCTTCCAGCGAGGGCTTCCCACGGGGAGGGGCCTGCCTCACAGAGGGATGCTCACAGACCCCTTTTCTGCTCCCAGGGCCTGTGCTCAAAGCCAGGAGATGCACCCCACCTGCGCCTTGCCATCTTGACAACGTGGCTCTGCTGCGTTACTTAAAGTAATATTGTCGATGCGTGCACATTCTTTAAAGGGCCCTTTTGGCTTACAGTCTGGGTATCCAGCTGTAATTCACCCACTGACCTGTGGGCAGCGTAAACTCTCTAACAACCTCAGAGGGAGACTAAGTGGAAGTCCGGCTCGGCAGCTGCCCGTGGCACCTACCATGAGAGAGCAATGAGTGCGCTAACGAGGCATTCAAACATCTCTGGAAATGTCACTAGCTGGGGAAAAAACTTGCATTTTCCAAAACTCCTCTAAAGGATAGGTGTATTTTATCTTGACGGACTTTTTTAAGCCACTCAGAATGAGTAGGAGGCACTGACTCCACCTACGTCCCAGGCCAAAAGGCTGCTTTTTGGATCCTTTTAAGATGTTTTCGATGTAAACAAACAGAAAACCAAACTCAAAGAGCAAAAGGATCTGTTGGCTCATATAATTGAAGGCAGGATGGGAGCAGGTGTGGTTCAAGCGGTTGGGCACCTGCTTCCCAGGTGGGAGGCCCTGGGTTCGGTTCCGGGTTCGGTTCCCTGTTCTCCTAAAAACAAACCACAAAAAAACAAACAAGAAGCAAACCAACAAAAGAACCAACTCAAGGGAGCCAATGTGGCTCAGTGGTTGAGCGCCTCCTTCCCACATACAAGGTCCTGGGTTCAATCCCCAGCTCTGGTACCTCAGAAAACAAACAAACAAACAAACAAAAGCAAAAACCCCACAGGAGGCAGGGTAACATCGGGTAGGTAGGTCTTGATCCAGCAGCGCAGTGGTGATGCCAAGCCCTTCCCCTCTTCACCGTGGGCTTCTTGGTGGCGGATGGTGGCCAGTAGGATTCTCAGGAGGAGACAAAGGTCTCTTCCCTCAGCACAGGGCCCCCAGGACCACCAGCATTTGGTGGCCAGGCTTGGGTTTCATTGGTAATAGTTTCCTTTAAAATGTAGCACTTTCCCCCCATTCCTCTGAAGTCAGTGCATAACCTAAGCTGCGTGGAATGGGCAGGGGTGGGGTGGGTGGTGCTCCAGCCCCTTCCAGGCCCAAGCTTATTTGCTGTTATGGGTAATCTCCACCTTCCTGCTTTTTCCAGCACTAAGCTCAGCTTGTGAAGGAGAATTAAGCTTTTACAACCTTGACAAGCATCAGGTTATTGGACTTCCTGACACTGTGGACTGTGGTCCCATAGAACATATCTCCAAGTAAAGCTAATGTAGTAGAAACCTCTTATCCAACATGGTAGGATTGCTTGTTGTTTGATTTAAATTCAAAAGGAAACATAAAATGATATACATATACCATAAACATTTCATTCTAACTCATTTATTCACCAACATTTGTGTGTAAGGCCAAGAACTTTTCTTTGAGCATGGGTCATTCCCACATAAAACGCAGACGTGTGCATCAAGGTATCTGTGATGAACAGCTGCTGCTTTTTTTTTTTTTTTTTTTAATTTGGAGTGAGAATTTAAAGACCCTTGTGAAATATCTGAAAACAGAATACTTTTAAATATTTATAGTTTGCCCCAATCTTTAATAGTTTGAGGGCAAATGACCTTTATCAAGTCCTTCCAAAGTGTTTAACTTAGCTTTCATAGAAAAAGAACTCTCTTTTTATCCTCAGAGTTCATTGGTGTCAAATTCTGTAATATTTAATTGTTATATAATTACAATAAATATATATGGAATAAGTAAGTTTAGGAACAAAGACAAATAAATTCTAATAAATTCTGTACTCATAAATCTCCAGTGGTAGGAAAAGGAGTGCTCAGAGGTGCTGTGGGTAGCCCCATAGTCAAGAATATTCTGTGGGCTGTGGGCTTCAGTCAGGATGTTTTCCAGAGGAATGGAGCATATCAAATGATGAAGCAAGTCCCTTCTGAAGAGGCGGCTTAAGAGAGCAAAAATTGCATTATGCCGTCTCTCTGCTTTCAGATAAGGCAATAAGAATCATACCTGTTACTCTCCAACCTGCTTCTCCCACTCATTCCATTCCATATTATAGTTTCTACTCTTTGTAACACCCCATTTTCTGACAATAAATTTGGTACACTTTAGGATGCTTTGGGTTGCCAGTAATAGAAAATACCTACTCAAACTGAAGTAATCAATTTAAAAAATGTATTGGCTCAAGCAAAAAATAATCCAGAGGAAGGGCTGGTTTCAGACAGGGATCCGAGAAGCAGCATGTAGTCATGTAGTTTGTGCATTGCTTAAAGGTACCTGGGCAAGAGGGCAAGCAGGAGCTGAAATCTAGCCAGCTCACCCATCCATCCTCCTTGAGGAAGGGGTGCCTTTTTATTCACAGGAATGTGCTTCTAATCACAAAGCCATGCCCCCAAAGGCACATTTGCCCAGTTTATCCACCCAGAAGTACCTTCTGTGCTGAGAGAGGAATCCCTTACAGCCTACCAGCAGCTAAGAATAAGTTCTATTCCACATTTCCTTATGTCAGCAACATCTGTAATTTGGCTCTATTCATGCCGGCAGAAGCCAGCATCAACCAAGTCTTCCTTTTTCTTGTCCAGTGTGACAGTGAATTCCCCAAGCACTGAATAAGCTAACCTCAGATTGGATCAACCTTGGCCGTGTGTCTATCCCTAAGCCCCAATCACTGTGGCAAGGATTCTACAATACTCTGGTTAGCTTGGACCAAACAGGGCCCACCCTGGAGCTGGGAATGTGGTTAATTCCACCCAAAACTCAAGGTAGTTACCCAGTGGGGAAGGAGCAGATGGATGATGGGAAGGTCCCAACCACACTGTCCACACCACAGCACTTCCTCACAAGATTTTGGTCTTCTTCTTGAAGAATTTTCTTTTAGCCCAATGCAGCATCTTCCAACTGTTCAGTAAATAGTCATGAAGACAGGAAACATACAACACAGACTAAAAATGGTAGACCACTTGGTGGTCTTTCAACAAATGGTGCTGGAGCAATTGGACACCCATAGACAAAAGAAAGAGCATTTTGACCCAAGTCTCACACCTTATACAAAAAAAAAAAAAAATCAATTTTGGACTTAAATGTAAAACATAAAACAATACGCTTTTAGAAAAAATATAGGAGAAAAATCTTCAGGATTTAAGTATAAGCAAATAATTCTTAGACTTGACACCAAGAGCACAATCCATAAAAGAAAAATTGACACATTGGACTTCATCAAAATGTAAAAGTTTTGCTCTGTGTAAGTGCCAGTTAAGAGGATAAAAAGGCAAGTTACAGTGGTACAAAATACTTGCAAACCACAAATCTGACAAATGATAGTGTCCTGAATATGTAAAAAAATTCTCAAAATTCAACAGTAAAATAAAACACAACAAAATACTAAATGTATAATTAATATGAAGTGATATTTCACTGAAGATCATATACAAAGGGCAAATAAGCACATGAAAAGATGTTCAACATCATTAGCCATTAGGGAAATGCAAATGAAAGGCATTACATTGGCTAAAATAAAAAATAGTAATAACACCAAACACTGGTGAGGATACAGAGAAACTGGATCATTCATACGTTGCTGGTAGGGATGTAAAAAGGTATAGCTGCTCTGGAAAAAATTTGGCGTTTTCTCTAAGAAATAATTAAACTAAACATGCCAGTACCATAAGACTCAGTAGTGCATTCCTGACCATTTATCCCAGAAAACTAAAGACATATCTTCACAAAAAAGCCTATACATGACTGTTTATGGCCACTTTATTTGTAATTGCTCAAAGCTAGAAACAATACAGACATCTTCCAATAGATAAATGGTTAAACACACTATGACCCATCCTCTACTATGAAAAACTACTCATCAACAAAAAGTAAACTACTAATACACGCAACAGCTGGGATGATACTCCAGAGAATGATGCTGATTGAAACAAGCCAATCCAAAATGGTTACCTACTTTATAATTCCATTTACATAACACACTTGAAATGACAAAATTAATGAAATGGAGAGAAATTAGTGGTTGCCAGGAGTTAAGAAGGGAAAGAGAGTGGAAGGGAAAAGGGTATGCCCCCAGAAATGCAATATGAGGGATCCTTGGGGTGGAAATGTTCTGTATCTTAACTGGATCAATGCCATATCCTAGTTGTGATTTTGTGCTACAACTTTGAAGATGTTATCATTGAGGAAAACTGGGTCAAAGCTACATGGAACCTCCCTGTATTATTCCTAACCACTACATGTGAATCTACAATTGTTTCAAATTAAAATTTTAATTAAAAAGTAGATAATGGCATAAAGCAATAATAACTTTCTTGATGGGTTTATAAGGTATAGCAATGTAATTTTCATGTCTATATTCATGAGAGATATTGATCTGTAGATTTTGTATGTGTGTGAGTATGTATGTGTCTGTGTGTGTGTGATTACTAATTTTGGTTTTTGTATTGGGTAATGCTACCTTAATAAAATGAATGGATAAGTTTTCCCTCTTCTATTTTTGGAAAAGATTGTGTTGAATTTGTGTTTATTCTTCTTTAAACATTTTATAGCATTCTCCAATGAAATCATCTGGGCCTGGAGATTTCTTTCTTTGAGTTTTTATAATTATGGTTTCAATTTATTTATCTATTATAAGGCTATTGAGATTATCTTTTTCATATTGGGTGAGATGTGGTAGTTTTAGTTTAAAAAAAAATTGGCCCATTTCATTTATGTTCTCTAATTTGTGTGTGTAGAGTTGTTCATAGCATTTCCTTATTATCATTTTGACATCGGCAGGGTCTGTTGTGATATCCCCACTTCATTCCCAATATTAGCAATTTGTCTTTGTTCTTTTTGTCTTTGCTAGTCTTGTTAGAGGATTGTCAATTTTATTGATCTTTTCAAAGAACCAGCTCTTTTCTCGTTGATTTTCTCTATTGTTTTTCTGTGTTCAGTTTCATTCATATTTGCTCTTATCTATCATTTCCTTCCTTCTTCTTGGGATGGGTTTATTTTGCTTCTTCTTTTCCTAGTTCTTAAAGTTGGAGCTTAGACTATTTATTTGAGACTTTTTCTTTTTTTAATGTATGCATTTAGTGCTATAAATTTCCCTGTCCACACTGCTTTAGTTGTATACCACAAATTTTGTTATGTTGTATTTTCATTTTCATTTAGTTTGATGTATTTTTATTTCCTTTGCGACTTCCTATATGACCCTGAGTTTATTTAAAACTGTGTGGTTTGGTTTCAAGTTTTTGGAGATTTCCCTGTTATCTTTCTGTTATTAATTTCTACTTTGACTCCACTATGGTCAGATATCATACTCTGTATGATTTCAATAATTTTAAATTTTTGAGGTTCGTTTGATGCCCCAGGATATGATATATTTTAGCATATGTTCAATGAGCACTTGAAAGAACATGTAATCTGTTGTTTTGGGGTGGAAGTCTATAAATATGCATTATATCCTGCTGATTTGTAGTGTTGATTTCTTCTACATCCTCGCTGATTTTCTATCCAGCTTGTCTACCAATTGTTAAAAGAGGAGTTTTGACGTCTCCAACTATAATTATGTATTTGTCTATTTCTCCTTGCAGCTGTTTTAGCTTCACATAATTTGCAGCTCTATTTTTTGGTTCATGCACATTTAGGATTAATAGGTCTTGGTGGTAGAGTAATCTTTTTGTCATTATGTAATGTCCTTTTCTGTCCCTGCTAAGTTTCTTTGCCCTGAAGTCTACTTAATCGGCTGACAATATAGCCACTCCTGATTTCCTTTGATTAATGCTTTTATAATATATATTTCTATCCTATTACTTTCAATTTGCCTATATCATTATCTTGATGAGTTTCTTGTAGATAACATACTTTCTAATCCATTCTGCCAATTTGCCTTTTAATTTGTGTATTTAGACCATTTGTATTTAATGTAATTATTGATATTTTAGAGATTAATTCTCCCATTTTATTTTTTGTTCTGTTTTTTTTTCTCTCAATTTTACAATTCTCTGTATTCTTTTCTTGCCTTTCTGTGAGTTACTCAAGCATTTCTTAGAATTCTGTTTTGATTTATCTATAAGGCTTTTCAGTGTGTCTCTTTGTAGTTCTTTTTTTAGTGGTTGCTCTGGGTAATACATTACATATACATAACTTTTCACTGTTTTCTGGTGTCATCAATTAGCCAGTTCAAGTGAAGTGTAGAAACCTTTTCTCCCTTTACGTGCCTTTACCTTTAATATAATTTAATTGTCTTAAATATGTCATCTACACACATTTAGAACCATATCAGAGTGTTATAATTTTTGCTTCAAACATCAAGTATAATTTAGAGAACTCAAAAGGAGAAAGAAAATCTATTAGATTTGCATATTTCTGTTCACTGTGTTCTTTAGTTTTCCTAATATTCCAAAGTTCTGCTTTTATTGTTTCCTTCTATTTAGAGAATTTGCTTGTAGCAGTTTGATATTATTTATGAATTCCAAAAAGGAAGGATTATGTTTGTAAACTTGTCTCTTCCTCTGGGTCTGATCCTCTTTGATTGTATTAGATTCACCTGAGATGTCTTTGATTAAATTATGTTAAGATTAGGGCTTTGATTCAACCATGTCCATAGGGCATGATTCAGGGTTGAGTCCTCATCCCCTTGGTGGGCTGTATAAACAGACACTCACTCAAGAAGACACACAGAAGAAGATACATAGAAGAGAGAACACTTTGCCAGTTTTGATCCTGTAGCCCCAGGTAGAGATGAGCCATTTGCCTGATAGTTTGCAGCAGAAGAGACTGGAGTCTTAAGAGGAAGAAGGAAGGAGAGACCAGGCAGAGATCATCTGTGATCTTGCTTCAACACGAGGCAACTGACTTTGGTGAAAAAGAGTTGGACTCTTTAAGGCCATGTAACTGTAAGCTTCTATCCATACCGGACGGAGAGTCCCCTGATCCCAGTCTCTCTTCTCTTCTTGTTTATTCTTTCTTTCTCATCCACGGCACCGTTTTCATGGACCCAGGTCCTGACCGGCACTTAACCGGCAACATATGGCCATAGGGCATGATTCAGGGTTGAGCCATATCACCTGGTCTGCAAGGTGATGAGCAGTAGAAAGTGGCCTGCCCTGGCCATCTGGGCCATCTGCATGTTGCCATGGCAATTCCAAGGTGGGCCTGGAAACATGGCTGAGTGAGGGGGGTCAGGGAGCTGGCTGAGCACAGACCTGGGTGGGGGCTCCTCTTCCTCATGCCTTGAAGAACCTCTGCCACTGTGATGTTAAGTTCACGTGTCAACTCGGCCAGGTGATGCTATCCAGTTGTTTGGTCAAGCAAGCACTGGCCTGATTATTACTGTGAGGACATTTCATGGACTTAAATCATCAGTAAGTTGGTTGCACCTGTGGCTGACGACATCTACACTCAACCGAGGAGACTGCCATCAGCAATGAGAGAAGTCTCGTCCAATCAGGTGAAGGATTTAAAAGGAGACCTGGTGACTGACTTCAGCAGTTGGAAGAATTTCCATCTCTCCTTCAGCTAGTCAGCTTCTCTTGGGGAATTCATAGAAACCCTTCATTGGAGTTCCCAGCTTGCAGCCTGCCCTATGGAATTTGGACTTGCCTATCTGTGATGGTTGGGCTAATGTGTCAACTTGGCCAGGTAATTTGCCCAGTTGTTTGGTCAAGCAAGCACTGGGCTAATAGTAATACAAGGGCATTTCATGGACTTTAATCATCAGTGAGTTGATTGCATAGATGGCTGGTGACATCTAAAATCAACTGAGGAAATTGCTGTCAGCAATGAGTGAAGTCTCATCAATCAATGGTAGGCCTTAAAAGGGGAAGTGATTTCAGCATTCAGGGAGAGAATTCTGATCTCTACTTCAGGTAGCCAGCATCTCCTGGGGAACTCATCAAGGACTTTCATTGGAGCCCCTGGTTTGCAGCCTGCCCTATGGAATTTGGACTTGTGCATCTCCAGTCACATGAGACAATTTTATAAAATCTCATACTATTTACAGATATCTCCTGTTGGTTATGCTTCCCTAGAGAACCCTGACTAACACAACATCCAAACTGGCATAAGCCAATTCCTGTAATAAATTTTATAATATTTCTATTGTGTAGCTATATGTCCATCTCTCCTGTCAGTTCTGTTTCCCTGGAGAACCCTAACACAGCCACCAAGGCGGGGTCTGCACTGGTGGCAATGGAAGGGGCAAAGCAGGAGCTCCAGCCCATTTCCTCTGCTACTGCCCCCCAGGCAGCCCTGGCAGCACCCAGAAGACTGTGAAGTTGTCTCTGGCACAGCTCCACTCTGGGGCAGCCAGCAGCCTATGGCCATTTGGCTGCACTCAGCCCCAGGGGGCACACAGTTACATTGGAATTGCTTTATCTGTCACCAGGACCTCACCCCAGCCTCTGGATTACAAGCTCCACAAGAATAGAGACCATACTTAATTTATTCATCTCTATCTCTACACACTTAGTTTAGTGCCTGGCATATAGTATGTGCTCAATTAAAATTTGTTAACAAGAGGAGTGTATGACCACAATAATATACTCAAGAAAATTTAAAGCACATGCATGAATTTAAACATGCCACTTGCATAAATTAGTCTCAATAGAACACCCACAGACTGTCTAACTTTTTTATATAACATATGTGCCCAAATTATGAAACATGTTAACTTGGTATGTATGTCTAAACCATTGTTAAGTATAAACAAATTAAGAGATAGTAGGAAGTATCTATGGAGAATGAGTTATATAGTTGATCTTTCATCCTTTTCTTTCAAGAATTAAATTATGATTTATTTAGCAAGTTATCCACGGAGGGCACCTCTGGCTTATGGTTACAAAATCATGTCAACAGCATTTAGTAGGAAAACTTACTCTATAGGTGATTTTCTAGAATTTTCTGTGTGTAATTTCATTCCTGGAAAGGTGAAGGAAACAGAACAAGACTCAAGTATATTTATGTCCTGCAAGTATTATTTCAAGAAAGTAAAATTAAACCTCTAGTCATTGGCAGCTGCTAACTATAAAATTGTGCTAGTGCCTGGTGTTATGTATACTGTGCTAAAAAGATAGGAGGATTGCGCCAATAAGAAGGAAGACCCTATTTCTGATGTACCAACCCAGAGGGAGCAAAACCGGTGAGACGTGGCCATGGAAGAGAACTGAGCCTGGGCAGAATGGGGTGGTCCCAGGTAATCTGCAGGCAGCTGGTTCAGATGGCACTTCCACCAGCTTCAACTCAATCACAAAACCCCCTCTCCACCACCTTGCCAGGATGTTCCTGAAGACAGACTATTTTGCTTTGGGCCAAAGGTGGGAGATTTAGGGAGCTGGACATTTGGGGCAACTCTTCTTTATCCACAGCACCTCAAAACCCTGTCTGTTGGGTTAGGTAGACCATCAGTGCTTGTGGCAGGCCAAGCTCTTTGGGCTGGAGGAAATTCTCCAACGAGACTACGACCAAGGGGGCTTGTTTACGAATGAAAACCAGTGACCAGCACGGAGGTCACACCCAGTCACTGGTGCACACGCCTCGGGGTCTGACTTGGAACTGCAGCAGAGCCGGGGGCATGGGAGTCTGGGTTTCAGGGAAATTGTCAGGACTTCCCTTCGGATGCATCTGTTGCTCGTTTCTTCTCTGTGAGTGAGTTCAAATTCAGATATATAAGGTAAAGAACTAAAAAGAAAAAAAGGCGCAACTCACCTTGCAGTACACCTGCAATCCATAACTCAGACCATGTATGCTTTTCATTTTCTTGTTTCTTAATAAACTCTTTATTCCCTTGCAAAAAAATAAAAATTCCCAGCTAAGTAATTTTTTTGTCTATGAGATTCTCTCCTACCAGTCCTACTAGCCTAACCAATAGCATATTTTTCAGGAACACAAAATTATTGGTGGGGAAAAAAACTTGTTGAAGGGAGACTATCTTTAGGGAGTATGTGGCAAAGTAATTATACTAAAAAATATTTCACTCCACTAACTCAGAATGGGTTATAAAATGTGCCTGAAAATTAAGGATCAGGTTTTTATTCTCTAACTCTTGAGAGAACCTGCCCCAAGTTTTCATTACAGTCGGTACTTCTACCCCATGGTAGCAAGTGGCCATCTGGGGGAGAGTGGGTTTGCATATTTCTGCCAGCTGAGGACCTCAGTGTAAAAGCTACCAGGTGAATTTCCTTCTTCCTCAAATGTGCTCCATAAGTCTACCACACAGGGCAGTACTTCCAGACACTACCGGATGGTTGCCCATTGCATTTTTATTAATTATGCCTCCACCTTCCCATGCATTATCTAGAACCATTGGACAGTACAGAGCAGAGGAAACCAAGAGCACTATGCGTTCATCAGAGTTGGGGGCGAGGGGTGAATTTAAGGACAAATAGTTACAATACAATCTGACCAGTGCGCATAGAAATACGTGTGGTGTGCTAGAGTTCCACGGATGGGGATGAGCCAAGGAATGGGTCATCAGAAGCCTTTTTTTTTTTACTTCTTTATTAGGTAAAATTGAAGTATGAGAACTGCACAGTATTCAAACTGTATAATTTGATCACTTTTGACATATGTATACATCTGTAAATCCATCACCATAGTTAAGGTAACGGACATATGTATCCATCATCCCCAAAAGTTTTCTCATGCCCCTTTGTTTCCCTCCCTTCCTTCTCCTCCCCTCCCCTAGACTCTGGCAACCACTGATATGCTGCCTTTTTTTTTTTTTTTTTTTTTTTTTAATCCCTATACCTTACTTTGAATTTTCTGAAAATTTCTATAAATGCAATCTTACAGCCTGCTTTTTTTTTTTAATCTAGCTTCTTCCATTTGGCATAATGATTTTGATTCATCCTTATAGTCTCATGTGTCCTTAGCTTATTTCTTTACATAGTGCTGCATTCCATTGCATGGATATGTCATCATTTGTCATTCTATCTGCTGATAGATGTTTAGGCTGTTTCCAGTTTGGGGCTGTCACAGCTAAGGATGGTGTGGACATTCACATGCTCTCATTTCTCTTGGGTACATGCTGTGATGGTCAGGCTAATGTGTCAGCTCGGCCAGGGAACTGTGTCCAGGTGTTAGGTCCAGCAAGCACTGGGCTCATTGTACTACAAGAGCATTGATGGACTTGGGTCTCCAGTGAGTTTACTGCGTGGATGGCTGATTACATCTGCATCAATCAGGGAGATTGCATCGCAATGGGTGACGCTTTTATCCAATCAGTTGAATGCCTTAAAAGGGGAAGTGATTTCAACATTCAGAGAGAATTTCCCAGCTCGTCTTTGGACAGCCAGCTTCTCCCAGAAACTCATCAAGGACCTTTCTACCATTTCCTGACTGCAGCGCTTTGGACCAGGTTTTCCTAATCAGGTTTTAAACGTCTCACATGTTTAAGCTCCATAACAGGGATTTTTTCCAATTGTTGTGAGAAGTGAATGACATTAATTATAAAAGCTCCTAGAACAAAGTAGCTGCCCAACAACCATTAGTTCTTGTCCTTGTTCCAGTAGATGAAGCCATTGGGTGAATGTGATTGCCCAGGGAAAGCTTCTAGAAGAGAAAATGGAGAAAGATGGAAACCTGAGAAATATCATCTTGATGGATAGTGTATGAGAAAGAAAATAAGGAGCCTGGGAGAACACGTGTGTACACTGACGTTCACAGCAGAGCTGTTCTCAGGTGAAGCCCACGTCTTTCTAATGAGGGCAAACAGGTGAAATCCATCATCCTTTCTACTAGAGGAAGGCTTTTCACAGAATAAAACCCGCCAAGAATGGGTTCTAACTAAAGCTGAGGTGCGATATCTGTGAGGCATTTATTCGTTATTTAAAAATGATGACAGAAGCAGAAAATGCTAGATTAAAAAATTCAAATAATCCAGAATGGTAGAGACTAGAAAGAGAGGCCCCCTCTTGAGCCCTCCACGGCCCATTGCTCGTGATGTTAATTGTTTGGTCTGTGCCTTTCCATTTGCTGGGTCATAGGTGCTTTCCAAGCGATAACACCCTTCCACATCAACACATGTGCGCTACCTACCTGCGATAACAGAGGTAAAATAAAATAATATTTTATATTTTGAAATATTGTGAAATATTTTGAAGGAAATATTAAAAATAAAACAGTACCTATAATAATATTAGTAAAATAAAATAATAAAGCAAAGACCTACCTCATTTTGTTAACTGAGGTACAGTAGTCAAAACTATTATGCCATTGTTTATCGCTCCCTTATTGATGGTTGGTTGGGTTGGTAACCTTTCTCATAATGTTATACTGCAATTAACATTTTCAAACAAATATGAGCGTGTGGATGGAACTGTTTGGTCCAGGGACATGTGCATTTCCAATTTTGATGGAACTGCCAAGTTGCCCTCCAAAAGTGTTCTGGCAATTTGAAGCCACATCATATAATAGCAGCTAATATCTACTGAGCATTTCCCACCCGTCCACCTCTGTGCTAACAGCTTTAAGCAGAACATCTCAAAGAGCCACTCTCCTGCCTGTCCTGCGATTACTTGATAAGGATAAGGCGAGACACAGGGGGATAAGTAGTATCTATGAGACAACATACTAGGAAGTGGGCAGCAGGTCTCTGACCCAAGTCCTTTTGATTTAGTATTTCTGTGAGGTTGGCTGATTTGTTTTTTTAAGATTTATTTATTTACTTTATTTATCCTCCCCCTCCCCCAGATGGTTCTCTAGTCCGTCTGCTTCATTGTTTGCTCACCTTCTCCAGGAGGTACCGGGAACCGAACCTGGGACTGCCCACATGAGAGACGAGAGCCCAACGGCCTGAGCCACATCTGCTCTCCGCTGGCTGTGGTGTTTGCTGGCTTGTGGTGTATGCTTGTTGCAGCGAGGGCGGTGCCTAGCTCATTTGCAGCAGGGATGGCATCTAGCTCATAGCAGGGGGGGGGGGCAGCGTCTGCTCGTCGTCTTTTTTAGGATGCCCTGGGACCCAAACCCAGGACGTGAACCCAGGACCTCCCATGTGGTAGGCGGGTGCCCAACTGGTTGAGCCACATCCGCTTCCCTGTTTTTTGTTTTTTTACTTCTCTTTTATTCATGTGTTGCTTTCATGAACTCACCTTCATTGCTGGAGTGCATCTTCAAGTCTTTTCTTCCAGAAAGAATGTAGAATAAAATAGGATGTAGACTAAAACTGCCTAAGTCCTTGCATGTCTACATGCATCTTTGTTTGATTGTCACACTTGCACTGTAGTTGGCTAGTTGTAGAGCTCTGGGCTGACACTTGCTTTCCCCACAACACCTTCATCACCTGATGTCCTGGTGCAGGTGAGGTTTGGAGCGTGCAGATTTGTCATTCCTTCCGAGGTAATCTCTCTTTCTAATAAGTCTTTAAGATTCTCTATTGCAGGCGTTCACAAATTTCAGGAGAAAGTATCTGGGTAGGCATTTTATGTAAATCTGAAAACATATCTTCAATTTAGGGAAATTTATTCTGTTATTTCTTTTCTCTAGCTTCATTTATTTTACTTATGGGAAATCCTGTTGGATGAATATTGGATCTCTTGGACACATTTTCCATTTCTCAATGTATTTCTCAGTTCTCATCCCTCATCCTCTTTAGTTATGTTCTGGGAAAGTCAATCAGGTTGATTTTGTAATTCAGTATTTAGGTCTGCAGTATTGAACATTATTTTATTCAGCCCTAACAAATATTTTTGGGAAAGATTTCTAATTTTAAAGCTATTTTCTTCTTTAACTGCCTGTTCAGCAGCATCTCCGAGGATGCAAATTTACATTCAGTTACATATTAATCACACCAAAATATAATATTCAAACAAAATGCTCAGTGAAACTTAAAGGGTGCGAAACAGATGGGACTTGAATGGCCGTGGGTCTGAAGCCGCAATGCTCAACCCTGACATGCCCAGGGATACCTTTCTACAAGAAAAGTTTTGTGTCATCCCCTTTTGGTACCCTGAAATGAAATCTACAAAAATTAAAAATCAGCTCTCCTGGGGGGCCGCAGGGTCGTCGAAGTGGGAGGGCGGGGCAGCTCCAGGACTGTGGCCACGACACACCCTGGGCCGGAGGAGAGGGCGCTGTGGTCCCAGGACTCGGCTTCTGCCACCACCTCACTGGGTCTCCATGGAGCCGGCAGCAGGTAGCAATGCGCAGCCTACACAGATGGCTGCAAGTTGGGAAGGTGAGGAAGTGGCGGGCGCATCCACACCCAGTTTTGTTGCTATTAGAATGGATACCTAAAGGGAAGCCTGCCAACAATTTTCACACACCTCTTCTGGTGTCCCATCCAGTTTCTTTATTGGAGACAGTGGAGTTCCATGTGGAAGTAATAGCAGGAAGTGTGTCTGCAGATGAACTCGTTATCAGAATTCACAAAGTCCATCCGATGCCCTCGCTAAAAGGGGAAACAGTTGCAAACGGGAACCAGCCAGGAAGTCCAGTCTCTAGTCACCTCATTTGAACCCAACACCACCTGTGAAAGCTCTCAGTCCAAAGTGCAGAGCTTTGGGAGAGACTAGCCCCTTCTCCTGATAGAGTCCAATGCTGCATCAAGAGGAGAGAAGCCCTCCTCTTCCTGCCATTCCAGTGAGTGCTCCCAGCAGAGACCTGCAGGGGCCCTCACCGGCAGGGTGGACAGCTTTGCTCTTATTTTCCTAAAGAGCATCCCGTTAAAAAGATTTTTCTTTTACTTCATAAATTTGCATGAAAGCTAAAAGTATTCAAAGGAAGTTTCAGAATGCCGGGTAGAAATGTTTGATCTCCTGGTCCACAAAGATCTCAATCTGGAAAAATAAGCCTTTCTGTGTGAGCCAAGTCATTTGGCAGCTACAGGTTTTGGTACTTTGGTACGTTTGGGTACTTGTGTGTGTCCATCTGTCACTTCTGCTTTTATCTATGCCATAGGATAAACAGGCTTCAAATGGCAAGGACTTCAGGTAATCTTATGACTATGCTAGCCTGGGTTCTGCATAAGTGGGTGTCTACTAAGTGTCATTTTACCAAAAAAAAATTTAGTCTAATAATCAGATGCAATTTCAGACTTTTTGTTGTTTCTAGTTGGGTATTTTTAATGATAGAGTAATTTTCAATTCCTGTGCTTCTTAAAAGTCATGTGGGCTGGGAATGTGAGTGAGTCACCAGGAATATTGTCATTCCTGACTTAAAGCACGTAGTGTTATATGAAGGTTAAAACATTTCCTGGAGTGGATGTTTTTTGGGTCATAGAGCTGCTACGGGGACGAGCTTTGGAATCACTGCTGACACTCGGTCTTTGAGTTCACCAGTCACACGAGAAAGATCAGCTTCACTGCAGCAAAACCTAGATTCTGACAGTTCCGTGCATCCTTTACAGGGCCTGAGGCAGGACTTCCAAGTGACAAGTAGGAGAGACGGTCTCACCGGTGAGGGAATGGCTCAAGACTGCAAGGAGGGCAGCAGGGAGCCAGGGTTCCAGGGGTGCGTCCTCTTTGTTTTGCCAACACCCAGGCACACTCTCCCACCCTGGAGTGTGGTGAAAATAAAAAATCTGGAAAAGTGTCTGGGGGCAGGAGGGAACATACTCCAGGCAGCAGATTCATTGGGTGGGTGGTATCAGGTACTATTTAGTTGCAGTGGGAACGAGGAGTTTCTGTGGCTTTGTTTCTCTCTTACTAGCTTCCATTCTTAGGGGAATTTCAACTGGAATTGCAGCCTGCATGGTTCTACAAATACGTATATACCATTTTCAGAATTTATACATACATATACTAGGTGTCTGTAGATTAACGAGTCAATTCAAGACTCTTTAAGACATACACCAATATACTTATACTAGTATCTATGAAAGAGGAATTGTGGATTTCTTTCCCCTTCGCTCTGTTCTGAGGTTGCCAAATTTTCTTCACTGTGCCTTGTATCTTTTTTTTTTTTAATTTATTTATTTGCTTTTATCCATTTTAACCCTCGCCCCCCCCCCCCCGTTTTTGCTGTTTTGTGTCCATTTGCTGGGCAATTCTCTGTGTCTGTTTCCTGCCCTCTCTTCTCATCCTTCTCCTGTTTTCACCGGGATTTGATCCTGGAAATCTCCGATGTGGGAGAGAGGTGTTCTGCCACCTGTGCCACCTCAGTTCCTGTTTTTTGGCACATCTCGTCTTGGCTCTCCCTTGTGTCCCTCTCCTGTTATGTCATCATCTTGCTGCGTGGCTCGGCGAGTCCTGGCTCGCCCGCGCACGGGGCCTGGGGGCTCGCTTGGCTTGCGGGGCCTTCTGTATTTTTATTTTTACCGGGAGATCCCGGGGATCGAACCCAGGTCCCTCCACATGGGAGAAGGATGGCCAACCATTTGAGCCAAATCCACACCCTCCATTTAGTTTTAATTAGCATATCAGGACAGGATGGGTTTACATTTTTTAAAGATCCCTCAAACTAAAAAAGATTTTAAAGCTCTCTAAACACCAGTGCTGCCCAAGGCTCTGGAGGTCCCAGGGACCCTGGAATGGAGGTCCGGGGGCTTTGGTGGAAGCTTTGGCAGCAGGGCCTGGGGTCGCAGCCATGGTCAGGGCGTGGGCTGAGGCCGCAGTGCTCACACAGGCAGGGTTGAGGACAAGGAGTGGCTACCTGTCACCAAGTTGGGCTGCCTGGTCAAGGACGTGGAGGCCAAATCCCGGGAGGAGACCTGTCTCTTCTCGGCCCCTCACAGACTCTGGGCTCATTGACTTTTTCCTGGGGGTGTCCCTTAAGGACGAGGATTTGAAAGCTGTGCCTGTGCAGAAGCAGGCCCACGCAGGCCGGCATAGCAGGCCCTCGGTCCCTGTTGCCACCGGGCACTAGAGCAGCCGCGGCCATCCGCAGGCCATCGGCTTGGCCAGCTCTCCAGCGTCCCTGGGTGGTGAGCCCCTCGCCCTGCAGTGCTCTGAGTTGGGGGCCACATCCCTGCGCCCAGAGGCACTGGCTTCTTCTTCTCGGTCCCTGAGCCCAAGCTGCTGCTGGTGACAGCTGGTACTGACGGCCACCCTGGCAGCTTTGCCCAGGCCGCCTTCGATGCCATGTCTGAGACCTACAGCCATCTCTCCGTCAACCTCTTGTTCATTGACTGTCCCTCTCTGGAATTCCCCAACCGTCTGGTAAAGACCCACAGCAGGGTCTCGAGAGGACCCGGGCCTGCGGGCACCACGAAGGGTTTTTACACGAGAAGAACTAAGTGAGTTAAGAGGGAAAAAGCAGCGCCATCATGGACATACACACTTAGACGCACACGCAGGTAACTTACACGTAGGTAGCGGTGCAGAGCATGTGCGGGTAGGGCCGAGATGGCCTGTGGGCTGTGGCGTTTCCAGCAGTGAAGTGAAGCAGTGCTGTCAGACTCTTGACAGTGACAGTGCTTGTACTGGGAGGTAACCTTTCCCTGCTCGCATAACCTTTGAAAAAGCCATGGCATTCGGTTATGGGATTAAAACCTCATAGTCGCTTCAAAAATAAACCCGACGGTAATGTCAGGAGGAAATAAAGGGAAGGCAAAGGCAGTTACACAGCACACGCTCTGATTCGTGAAGGCGCAAGCGCCACTGACCTCGAAGGCAGCAGGAGTCAGAGGCTCCCGGGCCCAGCGGGAGCCGTGCGGGCCGCACAGGAGACCCAGAGGCCGCCGTCAGCACTGCCATTTGGTGACGCGACTTTCCCAAACGTGAAACCTCCTGACAAAGCTCTGGGAGGAAGTTTACTCTTCCTTGGATTGGCACGGTAGTGCATGCCTGGAAAACCGCGTACGTGACCACCTAGCAAAACACCGCTCCCGGTATTCTCCCACGTCGCTCGAGCCAACGTTGGTTATTTTCTTAGGAAAGTTTTGAAGGTTACTAATTTCCCTGAGCTCAGTTTTAGTCATAGTCCACAGGCTCTGAGAGTTTTGTTCTCTTCTGTCAGGAGAGACATGCAAGGAGAAGTCCACACATTCGACAACAAAGCTCCACTCAGGGCCTCTGACGCTTTACCCAGGGACCAGACGGAGCAAGGTCGGCTTCCCGCAGAGCCAGCGGGTCTCGGCCCTCCGCAGGGCGCAGGGCGGGGGTGCCCTACCAGCAGCCCCCCTCCTGAGGCCATCCTGGGGTGCTCTACCAGCAGCACCCCTCACCCCCCACCCCTCCTGAGGCCATGCCTGGGGGTGCCCTACCAGCAGCACCCCTCACCCCCCACCCCTCCTGAGGCCATGCCTGGGGGTGCCCTACCAGCAGCCCCCCTCCTGAGGCCATCCTGGGGGTGCTCTACCAGCAGCACCCCTCACCCCCCACCCCTCCTGAGGCCATGCCTGGGGGTGCCCTACCAGCAGCCTCCTGAGGCCATCCTGGGGGTGCTCTACCAGCAGCACCCCTCACCCCCCACCACTCCTGAGGCCATGCCTGGGGGTGCCCTACCAGCAGCACCCCTCACCCCCCACCCCTCCTGAGGCCATGCCTGGGGGTGCCCTACCAGCAGCACCCCTCACCCCCCACCCCTCCTGAGGCCATGCCTGGGGGTGCTCTACCAGCAGCACCCCTCACCCCCCACCCCTCCTGAGGCCATGCCTG